>OZ007508.1:8244780-8655671 GCA_963931865.1 Axinella damicornis
ATAGCTAGATAACAAACTAAGCTTACTCAATCAGTGACATCATCTATTATGATTGAAGGTGGTACCGAAATGACGGAACCGGAATGGAAATGAAATGGAGGTGGAAACGAAATGGAAATGAGATGGAACGGCGGAAATGATCACTCCCGGCCACCGTACGTCTGTGTAAGTTGAGGCATGTGCATGTGTAAGCTGTGGTTTTGGTGACAGATCTTTCCAACCCGCGGGGGAGGGGCTGAGAAACCGGCTAGCTATATAACGCTATATAACGCTATATACATGTATATGACATTGTACATAATTTTATGCCGACACCTTCACACACATTCACACACACAGTTATATCCTGGAAAACTCCAGGCAGAGGCAGTATTGCAGGTAGCCTCGTTCCCAGGCCGTTTTGGGAGGGAAAAACGGCAACTTCCGCCAGTTCAAACTGTTACTTCCGCTGCCAGAGAGTTGGAAGTCCCAATCAGATTTCAGATCGCTGTCACATGACAACAGTAAACCGAATTGCATCATGCGTTGAAACGTTCAACGTCGCAGTCACGCACATTCATCACAATAGTTGATCGTTCGATCGAGCTAGTGTAGGTGCTCTGCACGACGTCTTTTGTTCGTTCGTCTTCTGCTTGCCTTCCGTCGCAGAACTTGCTTCCACGAGCAGGAATGGGCCGTTCTCAGCGGTGAAAATATCAGAAGTATCACGTGACTTCACTGATTGATTGAGGTATGCAATTGCCGTGACGTACGTCCGTAAACAGTTTGAACTCGCGGAAGTTGCTAGGCCGTTTTTCCCTCCCAAAACGGCTTGGGAACGAGGCTATATTGCAGGTGGCACTGTAGTGAAAATCCATGGAGGTGACTTTGCCACTGATGCCTACAGCTCCTACAACCTTGTGTATATAGGCAATATTCCATGTCAAGTTAACTAGTATGTGCAAACCTGTGTGTCTAGCCTCGTTAGTTAGTTAGTTAAATTGATTTTATCCATGGAAAGGGTTACACAGGAGGTCATGGACCTATCTAAGGTGCTCCCCTAAAACAAAAACAAGAGAAGAAATAAAAGAAGAAATAAAAGCTACTGTACAACAACAGTAATACAATGCTAACAGGACAAAAACATGTTATAAAAATCAATACACAATGAACACTATGGCGGTACAAGTGGAGAATGACACTGCTTCAACTTAAATCTAAACAAATTATAAGTATGTGAACAACAAACATCAGAAGGAAGTGAATTCCACACAAATGGGGCAGAAACAAAAAAAGAAAAACGAAAAGCATTAACTCTTGATGAAATAGTCTGTATTGTACGTGCGTGCCAATGCCTCGTCTGTCGGGCACCTGAGTATGACCCGTATTTGGCAAACTCGATACAGTCTAGGCCATTTACCCCGTTTTTTCTGTTCTTCGAATGCGGAAGGGCGGCGAAAAACGGGGAAGGCCTGGTACAATTCATCACGTGCTTTATGTCAAGTGGACGTAGGTGGGGTGTGGCCCAACCGCAAATAAGTTTTTACTGGTGGTTCCGGGTCAGCCTTCACCTCCACCTCCCTCTCCTCTCTCTCTAACTCCTCCCTCTCTCGCTGAAGGAAAAGTTGTCTCTCCTGACTGAGTTCAAGTCGCCTTCCCTGCACCCTGCTCGCATCCTCCTCCTCTCTGCCTCCCGAGATAGTTCCCCATAGTAGGCCACCAGCTCAGCCCTGGGAGGAGGGAGACAATGGTGTGTGTACCTCACACTACACTGGGAATGGCATAGTCTCGGTCCCAGACCCAAACCAACCCCAGCGCGGATCGCTTCCAGTATCACGCGATCCGCGCTGTGGTCGGTTTGGGTCTGGGGCCAAGACTAGGAATGGCACAGTGACCATGGCTCACTTTGCATACTGCAGCAGCCTTCTCTCCTCCACACTTAGAGCCTCCTCCTTCAAAGACAGCGCTGCAACCGTCTCGCGATCCCTCTGGCGGCTCTCTGCCTCCTGTTCCATGCGCAGCTGATGTGTGTGTGTGTGTGAGGGAGAGGGAAGGAGAGGGAAGTGTGTGACAGACAGCAGGAGAGTCACCAGCTCTACTGGCGTTCACACGGTCACGTCTACCACTCACCGCCTGTACTCTCTACATCTGCTGGGTGAGCTCCTGGTACAGTACTTGCATCTTCTCACACTGCTCCTCAATATAGGCCCTCTCCACACCTGAGAGCACAGCACAGGATATCACAGTAAATCACAGGATACCACAGTACAACACATCACAGTATATTAACAGTACAGTACGCCCCAAAGGAGCAGATGGGAAGATAAGCTCTAGCAACATACGTCAGTTCTTGTCCACAGCATCTCTTGCACCCTGCCTCACTCTGGCAACAACCTCATGCACCTCACGCTCCCAGGATAGCTCCTGTGTGGGGGAGGGGTAAGTGTGAAGATGAATGTGTGGGGGGGGGGGGGGGGGGGGAGGATAGAGGATGCTGTGGCTACCTCTTCCCTCCGCTGCTGTTCACTGGTGGCTGATCTCCTGCAGGTCCTCCATGCACACCACAAGGGTCACCCTGGGAGGCTTGACGGTCCTGCTGCACAGCGGATGCTGGGAGACAATGGATCACCTTCAACTGACGTCATCTCTGCTCACTAATAATCCACTGGACATGTATTACTCTAAAACTTCATAGCCTCATTCCCAGGCTCTCCCATAAGTGAACAAAGATCTGACAAAAGCTGGGCAGAGGCCCAACAAGGCTACAAACTTCAACATAAGTGAGCAGTGATTATATATGTCATGGTGACATGTGATGATGTCATAATGATGTCACAGTGATGTAATGCTCACAGTGGGGCAGCACATTCTCAGGAGGTTCAGTGCCTTTCCGCACGCGAGGGTGTGCTGGGTAAGAAAGTGAGGGGTGCAGGGAGAGGAGAGGCGGTACCCTTTCACTCAGTAGTGGTGGTCTGAAGAGGAAGGAGGAGGGAGTAGCTATGTATTTTCAATAGAGGGCCACGGCAGAGCTAGGCTGTCTAGCCAATGTCCGTCAGTAAATGTGTGTTAGGTGTTACGCTACGAGTTGCAAGAGGGCTCACCTCTAATCGTGAGGGAGTCCTGGTCAGCATGCAGATCAAACTCTTCAGCTGTGCCCAACCAGCCCTGGAACACCCACTGCCACCCAACCTTGGAGAGAGTGTTGTGTGTGTGTGTGTGTGTGTGTATGTGGGGGGGGGGGGGGGGGGGGTTGCATGTTGTGTATGCATGTAGGTGAATGTGTGGGTGGTTGTATCTGGGTCACAGTCCCATGCCACATGGGAATGTGACTAGCCCACTCTGCTTTGTGCTAGGAGAGAAGGGGTGTGTGCTCACTGGAGGTACGGCACTGCTGCCTGCCTAAGCAGGGAGAGGAGGACAGGGTAGTGGGGGGTCCCCTGCACACGATTGGCATGTGAATACAGCATGTCCAGCAGCTGTAGACCCTGCTTCGGTGTGTGTGTGTGTGTGCGTGTGTGCGTGTGTGTGCGTGTGTGCGTGTGTGAGCTTGTGAATGTCGAAGTCTTCAGCATGTTCATTAACATGATTGCACACCTTAGGGCAGCTGGTGGTATCTGAGAGCAGCTGCAAAAGAAACCTACAAAGGAACCAGATTGGAAAGTTAGGGCAAGTATCCAGCCTGGGTAGTCTCGGCCCACAACTCAAACGAACCCCAGCGTGGATACTGGGGTTGTTTGGGTCTGGGGCCGAGACTAGAAGCTGGGTGGCCTTACCGGACCAGCGGCAGGAGGTTGTTGGCCGCAGCCTGTGCAAACATATCACTCTTGCCATCTGCACAGTCATGCAGAGCAGAGAAAGAGGACAGAGGGTGAGGCCACACAATGACGCAGTCACTCACACAGAGGATGCTACATGTACTCACTGGGTGACATACCTGTAGCATTGTGCAACTGTGCTCTGCAGTAGACCAGCAGTGGTGAGGAGAGCACTCGGGAAAACGCCTGTGAAATGCAGTCACTCTGGGCCTGTTGGAACAACACACACAGACCATGGAGGGCGCTGCTGGTAATGCAATTATGTACCACCAGAATGATCTTTGCTTGCTATTCATAGGGTAAAGGTAAAATCACTTTTTCTCCAAGCCCTTCAACCTTTGGCTGGCATCCCGAAGGAAGAAGGGGGGTCCAAACCTGGGACTCTACTGCTGGTAATCCAAGCAAAGACACAAACATAATAGCTTCAAGGTTTGACCATTATGTTGGTTGACTGACACTGCTCTCAGGCAAGTGACTCTTATCACAGCTTGTATGGCAGTGAGGGTCTCAATACCTGTGTGGGGTGTAGTAGGGATGTGGGGCGCTGCATGTCCAGCGCTGCAACCATGTGGCGGGGGGGATTCCCTGGAAGTCCACATCCATTGGGAGTGTGAGTGGGGCAAGGCGAGTGAGTGAGGCAGAGGGTACTGGCGTGGGTGAACATCTCCTCTCCACCCTCTGAGAGATAGGATTTGCTGGAATGTAGGTGTGTGCCAATGGGAGGGGCAATCATGAGTCATCACAACACCAATTCCCTGCAAACCTATAGCCAACCAGTCTCAACCCTCACTCGTATGGTGGTGGGTCACCGTAAGCAGTGACCCAGGAATAAGACGTACCACAGAGGTTAGCTAAGATACGTAAGCTTACCTCTGATCCCACCCCTCCCATGCTCTAATGAGCAGGGGTCCACCGTCTTCCCCCATTAGAATCGACATCAGAGAGGGGTCAATCCACTCCTCCTCCCCCTCACCAGTGTCACCAGCCCCCCCCCCCCCCCCCCCCCCCCCCCCCCCCCCCCCCCCCCCCCCCCCCCCCCACACACACACACACACACACACACACACACACACCTCTGCACCCCTCACAGGACAGCTGGCTATCCTGGAATCCTGCAATGAGAGAACAAGACATCCATTACTCATGTGTTCAGTGCCTCATACAAACACAGTTGTGAGGCTTTACTAGTCTCGTTCCCAGGCCTGTGCAGTTATTGGTTGCACAGACGTGCAACCAAACACTGCGTGGGCCTGGGACAAGGCTAAGACTTTATGGTGATGGAATCGCAGTATGATGATAATCTTGACAAAATTATGCAAAGTTGTACTATAATATTTCATCTCAACGCTCCTGTGGACGACAGAAAGGTCGGAATAGCCAGTACCTAGAAATCCGGCAGTGAAGTTACCGCAATTGAGTGACATCTTTCTTATTAATGTTTCACAGCTTCAAAGGATGACTGATATTAATCCATAATGTGATGAATGGGACAGCTATACGCACACAATCTGTAATCCGTAGCTGGTTTCCTGGCAGCATTGCTACTACATGTACCTTGCTGGAGCTGTTGAGCAGAGAGATGGAGTCGGGGTGGGAGGGGAGGGAGGGCAGGCCCAGGGCAGTGAGGGTGGTGTGGGTGAGGCCATCGAACAGGGAGGACGCTGAGGGAGCCTTGTCTTTGCCAAGTGACTGTGTGTGCAAGTGTTGTGGCAGGTATGTTCACAGAACTGGCACATTTTAGAAACCTTTTGTACCACATTTTGGCATGTCAATGAAGTCAAAATTGGCAGAAACAGCACTCCTGCTCTGTAGGGTGACTGACGTGCCAATTCTTCAATAAATGGGACAACGAACCAAACTTCACAGAAACAGCACTCCTGGTGAATGACAGCACACCAAGGATACAGTGAAGCCAGCAAAGATCATTGTACGTACACTGCCATTGTTGTGGAGGGCGTCCAGAGAGCAGGCACAGCTTTGTTCCAAAACCTTCTACACCTCCAATTCTTGATCATTTACAATGAAAATGCATACAGCTATACATGTGTACATGTGGCACACTACTATGCTATGTATCTTGGGCTAGGAACGAGATATGAAGCCGGGATTTGCACCATTGTGATCAGCATGAATGGAGCATTCCATTCTGCTGTCGGTTGAATTTGGCTCACTGCATTTTTCAAAAATGTGACTGAGATTAAACATTAGGACGTCATTTGAAAGCTCCATTATGCTGATGATAATGGCACAATCCCCAGCTTCATATCTCATTCACATACCAGATATAATATTATATATACACACACACACCTCAGATGAGAAGAAGCCGGTGTACCCTGACCCCGGCATACACTCAAATAACTGGAGAAGAAATACACATCATAAACAATGAGCCTGTGTCATGAGTATGACCCGGGCAGTACTCATTTTAACCCACCAGCCCTCGTTTTAGTTTCGGACATGGCGGTGTTGAGCTCACACACCTGTTCCACAGCAGGCAGCTGCTCAAACAGAGAGCTACAGAAGATGTGATACATGCACTCTTCAACCTCTAACATGCTTTGCTCGGCAAATAGTGGACGGTTCACATCCATACCTACCTGGGATAGCATTCATAGTAGACCCTGGACAGCTGTGGGGCATCCTATAGGAGCAACAACACGGTGGGTAGACAGACAGATTGATGGACAGATATTTGGTTGGATTGTATAGCTATTTTCATTGCATGTTAACTTACCAATCCACATTGTGCTTGTTTCCGGTGAGACCAGAAGCCATCAGCGCAAGGAACTTCAAAATTGATTCTTTCTCTTGCAGAGGGTTGCCTATAGTAAGGAGAGGAATATATCTATGGCTACAGAAAGTGGCTATTGGTGAGGTAACCACACTCTGTACAGGGCCACTTGGGAAAGGGTTAGGGTCTGCAACTGAGTACTAACAGGTGGGGATTTGAGCTCGTTACACTGCCTCTTCAGTATCAAGATACCGGCCAGTACATGGATGTGCATTACCCATACTATAGCACATGCTTCCTCCCGTACCAACAGTAACTTCCTTATAAGGTGTGGAGGCTTGGACAACAGTCATACCTTCCCCCATCAGTGTGCTAACAGCATTCTACAGCCTGGCGGCCTCCCTGTGCAACCCCTGGAGGTGCATGTCGTATGTGTGTGCCAGGCAGCGACACTCGGGGGAGAGCTCTGAGCCCCTCACCCCAAACCACGCCCATTTGCACAGCAGAATCAGGTCAAACGCTGTGCGTGTGAGGTGTTCAGGGCTAGCTTACGCTTCTTGTCCCACCCCCATGGCAGGTGGCGTGGGGCTTGGAAGGCAGGTGCGTAACCATCGTTACTCCTGTCGGCTTGCACAGGTGTGTGTGTCAGTAAACTCTCACAGAGCCGCTGAACAAGTTGCAGACTGCCATCCATTGTGGGCGCTGCAAGTTGGAAGATATGGAATGCAGGTGTACAACAGTGAAGGAAGTGATAGTTGACCTGCTGCAGAGTTTATACGTTGATCATGAGGTGGTGAGAAATGAAGCAGCTGTGCTGGAGGCAGCCTTGTGCACATACACATGTACACTTAGCAAGAAACCTACCACTGTCATGTCTTGGAGTGCATGCTTCATGAACACCGCAACACACTAATTTGCATTCAACTGCTTCGCCACAATGGCTGTAAGGCCTCACATGCATGCATTTCCTGAATGTCGCATGGACTGCTAAACCTGTGTAACTGGAACTATGGCAGTAGACTTTGCATGTATAGACAGCAGGCATTATATGAGCAGGTTTGCCAGACTGTAATATGCACCAACATCTCTTACTTTGTTTATGATCTACGCTGGAGATTCAGGAAGATTGTTCGCCACAGATACAGCTAAATATAAATATGGACTTCAACCAAAACAACAGCCTTGTTGGTCATCGTTGCCAAGTAGAGAGGCATAATAACTTGCAACTTGCAATCTCAAAACTGGAGATGATCATTGGGTCATGCATATGACTGTCACTATTCTACTCCCTACAAAATCCCCACCAGACAGTATTGGATGGTCCACTGTGCTGCAATCATGTCAGATTTGGAGAATACCATCCCTTCTCTGAAAGACCATCCCAGCACCCAATGGCTGGGTTGTAAATTCAGGTGAAATGCAACTAACTATGAATACGTTAGCACAACTTGCTTAGGAAACAGCTAACAGTTTTGAATGTAATTAAAACCACAAGTGTGGTTCTGAGTATTCCAGCAATACTTTGTACTTGTCTG
This sequence comes from Axinella damicornis, assembly GCA_963931865.1. Classification (NCBI taxonomy): domain Eukaryota; kingdom Metazoa; phylum Porifera; class Demospongiae; order Axinellida; family Axinellidae; genus Axinella; species Axinella damicornis. The sequence goes on from OZ007508.1 coordinate 8,252,844, forward strand.
GCGGAAGGATCAATGGAACTTGTGTTGGTAATATGAGCCTACATGCGGTATACTGCTGTGTATATACTAGCCTCGTACCCAGGCCCACGAGCAGAACGCGTGTGGGCCTGGGTATGAGGCTATGTATATACCACTCTAGCATGCCCAAAGATGGTACTGTGCCAAAAGATTAATTGAAGTTGTCATGGTAACATTGCTCCACATGTCTATCAACCTAATAGAGGTTGGTATGTGATGTAGCTAATTACTTCTCTTAAGGTTACGGGCTTGTCGCATGTCCAACAATTTGTTCAACCCCATTTTTCTGGCACAGAATTAAGATAGTGAAATCAAATTTACTCGACACAAAGCAGGGAGGGAAGTCAACATGCAGACTAAACATCATTAGAGTAGCTCACACTGTAGCCATTGTACGCTGGTTAAATATTCCAGCAAACTATTTGGCAAAAATCTCCAGTCTGAGGACTGTCAGCAACTTGATTCTATAGTTGGAGACACGCCATCGGAAGCACTAGGGAGCATTTATGACTAAGCTCCAACAACAAGTACAAATAATTATTTACAAAATACACTATTCATAGTCAGTCTGATTTGGTCCAAATGCAGTGCTGCAGTGCTGGCACAGCAGTTGATGCCTATTTCCTGGAATACAACAGTCCTTAGTCACAAACAAGTTCTCTCGAAATTCAGCGCGGCATCGTGGTTGATGATGCCCATTTCTTGGAATTACTATAGCCACGCTGCCGAAATGCAGCTTGTGGCATGGCAGTGTGTGTCCATTTCCTGGAATAGTGTAGTCACAACAGTCACAAACGCCGAATGCCAGCGCGTGACAGTGGCAGCCGATGTCCATGCTCCTGGAATAACCACAAACGCTCGAAATGCAGCGCATGGCAATGATGGCATGGCAGTAGACGCCCAGTTCCTGGACTAGTGCAGCTACAACAGTCATAAACGCTCGAAATGCAGTACGTGGGATGGCAGTTCGATGCCCATTTCCTGGAATAACAGCGGTCACAAACGATTCTCTCCAACGCAGCGCGACAATTTCTATCTATTACAACTTCTATCTATTACAACGGTCCATCCAATCTAGCGATACAAATTCATTTCCTGGAATTTCTACAATTCCAATCCTACGGTAGTGAATTTTGAAATTATTTGTTTTTATACCGTTTTATTAGCATAAATACGGTAGATTGCTACACATGACTACCAAGTAGCATTCAATAAAGTCACTGTTCCCATAATTATACCATACTTAGGCTATTCCAACCATTCAGGTAATCAGGTACAGTATTTGTGGGCAATAACGGGTCATATATCCCGTGGCCGGCCGCGTGCACATACTATGAGCGATCGCTTGCAGGAGAAAGTGAAGAGCTAGCTTTGTTAGTCTAGCCAAGGACTTGTGCCTTTACCGCAACCTCAGTCAAGTATCACAGATGCCTCTGCTACTGATCGGTGAGTGCCTACACTACAGTATCTATGTCTACACAGTGTGCTCAACTTATGCATATAGTGCAACCAGGCATGTATTTCCAAAAATTAAAATTTGATCGGAATGCCGTATGCACTTCAATTTTTTTACCATACTATAGCGCTCGAAATTCTCTATCCGTCGATATATTTTTTATGTCCACGACTTGCTCAGAAGGCTAGTTTTGAGGATACCCATCAATTTCAGTAGCTTATGACATCACAAATGAAAATTTTAACCGGTTGGTGACGTCATACCAAGACTGCCGCGTGTTTGCCGCGAAACAGTGCTTGCCTGGGTTTGCTGCTGTTTTCTGTCTCTGAAGCGATGCCACCGAAGACTGCGAGGGAGAGACAGCTGGATCTGAGCCTAGAGAAGGCAAGGGAGTTAAAAAGAAGGCGAGAATCTGCCAGTGGTACCACCAGTGCGGCTGAAATCAAGGTGCGAAGTGAACGCAACGGTACCGACCTGCAGCAAGATGAGCCCGGTGATTTAAGCTGGACTTCTAGCGATGACAGAGGATGCTGCAGACACTAATGATGAAGCTGTCGATCCCACGTTCGATCTGGACTCGAGTACTCCATGTCGATCATATTTAATGTTGAGACTGTGATAATTGGACAAAGTTTCTCTCAGTCTTTTCTTGCGTTTCTAGCTCACAAAGCAGCTTAACTTAGGAGACACAATGGCTGCAGAGCTTGCTGCCATGATGATAGGCACGTCAGACAAGGCAGTGCATGACTGGAGTCTCAATTCTTTGAGAATGATAGCGAGATCGGCCAGAGAGCAAGTAAGGCAAGTACCGGTGATATCTCATACTGCGACCGAGTGAAGACCTCAACAACAAGGCCTCCAGATTCATTAGGGGGAATGCCAGTGTGAAGGGGCAGCCAAACCTGACGATACCTAAGTTTTGGTGATGTCCTCTGTACAAGACGCCTGAGCCTGGTTTTCCCATAAAGATTTTGGGCAGTCATTGTAATTTCCAAAACAAGAAATCAAGCTTTTAGTGGAGGACAAGGGACACATTGAGTACATGTTGCCAAAGTTTAACTGTGAAGTAAACCCCATCAAGCACATATGGGCTCAGGAAAAGCGCTGTTCGAAGGCATACTGCAGATATGGAGTCAACCCTCCGGCGGAACATTATACACCCAGCAAACTAATTAAGAATTACAAGACAGACGAATTTCCAAACTTCAGTAATTTGTTTCCGTTTCAGTTCTTTTGTTCTTTCAGTGTATTTTGAAAATTTTCTCTATTAGAAACCTTCCTTTATGTGTTTACTCTCTTGCCTGCAAGTTTGGAGTTCATTGCTATAGTAACAAAAACATAGTTTTCAACCGAAAATCGGTTTTAAATGAATACATAAACATGTGAACGTTATAACAAACTGTTAGAATTGTTCCTTTCAATGAGAGCTTTCAATTGATACCCATTTTGTTACTATTGGATGATGTAGAATTACTTAGCTGATACAGAAAAACTGCATATTTGGACCTAATTAGTGTGACATCATTGTCACCATGGCAACACCACACATTAATGTTGGTTTTGGTGGGTGGAGTAGTGTGTCCAAGTTCAAGGCACCTCTGATCTACAAGCAGGCAAGATTTGTCCATTTCCAGATTTTTGGAACTACATGCCTGGTTGCACTATAGCATAAGTTACAGTTGTACCCCTGGGCAGTTGGATGTAAGACCCGTTACAGCCCTTGGGAAAGGCCAGTGCTTTCGTTCCGCCTCGCAAAGGATATAGCTAACCTCCTCTGTAGTGAGTGCATCATCTTGGCCCTGCCTAGACTTTCACTTGGTGGCTACGGCTTAGTAGATGTCCATCCTTGATCGTACAACTTTGCAAAAGGTGGTAATAAAACAACCAAACTTTGCACCCCTCTTTCTTGCTTGAAGTGCTTCAGATTGGGGGCATACGGCAAACTTGACAGAAACTATATCCAGGACTAGTAAACAACTGTTTAAGCATTTGTACACATCATCATTACTATCACAACGACTTCCCGACCAACCTACAGTCTAGTCAATTTACGCTTGGGCACAGGCATGTGATCACTTGTGGTTTGGTACATGTTGTTTATGACTCAGCAAAGACTATAGCCATCTTTTAGCCACGTAGTAACAGAACAAAAGAACCCACTTTCCACACAATTAAATTTCTCACTTGTGATCGTCATGGTTCGTTTCCTAGGTGAAAAATTTCAAACAAGCACAAACACAGCGTTGTGTGTACTACGAGTGCCTCAGTCCTTAATCCACCTGATAGTGCCCCACTGGGCCTATACTAGTTGGTGTACCATCAGCATATCAGCCTAATATACCACACATCAGCATGAAAAAGACAGCTTCATCCTTGAAATGGAGTATATGATTCTGAACACTGCAGCAATTCATTGAGGCCTTCACTCCTTGATGACATAACCAAATATGAGCACTTACAGTTACTGTCCAAACTGTCAAAATAGTTTGTTTTGCAATGAATTCTAAGAATCTCTTGTGCATTCTTTTTGGACACCAAGTTTATACACCCAGGACTGTATAGATAGCCTTAAGCATTCTTTTACGGACTTACAGTTTAGAACATGATATAATGCTTTATTCAGAATTGGCTATCTGTACCTACCGTAGGCGCTCTAATTATGCGTCACTCAAAAAATAGAAATGTAAAGCAACAATAGAAATTCGGTCAGCCAAACAGCAACGAAGTTTGACGCATGCTTTGAAAACACCTTGCTAGGTACTCAAGTCAGACGGGTGTAGACAAGGCTATTGCACAGCGGTTGTGTTTGTTCTCGGACTGTCGCTGCCTTTTCTCCTACAAGGGGCGTCTGTATCCTTGGGCACAGGATACATATAAGTGAGTTGCTTTCTTGTACCTTCACTGATTTCCCAGCCATATCGCAACTGTGTCTTTATACATACGTTCACATGCAGTGATGTGATGCACCCTCTTCGCCATTCAACTGTACGTGTGCACTTTCAAGATAGCTGCCATGCTGCTGTTATAATCATATTATGCAATAATAGGAAATTACTCCCAGGAGTGAGACGCATTATCAGTTTGAGACTTTGAGATTTGATGCATAACTAGAGCGCCTACAGTACCCGGTTATAACAGGCCTCCGTTTACATTTTTTGTCAGGATTAGCAAAAACCAACAACTGTTTTGATGCATTAAGGCCATTAAAACTACCTCATATAAGTACTGTTTAGACATTCTAAGTTGAGGGTTATGGACACAATCATACACGTCATTGTACACGATTGATGAAATCACCGTGTAGTTTCCTTGTGTGCACCTTAATTTTATGGCTGCTATTATAACAGACATGTTTTATCACTTGAAATGACTCACCACTACATATGTTACGTACATGTACCGAACCCAAGGGCCGGCGCCGGGTGTAGCTCCGAAGGTGAGGGGCTGTATCAGCCATACAGCACGTGACTGCTATGCTATAAATCCTAAAGGCTGGGGCGCATGCACACTGCTAGGTAGCACTGTAGCAACCCTGTATGTGTCCTATCAACTCGCGTTCTAGTGTTTGAAGACAATGAACTCTACTGTTGCTTTAGATGTCCCCAGGGCAGTGCTATAATAAAAATACATTCCCTCCTAGCAGGTACGTACTGTATGAGATTTATGGTCTTTGTGCAGAACTTAGCAACAGCCTGACAATGGGATATATCAACTGATTCGGTCCACATTCGTTTAAATGTGATGGTTGAAATTTATGATGAAATTGAAGAAATTGAGGTTGATTGAGAGTGACGCAACTACCAGGATGGTGAGAGGGTGACCACTGTATAAGGATGCCACTCTCACTATGAGGGTGAGTTGGAAGGTCTGCTACTGCTATAGAAGCCAACTCTAGCTGCCATACAGAGTCTTCACAGGAGCAAGTCAGTGATTCACAGAGCGAAGCAGAGAGGCACTCTTCTTGTTATTATGCACTGCCATTAGCTTTCTCAGTTCGATACATTTTTTAATGTTGTTTACATCATTTTTCTAGCAGCATACTTGACAGCATTCATCCCACCTGGGGCGGATCCAGAAAAACGTTAATGGGGCCCAGGCTATTATCCGGCCACTGCTGAAGGCAGTGCATAGAAGTGCGTAGTGTCGACCCAATCCGCGTGAAGTGCAGAAAAAATTTTCACTGTCATTTTCAGTTCCCGAATGACTTGGACACAACGGTTCTCGTAGCGCCTTTGTGCTTTTGCACTGCACTCACTGCATTCTGGTTTCTGTGTCATCCGTGAACATCTTACTCTCGACGTCGAAAGGAACATGTGACTAGTCGTGAATCACCAATGTCAGAGTCCGACGAAGATTCGCTGTGCACGTGGTCTGAACTGGGAACCATTTTCGTCCCCAGCACGAGTTGACTCTGTATCTGACTGTCACACGCTGTTTTCCGTTGGAAAAATCCAGCATTGAGCTTCCTTTCAACTTCTTTGTTGCTGGTTCCAACACTAAGTCGGATCCACGGGGTGTGGTCAGAAGTGGAAAAGGGGGGGGGGGGGGGGGGGGGGGGGGGTCCGAACTGCTCTCCGGTCAAGTCGCTCATTCTCTCAGCGAGCTAGCCAGCTATAACGGTAGCCCTATCATTATCTTCACAATCATGGTCATCAAAGGCGGCGTGATTGTTAGCTGTAGCCCCTCCCCTGGATCCACCCCTGCATCCCACACTAGTATGATAGAGATTACGGCCCACATCTGGGTTACAGAATTCCTGTGCTGCAGCTGTCCAGCTAGCTACAGCTAAGTTGAAATGACACTACAACTAGGGCGTGTCATGGGATCTCCCTACAAGTAGCCAGCTACCTACATATACATAATGCATTGCACCACCACTTCTGAATACCGAATAGCTATAGCTACATCGAACCTGTGATGTGGTAGACGGAGTTGAATCCAATCCCAAATTTCCCAACTTTGAAGGGGTCCTCTGCCTTGACGCTACGCTGCAAGTTCTGTATGCCCTCCCAGTCCTCAGCGGTGAACTGCGCATCATTGTAGGCCAACAGCGCAGGTCCCTGGAAGGGTGCTAAGGCGGGATCTACGAGCGATGTCCTCCCATGCTGCCTGCTGTCGAGGTAAAACTTCACCGTCTTCGCTCCAGCATCGTCCGCATTCTGAATAATCTCCTGAGAATATAAACAAAGCCATATGACAGCTTAGCCTGTGAGCACACGCAACGAACCGCAAACAGGGAGGTAGCTAGCTAGCTACCGTCGTACCTTGAAGATCTGGCCATCAGGGTATCTCTCAAGAATCGCCTTTATGGTCACAGACAGCGGAGGTCGTCTCGGTCCGAACTGCTCTCCGGTCAAGTCGCTCATTCTCTCAGCGAGCTAGCCAGCTATAACGGTAGCCCTATCATTATCTTCACAATCATGGTCATCAAAGGCGGCGTGATTGTTAGTTGTGGTTTCCTCCCGATTTCCGGCAGGCAAGGTGGTTAGTCACCTAGGGGTTGACTAACTTGAACGGCCGGCTATACAGAGCTTTAAAGTAGCTAGGCTTGTAGCTAGCTAGCTAACTAATCTACGTAGGTATTGAACGCAGCTCCGGGTCAGTTTACAGTCAATGAATTCTATTAACCGTTAAATAGTTCGGATTGTTTATCCTTTCTGATGTGCTAGGGTATAGCTACTACCGGTAGTGCTGAACGCAAAGGCGTGTCCTTTACCTATATTTAAAGCATGTAGCTAAATCCTGCCGGATAATTTAATTATCAAGTACGTACCTACCTTTTTGGTGCATTAACAATTATTTGACAGGAATTAGTGCAGGACTGATAATTAGCTATGTTTAAGGTGTATACAGTCAGTCCATATTAATATTTTGTGATGGTAGAATTCACAGGCAGTAGTCAGCTATAGCTACCATTATTTTTGAATAATTACTAACAGTAGTCTCATTGATTTTAGCAATTAGCTACCTATGACATTAACATGTTGTAGTGAGCCTTTTGTCATTCTGACGTACATTACACCTTTCCGGTATTGCATAGCTACAGATCACAAGTGTGCATGTCATATCTGATGTCATAGATTTAGGCACAGTACCATAAGGTTGGACCGGATCATGGGTGCATTAGTTAACACCTTCTGTTCAGTTCAGTTCATTGATTTGACAACCCAGGAATGCCGCAGGTTTACATGCAGGTCCTGGGCCCCATTAAATGGGGGATGGTGATGACATCATCACTGAGTTACCATAAATGGAATTGTTCAAACTTGTTTTAATTCAAAGGTCTCCTTTACCATCACAATCACAATACCTGTAGTAAAGATGTAGCTAATTCTACCTTAACCCACGAGGCAAGGGTTAAACATACTATGGTCCTACAACTGTACACCACACGGAGGGTTAAAAATGGTCTGGGAATGAGCATGATAACGTATTGACAATAAAGTTTTGAAGGTTCCCAAACCCCACTCCCTGGGGCATGTATTACTCAGTAAAAATTCCGGTGCCTTACTAGGTGTCTTCACCATCCCAATATTGTGGCATGTGCATGGATGGGCAAGGACTGAGTTCTGCTGGGTATCGACATTATCCACAGCGGAAACCTGTTTGGCAAACCAGATATTCAGGTACACGCAAGTAGATACCAAGTATTTTAATTGTGTGCACCTGCCTTAGTGAACTACTGATGTACATAGATTTCTTTTCTGCACCTTGTGTTTTACATGACAAAGTTTCATCATCAATAATTTTCCAAGTACATTCTTTGCTGCATACAAAACCTTAATAGTTCAGTAGTCTAAACTCCTAAGCGTCTCAGTAGTCTAACGTCCTAAGCTTCTCAAAATACCATGATCTATGAATAAGAGACTAAGTCATCTAGCTTACGATAATCAGCAAACTAGTTAACTGTTCATGAGTTCTTTCATCATGTCTAAGATGCTTTCAGCCTTTTCCTTAGCTTGCTGTGCGTCTTCTGGTGAGTAGTGGTCAGACGGAATTGTGGTGCCATCTGGGTGTCGGTTTGGAAATCGTGTGTCCAGGTAGTAGTCCTTGAGTGGGATGGTGCATCCAGCAAGGCCCTGTGTTGAGAATGGCTCTTTGGCCTGCAGTGCATATGCTAGTCGAGTGAGTTCGTGGGACTTCAAGCTCTTTTGTCCGAGCCCACACTTGGCATACATCCCACCTTTCAGGGCCTTCTCTGCCACCTCGTGGGCCATGAAACACACACTAGCTGAGACCTTGTTGGAGGTGGGTGTTCGGTCCAGAAGCATCACAAGAGTATCAAAGTCAACCTCAGCTTGCTTTATCCACCTTCTTCCCTCTTGTAGATCAGGTTGTGGTCCAAGCTCTTCATCAAATGCATCAGTGAAACCACCACCAACTCCACCACTTCCTCCATATCCTCTGCGACCTCCTCCACCTCCTCCACCTCCTCCAGCTCTAAACTGGTGCTCACTCTCCCTGTAGCGGGACTGTTGTTGAGCTGTATGGTCCCATGTTCTGAAATAGGAGCTCCATTGTGAATAAGTGGTGCTTTGTGCATGTGGAGAGGGGCTCCCTGTTGTAGTCTCCTCATCAGGATCTATAAGGGGAAGTCCCTGTTCCAAACGTTTAATCTGGTTAAGTAGAAACTTGAACACCTCTTCTGCCAGCTCAATTCGGTCGGGGTTCTTATCAGGATGCCACTTGAGGTAGAGTCGGCGAACTGCCTTTTTCCTTTCACTTGGAGACAACTTCCAAATCTCTCGGAGTTCTTTGCATAGTTGCTTCTTGATGCTCCTGACATCTTCTCTTTCTGGTCTGGGCTGGCTACCACCAATTTCTTCCTCATATGGCACTAGTTCCTTACTCTCTCCCTCAGTGGCCCGAACTTTACCCTCCTTCTTGCCTCGGAGGAATTTGTAAAGATCCAATGCACTCACTTCTGTACCTTCCTCATCATATTCACTTACATAGATCTTGTATCGCATGTGAATGTGAGCCCCAACATAGAGACTGGTAGCACCACCTTCCACTACTGGATGGATAACCTGTGCAAATATGAAGTGATTCTCTCTGACCTCATAACCCACCCACTCTTCAGGGTGGAAGAGGTTGTTAATATCTGGGTCGAGACGGTGGTGCCATGATTCTGGTATGGGCATCCCAAGCTTTGGAGTGACATTTGCATCGAACTCAGCATCTGCACTACTGCCAAGGAAGAGTGATTCTTCATCGAGTACTTCACGAATGTCTTCTGCTGTCTGAGAATTAAGAAGAATTATTAGAATGCCCTTCAACTCAGTGTAGGTCAGTGTTTCATCTGCACCCACTGATTTCATGTACGAAATAAGTTGGTCTGCAAGACACGCAAATAAATATGGACCTTTTATGGCATTCATTTTCAAATTGACATAAAAGTTGAAGGAGGTTCCATCTTTTTGTAAATGAAAGTCAACCTCTGCTCTACCAAGGGTTTGGTTTGGCTGTACGGTTTTTAGTACAATGTCAGTTTGAAGATTATCAACAGTGAATACTTTGATGTTCTGAAAAAATTGAAGCATGAACGGCTCAAACTCTCTGCACAATTTCTCATCTTTTGTGTGATGCTTGACAATTGTTAACACTGCCTTTGGTAAAAGAGCCAACCCAAAGGTTGTTTTGAGTTTTTCAGCGAGGTGAGAGCTTTCAACAATGGCACACCCTTCACAGAGTGTTTGCTCACAACATGTTGAGAGTCCCTTGGGCCTAATCTCTACTGGAAAAAGCCTACAGAAAGCACGTACAGTAAACCTGTACCTGTATTGCACTATTGGGAGGTCAAACAGGAATAGACCGGCTTCTGCAAGGTGATCAAGATTGCAATTCTTGTAGTTTAAACTATCATGGTAAACAAGGTTTGATGTGCATACCAACTTCTTTTCAGAACTGGGAAGGTAAAGTGGCTTCAAAGCAGAAACGATATCTCTATCACCCATTTTCCTAGTCATCCTAATCTGCTCCATCATTGTGTACAGCCTTTCAATCACTTTCACAACTTTGTCTGCAGTGTTGAACTCAAGTTGCAATTGGTCGGAACACTCAAAAGCATTTTCAAGAGCAATTCTCATGTGACACAACTCAAAACTACTTTTTACTCCGATTTTTTCCACTACAGGAAGCACAGAGACCAGTTCATTTGGGATGCAGTGAAGGAATGGGTAATAGTCTTGTGCATCTTTGTCGGTGACAACGTGGTTTGGCTTCACAAGAACCACCGGTACAGTTTGGTTGGGAACATCAAGACTTTGCTTTGGAGTGGCATACACAGGAATACAGGAGAGCAGGCGGAGATTATTAAAGTCAGCGGAAGTTGACATCAAAAATTCAAAATGTCTGAGCATTACTTGCACTAATCCTTTTGCCCCTTCTGGAGGTCTGCAGTCTTGAGGGTATTTATCAAACAACTTGAAATTAGTGAAACGTGATTTCGAAATAGTGGACAGATTTGCAGTTACATCAGCAACACTGGGCTGTCTGGCTACTTGCAAACTTTCAAGAAGGTTTGTACATAAGTACACACTACAAGGAAGTCGCACAATGGGTTTGACAGTCCACAGTACACTGCTGTGTTCATGAAGTGCAGCACCAGCTAGTTTGGTCATATGTATGCCTTCAGGTAGAATGCAATTCTCTGAGGGATAAACAGGCTCAATCCACCTCAACTCTGGAAGACTTTCTGTGCACACAAATGGCATGTGAGAAATTCTGGAAAGGAAGTTATAGTCACTATCCCATCCACTTTGGGTAGAGAAAAGATATTGAAGCAAGACTGAGGAAGCTTTTCTTGGATCTGGATGTCTCCCACCAGCTACTTCGAAGCAAAATTCTTGATACTCTTGTTTGGTGATAGATTCCCTCAGTCCAATGGCAGAGAAGAACTTCATCCACTCAGCACATTCAAGTGTATCTCTTGTGAAGATTTCGGGCAGAAAATGAAAGTGTTCAGCAAATGTTGCAAAAATCTCCTTCTCATGGTTACAAACTTCACTCGCACACTTGAGGAGTTCACCGTCCCTGCCTAAACATGGAAGTGTCTTCAGAGCATCAAAGAAAACATGTGCTAGATGCTTCTGCTGTGAACTATAGCCTTTTGAATTTGTATGACGAAGGAACTTGTTTGTGTCAAACAGACAGTCTCGGATGTGTTTCAGATGTCTATATCTCTCATCTTCATTCAGTTGGGAAAACACAGGGAAAATATAGTTGATGTACAAATCTTCTGTGGAGATTTCTTGAATTCCCAAGTCTGATTTATACCCGAGCATATTCCAGTCACCATGTCTGTCAAGAAATACAACATTTTTCCCAATCACCCATTTAGAATAGCCATTCTTGCAAGCATTCTGAGGCCAAATGAACACTGTTTTGTCATCAAGAGATGTAAGACTGCCTTCGATTGTAAGAAATAGTGGGAGGGCTTTCACACATCTTCGGCATTCCTCTCGGCACACTTTGAAATTGATATTCTGTAGGTAAGCAATCAATGTACTGACATTGTCTCTTGTGATCATTGAAGAGACATTGGTCTGTTTATGGAGGTGGTACATGTTGGTCAGAATGCATTCAGGATTACTCAGCAGTGGGCAGTAGCTCTGTACAACAGCTGCACGCACAATATCAGTTGCTAGGAAAGGCATTCCGATGTGATGCAGTATTTTGCAGATTTGGGAGAAGTCAGCACCAGGTGGATCAAGATCAGGTGGATCAAGATCAGGTGGATCAAGATCAGGTGGTGGAACGACAGGAAGAAGCAAATTTGTGGCTGAAAAGAGTTGGTTACTGGTACTGGGAAGCAACGCCCAGCACTTCAGCACTGTCTCCAAATGAAATGAGAATGCTGAGTCAGTGGAAAGGCACACCCATAAAGAAGTGAGTGTGGACTTGTTTATATGCTCACGCAAAGTAGGCACATGCTTGGTTTGCAGTGCAGATGGAAGGTTCTCACATAGAATGCCTTGAACTATTGCACAACTATTTCTGGGGGAAAGAAAGTAGCTAGCACTGTACTTCAAATCCAGAAGTCTTGGGTGTAGAAATTTCTCAAGGCTTTGAGGGAAGAGTACTGAATACTTTGAGGAAATAACTTTATTCACTTCATCAAAGTTTCTAAGCTGACCATCTGCAGTGAGGAGGAGTGGGTAACCAAATGGAGGCTTGGGAAATTGAAATTCTTCAGCGGCTATTGTTTGACAAGGCAGGAGAAGGTACTGGCTGAATGTTTTGAAAGCTGCTACTGAGTGAAAGGCAGTTGCTTCAACTGCACATGGGAATTCACCATTTGGACTGGCCTGTCCACTGAAGCGTGTGTAATAGTCATACACGGAAGAGGGGGAAATTTGGGGCAGCTCGCACTCAACTGCGTGGAAATGGTTCCTGATTCTCCGTGGTGCACAAGTTATTTTCATTCCAATACTTTCCAGGATAGGCTTAAGTAGTGTGTCATCACCAAGTCCTTTTGCACAGAAGTAAATCTGAAGAGATGGGCATTCTGGGTTTTTCAGTGGGTGCCAATTTTCTGCGTATTGTACATCGGCCTCCTCTTGCACTGAAGCACCTGTGCAGCATTCTGATTCAATCACTGCAAGAACACTTGCATTGTTGCTAGCTAGCTTTCTGTAGACATCTTCTGCCAGTCTGAGCCATTGTCCCTCTGGAACTATCTTGTCCCCCTCAGACCAGTTTGGGAAGACACTGTAGTAGCACAAACTATCAGTTCGGAGCTTGCTCAGATCACTGTAGGGTCCTGACTGGATGTAATGGCTGTGGGCTTCCATTAGGAAGTTGGCATATGAAGAAGATATTGCACTGATAAGGTTTTCATTCCACCTTGATTTGTCATCAGCCTCATTTGGAACTGTGGACTTCCAGAGGTTCCTGCGAGAAGCATTGAGGATGAAGTGAGCATTCACATGTACTGGAAGGTCACAACTTACTGGGAGAGGAAGAAAGCAAAATACATCACCATGGAAACTCCTGAGTTGACTTAGTGAGCCAAGAGGTGCAGCTATTCCATGTTTGGGCTTGACCTGGGAGATGTATTTCCAAGTTTGTTGTTTATTTTCCAAATCACCAACGCCTTGTTGAATGAGCCACTGTTCTGATTTAATCTTTTGTGTGTCTCTTCTCTGCAGTGTGTAAGTTTGTGGAGAAGTTTCAGTAATTGTGAGAGGGTATCGAACTACACAAGGCTCACTCCCTCTTTCTTCTTTGAAGGCCACAATCTTTCCATAAAGATGAGCACGCCTTTTTGGGGCGGATTCATTAATACAAACCTCAAAATGGTGCTCTAAAACACACGAGGGTACAGCTGTATATGAAACTGCTGCTGGTGATAGCACGGACTGTTTGTGGTCCTCAATGACAAAAAAGCTCAATTCTGTCACATGGTTCAGAAATAGCAATGCCTGCTTCATTTTTGGAGCCCACCGCCTTAGGTAACTGTGCATTTCATCAGCTGTAAGAGGTTCACATTTGGTGCTGACACTGTGGTCTACAATCTTTGAGGACCTCATCAATTGGTACGTGTGTCTGAGGGGGAAACGAAAGAGGGAGCCACTCAGAAACTCTTCTGGACAGCCTTTGAGCTCACTTCGCAGATAGGCTGATTTCAGGTCAGGAAAATCATCCCAAAAGCCACTGTCCAGATCATCAAATCTTCTTCCTGGCATATCTGGAGTGGCCTCAGGGACAAATCGACAGTGAGGATCCATAATGCATATATCTCCACCACTGATGAAACTGGGGCAGTCTGTGAGATGGTAGACCACGTTAAAACCAATGCCATATTGGCCAATCGATTCCGCATCTGACCTTTTGCTTCCAAGGCCCAGCTGCTGAATTCCCTTGAGATCTTTCTCAGTGAATGTACTGTCATTCCAGACAAGTAAGGCTGGGCCTTGCAGTTCTTGCCATTCCTCAGAGAGCACACTCTTTTTGCCATGAGTTCTTTTGTCAAGAATGATACACATCTTCTTAGCTTTGGCATCGTCTGCATTCTGGAGGAGCTCTTTGAGTACTGTTATGTCAAACGGGTACTCTCTAAGGATATTTTGGATCCTTTGAGTTAGTTCTTCATACTGGCCAAATGGAACCCCCCTGAAATGGAGTTCAGCTTGAGAAACATATTTGTCTAGTTTCTTGCTTCGAACTGGTTTTACCTTGAGCTTTAGGGCGAGCTCCCGTGGAATGATCTCGTGTACAAAGTTGTAGTGTTCTTCTGGTTTGCACCAGGGGGCATCATTGAACGCTAAATCTGTGGACTTATGCATCACATATGAAGTATCTGGAAGCATGATGGGTTTAGAGCATTCATCAGGGTTGATGCTGTCCAATGAAGATACTAGTTCACGCAGCAGCTTTTGGCAAGCTTCACTGACAGGATTAGTGTTGAAGTCTTCTTTGATTCGAGACAGAACCCCCAGAATATCTTCTGGAGTAAAACTCTCTTTGATCTCCAGTGATGCAACCAGATTCTTTCTAAAGCCTAGGCTGGATGGTACAGGATAGAGGTAGGGTCCTTCCAGCTTCCATCCTCTAGCAACAGCTTGGATCTCAACAAATTGTTTGCCAGTCCACACACATGGAAGACCCTGCAGTTCTTGCAAATCAAGTAGCTGTGATGTTTGCCCAGAAGATGCTTGTTGTTGTATCAGCCCATCAAGGAATTCATATGCTTGCCGGCAAATACGATTGGCCCACTCAACCAGTTGAGAGTTGGGGTGCTTTGAATTAAATTCAGTGATCAGCAGTTGCAAGTGGTTTATAACATCCTGAATTGACGGTGAAATTTGCAATTGAAGGATTTCTCGGGTTTTCTGCTTTATGTAACTAGAGCCACCATCTTCAATCCTTCCCTCATTCACGAATGCCACTTGAGAGCCTGCTATGTTGATGTTAGTCTCTGAAGTCTGAAGAGAATGTCGGTAAGTTGTCGCTCCTTTTATCATTAGCTCCTTCCCACTGAGAAGCTGATGGCCCCCACCAAACCATGGCAAAGGATAGTCCACTGGTTTCTTCAAGACTGGGAGGAACCGAACTGCACTTAAAGCTTTGGCTTCCTGCTTGTCTTGGTTTCCTTCTGCATTGGACTCAATGCACTGCAATATTAGTTGGATGCGTTCCAGTGCCTTCATCCTGTCAGCATGATAGAGTTCTACGATAGTTTCTGCCCGGTCAATTACTAGGCCCCAAGGAATGTTTTCAATCATCCCAAGTTTCATCATCGCTGTTTTTGCCAGGTGTCGATCACTGAATTGCTGGGTGGGGAACATACCCTCTTCTGCATCAAAAAGATTGGCAAACTCCGTATGAGGGTCGACAACCTGAGAACACATTTTCAGTTGGGTTCCATCGGGAGTACAAGGTATGCACGGGTGGTAGGTGAGGTATTCACGCATGTAGTCCATTCGGCTTGTTCGAATGTCATCAAGTCCAACAGCATACACTTCAAGCATGAACTGAAGGACCTCATTTCGACTTCGCTGGATCTCACTGAAGAAGGTTATATGCTCAAAGAAGAACTTGACAAATTCCTCCTCAGTGATGGTAGAGCTACCGAGGCTGAGGTGGGTGTGGTACTTGCTGGGAAGGTCAACAAGAGGAAGTCTCAGATGGGTAACAACTGCAAGCACACAGTCCAGGACGTTGGCATCAGTGGCTGACTGGCACAGAATTCCAGGAGCAAGGAATTTACTTTCAAGGAGGGTCAACCACTGGCTGGTAGAAAGAGAATAGAACAATTTGTTTGATGATATTGCTTCGCTGTAGAGTTTGCGTACAGCATGAGCCCAGGGATTGTGCTGGGTAAGTTTGGTTTCTAGTGGCCAAAGGGAATAAAACGCATACTCTCCGAGTTTTCCCTGACGGTGACCTTCCTGGAGTGATGCCAACAGAGTATGGTATGCCTTGGGAATCACATTTTGCATGAGGGACAAGTTCCACTGCACTTCAGAATCATTTGTGGACGCTTCATCCGTTGTCCAGATGCCTCTTCGGTTGTTGATCACTGCAAAGTTACTGCTCACATGCACTGGAAGTCCAGTCTTTTGGGATAAGGGCAGGAAGCAGAATATTTCCCCTTCTATTTTCATTACATTGTAGCCCTGACTAGTGGAAGTGACCTCTAGTAAACAAGCAACAGATGCAGTGGCTCGTTTCATATCAATGGAATCCGTGTGGGTGGCTATGAGCCAACAGTCTTCATGAGCTTGTGAAGACCGCTCATCCAAAACCCTTAGCTTCTTGACTTCAGTTAATGTACCAGAGATTGACTCCACCGATTCCTTGGTAATTTGTAACAGGACTGTGGGGGTTTGTTGACCTTGGTCAATTCGACTAAAGGTGATGCATTTGATGTGCTGGAGGAAAAGGATAAGTTTGGAGCTACAGTTTTTGATGTTATTGATTAGATCTCTGATGGTTGCTTCAGTGTACATGGTACCACTCAGCTCACTGGCTGAGGTGCGGAAGGGAAATCTGAACATAGTTCCACTGTAGGGCTCCTTCGGATTGAAGCCAAAGAGGCCAGCATATGGAGCCAGCTGTGACGAGGAAGCAATAAACCTGGAGGCAAAATTGACCTTCTTTCCTGGTCTTCCAGGATTCTTGATTTCTTTCTTGAGGTAGCTCAAGGTGGGGTCGAATATGCACAGGGTTTCTTGGCTGACGAAGGAGGGGATATCAGTGATGTGGTATACTGAGCAAAATCCAATTCCAAACTTCCCAATTTTCAGAGGTTTGCTTGTTTTTGTTGCTGCTGCTAACTTTGTTATGTTAGTGAAGTCATCGTTGGAAAAGGTGGCATTGTTATGAACAACCAGTGCGGGTCCATGGCAATCATGCATTCCTGGAAAGAATAGAGACCTAGGTTTTACAGTGTGCTGGCGAGCATCATAGCAGATGTTGACCTCAGTAGCCTCAGCATCATCTGCATTCTGCAGTAGTTCTTTCACAATGGTCAGCCCATCTTTGTAGTCTTTGAGGATGTTCTTCAGTCGCACAGTGAGGGGCTCATACTGACCAGTGTCCTCAAATGTGTCTTCAGAAATGTCTAAGCATTCGCTGAGGGGAGTGAGGCTAAGGTTATGGGCCATCTGGGAATGAATGCGATGGTTTACAAAAGTGTATGCTTTGCCATCATTGGTAGATACAAAGAATTCTTTGAGGAAGTCACTGTCCGTGTAAACAACTTCACTGGCTCTCATTAATTGTGGCCACTGGCAGTCGGACTCGACGGGAACATAGAGGGTGTCCTCTTCTGCCAGAGAAGGTTCTTGTGTTCCATCTCTGGTGAGCCAGTTGAGGATGCTCATCACAGTCTGCCATGCTTCACTAGCATCACTGGCATCACACTCAGAGTCAGGTGCTCCATCTTTGATCATTGAAAGGACTGATATGATCTGTGACTGGGTAGCACTGCGTTCCATTCCAAATGCACTGAAGAGGTTTGAGTATTGGGAGAGATCATCCGGGAGGATATAGATGTATGGCTCAAGGTTGTGCCTGAAGCTTCTGTTTTGGTTCATTGCAACAGCAGTTGGTCTAACAAACTTGCTGTGTTTCCTGATCCAGATCCATTCTGGAATTGAATCAAGCCCATGCAGCTGTTGAGAGTTTTGCTTGCTTAAAACCTGGTAAATGAGGTAAACAATGCGGGTTATTGTGGCAGCAGAAATCTCTTCCTGGCAGCGAATCACCTCTTGAAAGTGTGCCAAGGTGTGTTGCACAATATCTCCAGTGGTGAAGATCTGTGCAATTCTGGAAGGGAGGGTATAGTCTAGTAGGTACACCTGCGAACCAGCTACTAGCGGTAGGGAGTTACAGTTGTCAGGATTTGGAATGAAAATTGAGCTACCGAGTGAAATAATGTGGGATTCAAAGCCCCTCCCTTTCCATTCCAAGCAAGAAGGGTAGTCTTCTGGAGGAGATGAGCGAATTTGCAGCCAGCTTTTGTCTGTTGCCAACTTATTCAAAGCTGTTGAAAAGGGGCATGTGTAGGGTCTCCACAGATAGGAGACGGTGACGTTTTCAGAAAAATGAGACTCACAATCACTCAGATACTTGAGGACAGCTTTACAACGAGAGAGTTTAGTGCTGTCAACTGACTGTGGATACGTGTCTGCTGAGGTGCTGATGGCACAGATGATGTCCACAATTTCCTGTGGCTTTACAGAGGTGCGCAAGCCACAGCTCCTCAAAAGCTGAATGTACTTTTGCTCATCGAATGGTGAAGTAGGAAATACTGACTCATTCTGAAATAGCTCACACAGTTGCTGAATAGAAGGATCAAAGAGTTCCTGCGGGAACTTTCGAGTTCCAGAACGTGTTCTGAGGAATGGGAGGTTTTGTAGGGCAGACAATAACTTCTGTTGTATTCCATATGAAGCTCTTGAGACTAGGATATGGAACATGTCCAGGATTTCTTGCATCAGGTCATCCAACAGATGGTCTGGGAAAACTCTTTGCTGAATTAGAGGGATGAGGTGGTCAATGATGAAGTCAATATTGCTAGGAAAAGCAACAATGCTTCTCAAACACTTGAGAAGTTGCAGCTGGTGGTAGTCACGAGTGAACAGGAGAATGGTGGAAGGTAGATGTACTGCACTGACAACTGTGTTTTCAGGCTCAACAACTGCCATCCGGAGAAGTGAGGAGCGCATAAGAGTTGTCACTGAGTAAAGATTTCTGTTGGAGTTTTGCCCAGTAGTAAAGATAGGAAGATTTTGAATAGCTACTAATTGTCTCTGGTTAAGAGCATAATTTGGTGCAGGAGAGAGAAACTCTCGAAGACGGCATGCTTCTTCTGATGTCATGGAAACCCTCTGCAGTTCAGAGGTAGTAAGTGTAGTTGCATCTAGGATGCCTGCAGGATTAAACTGTGTCATGTAGTGGCTGAGTTGGCGATGCTGGAAGTAGGGAAAGTCTGTTACCTTGCTATAGGCAACTTTCAGCTTGTCCAATGCTGCCAGTAGTGAGGGACTGGTCGGCTGAGACATATACACCACTGCTGAGTTTGCATTAAGTTGGGTAACCCGAAAGTTGATACCACCCTGCTGGCTGCTGTGGCTGAGTGGAATTATTAACATACCAGCAAAAGAGCGGAGAGATTTCTTTTGCACCCACTGCCAAAACAGCTTGAACCAATCAGATGGGAAGCGGCCATGTGGAAGAGTGACAATTTTCTGATATCTCCACTCAGCAGGCATGGCTGAAGGAATGAGCTCTGCTACCTTGTCAATAGTTAACTTCGTCAGCTGTGTGATTTGTTGATCAGCCACCTCACTCAGGCTCCTTGAGAGATCTGGATCATGCGGTAAATCTACCAACATGTTGTCTAAATTTGGAAGCAGACTGTGAGGGCACTCTGCAGTACAAAGGTAGCGGTAGTTTTGGAATTGTCGATAAGCAAAAGCAATGAATGTATGATCCGCTAATGGAAGGAGGGCAAGCCCAGGAAGCTCTCTGTACTGCTTGTCAGACAGACAGTACCTGAGAAGCTCTAGCTTTCCAATCTCATCAATATAGGAGTAACTTTGGGGATTTTTCTTGAGCTGTTCACGTGCAAACTTTGGAGATACTTCTGACACACTTGTTCTGGAATGGGACAGGGCACTCCAGATGCTGGGAGGAATGTCGACTAGTTTGATCCCACATCGTGAGAGGGCATTACGAACTACAGATGCAACCTTGCTGCCTTTTGGGATGAATGAACCTTCCATTGTGGTGATCCACTCTCCTACAACTTGCAACGCTTCTGTTCGCTCAGTCCAAAGTACTGCCTGCCTAAAGAGTTGGGTGAACAAGGGAAGCAGAAGGCCCTCCCAGGTTGTGGTCTTTACCACATCTGCTCTGGGCCAGGCTTCGTAATACTGCTCTGGGCGAAGGTGTTTCTTGGCTTCCATAAGCAGTCGGGCATAGCATGGGGGGAGGAGCTCACTTACCAGTGTCTTGTTCCAGTCAGCTGCAGGGTCATTCTTTCTCTCAGTACCCGGCCATTTGAGAGTTCTGCGATCATCGTTTAAGCCAAAGGTGCCATTGACGTGCACAGGGAGTGATGAAGAAGCTTCAGTGGGCATGGGAAGAAAGCAGAAGATACGCCCACCTGGAGAAGTAGGAGAGCTTGAGCCACGGTTTAGCTCCAGTGCTGTTCCCACCCAAGGGAAAACACGCTGCTTTGCAGCAGAGTCAAGAGCACTTTGATTCTGTGAGCCAACCTGGTTAGCCACCAGCCAGTGGCTGACGGTTGTGGTATGACTGGAGTGGTCAGTTACTTCCACATGGAAATCTGTCACCAGGTCTATTGAGCTAGTGATGCAGTATGGTGGTGGCCTCGCCTGTTCACTTGCTGTTTTCAGTTTTACCATGAAATCCTTCCGCTTGCGGGCTATGACATCCTTTTCTTGTATTGCTACTTGAAATGATGGCATTTGCTGTCCATTCTGTAATATTTCATAGACCTCAATCGCTTGAACAGAGCAGAGGAAAAGAAGCAAGAACTTTGCTTCTTCTCTGATGGCAACAAGCAGGTCTCGCAACGTCTGAATTGTGTAGAGATTTTCAGATAGATCAGAAGTGGCATTACGTAGCGGGAAACGAAAGAGTGTGCCTGGATAGATTCCTGCTTGAGCGGAAAATCCGGCTACACCCTCAAATGGTGCTAGACTATCGAATTTTTTTCGTGCACAAATAGGATAGGACTGTCCTGATTCTCCACGCCATATCTTCTCCTGAGGCTCCAGATAGGCCAACTTGTCTCCACTTACAATCACTGGAAGATCTGCATCAACAAAGTAATGACTACTAGTAACTAAATGCAGCTTGCTAGCCTCGTTCCCAGGCCCGAGAGAGGGAGGAGTAAGGGCCTGGTTTCCCGTGACTGTTTACGCATGCGCTTAATTATCTGTCACCGTAACACGTATTCATAAGGGGGAGGGTGCGAATGATGTCTTCGTAGTCACATGGTCGAGGGTGTGACGCCACCTATTTTGCTAACAACTGGTCCTCGATCCACGAGATGAGGGGCGACACAACCACAATTGCACTGCCACCAGCAACAGACTTACCGGACATTCTTTATTCAAAACAAACGGAAGAGTCTGGTAGCGTACTGACTCCACCCGGTCGGTGCGACAATAGCCACACGAAAACATCCCATCGTTCAATCGCAGGTCGCTGTTCTAGCTCAATTCAGGAGCGCCTTGCCGCCTGAGGACATAGGAGAGCACGTTCGAGAGCTGTTGTAACGCACACAGTACTAAGTACTCGCTAGTTAGTTTAACTGTACGGATCACGTTATCCACTTTGACGTCACAAGTGTACAAACATAATTGAACGTCCACGGTGCAGGTGGAATTCCACCGCTAGTTAGCGCATGCGCAAACAGTGGAAACCAGGCCCTTTTCTCCTCGCCGTCTCGGGCCTGGGAACGAGGCTAGCAGCTTGCCTACGTATATACACTATGGTGAGGGTTCAAACTCAGTGAAGATCAGACCTTTATACTATACTTCAATGAAATACTGCGATATGATTGGCCAATCGAAGGGGTTTAAATCACTTATTACCCCGTGATTTCACTTATACACCTGTAAATTTCACTTATACACCTGTAAATTTCATGTAGTTACAGTGTCATGCATTAGCATCATAGCTCTATTGATACAATGTACAGTCCATGATTCGGTCTTGAGCGTGAAGATGAGTACAGGTAGCGTGGAGCTGGACTTCGGACTTGGTCGTCTACGTACGCCTCCGTAAGTGTCATGGGGCGGGCGGTATTTGCCGCGATCCCAGAGTCTGGTTCCGCTTCGGAGTCACAGTCCCAAACACGAGGCATGAGTAGGCAGAGTTGTCGGTTAGCGGATGGCGAGAGCAGCTGTTATAAAAGTCGCCATCTCTGTGTGAAGTCTTTCTGACTACTGAGCCGTTGCTAACTGTTTCGGCTGCTAATACAGACAGCGATTTGATTGGCTGCCAGCTGTATAGTATAAATACCTTAAACAATGAAACCCTCGGGGCCTATGGGATTTAGATCCCTTGGAAACCTATAGACACCCTTGCGCTTCGCGCGCGGGTGTCTATATAGTTTCTGTGAGGCTCTAAATCCCGTAGACGCCTTGGTTTCATCATTCAAACCCATATGTAACTGATGTCTATTGCTGAGACGTTAATTTATCCTTCCATAGTTTTAAGCTCTAAAACATGTTGCATATATATAGAATATCTCAGGAAACAAACATAATAAAGGGATGATTCCAACTACTTCCCCAAAGCCACACCCACATTGTGTATGCATTCATACGTATGAGCATAAAACTTTCGCCACACTATCATTCGGTTTTCAAAGCGTTTCTTCTGCTCAGGTATAGAAAGCTTAAATGTACAGCCATATTCAACCGTTAGGCGTAGCCATGGTCAATGCGGATGCTCATTACTAGGGCGGAGCTTGACCTGACCTGATTGGTTAGCGTGCACCACAGCCGCTTAGTAAGTGTGCAATTTCTGATGGCCCTCGGGCTACAATAACTGTGCAATTTGGGAAACAATTCTCCTGCTTAGAGTTGCCACACATTTACTCATAGAAAAGCGAGCAATTTTCGTTCATTCAGGTACTACACACCCACTACACATTCACATGAAATTACTACCTCTGCTCCATAATAGGTACATGCAGGTTAATAACTGGCATTGCCTTCAACTTGTAGGTAGTGTCAATCATGCCTTAACTGTTTTTCTATGTTTGTATAGATCATCCTCTATGGTACAACCGGTGACAATGGTGTCATGTGATTATGTCCACGTGCAATCAGTGGTCACCTTAGAATGTTTGCATTACGTTCCTTTTATGATGACATATTGTGCAGTAGATAAGTACTGGGGGAGATGATTTGACCTTTTCACTTCAGGGACGCATTCACAAATGGCGTTGCAGAAACCAGCTCTAGCTAGCAACAGGTCCCATGTCAACACCTTGTGCATTCTAGTTGTGTGGCAAGCCAGAGTAAAGCTTTTTAATTTTCGGATGCATGCTGCACAGCAACACCGAGCTGGCACTGAGAGAACGTGGTCTAGCAGTGATACTGAAAGACAACCTCAAGTAGAGGGTACTGTAAGTTGCCAATAATTTATTAGTGGAACACAAATGGTAGCCTTGGTCTTTTCATCACTCCAGAAAGTGGGGAGGGCCTAGTAAGTTTCCTCATGTGAGCATGATGTTTCATGTAATATGTGTTAGTGCCCTAATGCGGGTCACTACGAGATTTTAGAAACCCGAGTGGGAGGGGCGAGAATGACGCAATAGCAACCGAGGCGAAGCCGAAGTTGCTATTGCGTCATTCTCGTCCTGACCACGAGGGTTTTTAAAATCGAGTAAGACTCGCATTGGGCACTAACCGGCTTAGACCAAGAGCGGCGACAAAGATGGCTAGTCGGAGAGACAGAGATGTAACATCCACGAGTATTTGGGCAAGTTTGAGACAACTGCCACCCACCGCGAGTGGCTTTGCCCGCCTCAAGTTCATCTGAGTCACGGTACGTCGGTAGGCGATCACTTCGAGGGTCCATTTGCGGCTCCAAATTCGGATAAAGTGTTTGTGCAAGCGTCCCAATTGTTGGACAAACGAGAACCTTGAAGGACCAGCTAGCTATATCTATGGCTATACCTTGAAAGTGGCGACGAATTAGCGGTACGAGCGGACAGTTGATGAAGGACGAAGCGACTTGCAACTGAGTGCCGATTTGCTGCCCTTGTCTCTGTGAACAGGCAGAATGTTTTCAATGGTGGTGATGGACAGAGCCAGTGGTATGTGCTGTTTTCAAGGAGTATCACACTTGACCGTGAACTTCAACTTAGCTACATGTAGCTAGCTTTGCTAGTCAGTGCTAATGCTTTCTGTGTGCACTCGTTGTGCTGTACACTTTTCTGTACACTCTGTAATTGCATACCTTATTTGCTTTGTGGTTTGTTTAAAATTGGTTTCCATGCTCATTGGAGCACTAGGTGTCTAAGTGACAACTTAGTAACCTGGCAACTTAGATACCTGCGGACAGGGAATTATGGCATATAGTTAACTCATCACATCAAACGGAATTATTCATACAGTGGTCTAAATATATATATTCTACAAGTAATAAAAAACATTTAAAATGTAACAGGATGTAGGGATACCAGAACTGCAAAAAGTAAGGAAACAAGGTAGGGATGATCACACAAAACAGTGAAGTATACAACCCCCTACAGAGATCTTTTTCCATAATACGTGTATAATGAAAAAAGATATGTAGGGGGATTGTATACTTCACTGTTTTGTGTGATCATCCCTACCTTGTTTCCTTACTTTTTGCAGTTCTGGTATCCCTACATCCTGTTACATTTTAAATGTTTTTTATTACTTGTTTATGTCATTTTTTTTTAGCAGCAGGCGCATGCATACTGGACTCTGGCATTTACACTGCCAGCAATGGCTGAAGAATCAGACCCAAGCATCTCAAAAGCCAACCCTTTTCTGGATGGATACTAAGCCAGTGCTCCCTGACGGCTGAAGTAGTGTAGGTAAAATAGCTATACCAGATAGTAGTAGTGACACATTGTTGAGTCTTTAGATAGGCATTCACCCCTCTCACAGAACACAGTCTAGTAACATATATAGCACAGAGAATTCACCTCGGTCTAGTTACGGTAACACAACAGCGCAAGGCACTTCTAATTCAGCGATCTTGAATAATAATTACGTATCGTTGCTAAGTGATCGTTTAAGTGCGCATGCGTACAAACATGAAAATGGCGTGACAAATGAAGCCATAGTTATTGAGTGGGCAGCTGTAGCCGCCTGGTGAAGACTTGGAGGTTGCCAAAAAGCGATGGGCTGGTGCACTGCTCGGTGTAAAATGCTGCTGTTTCGTGCGAAAACCATCATGAGGGATTGAGGCGACGTTGAGCTAGCCCGTCTGAAAGAAGAAAGAAGAAGAAAGAAGAAGAAAGAAGAAAGAAGAAAGAAAAACAATTTGCCCGTTTTGCGAGTACCTGGTGCGGTACTTTCGCGACGGTTTTTCGCGACGCGAGGAGTCTTGTTGGTCATGAAAACACTCGAAGATGAACGGTATGTGGTTATAAAGGCTTATAAGTGTACCGTTTCTGAGATTTGGAGAGATTCTTTTGTATTAGCATATATTGCGTGTACGTCGTATCCCTACATACAGAGTCTACCGACTCTGTGATACAAGTAGGTTCGCTTGCTTTGCTTGCTCAGCTACTTCCCCCTCGTTCGCCTACATGAGTAATGGATAGCTCTCTGTGCAGAGCTCAGTGCTGCTTCCCAATTGCCGCATCGACTGCTGCTTCCCGTTTGCGTCCGCTTCAGCTGCTGGTCCCCGATTGCGTCCGCTTCAGCTGCTGCTCCCCGATTGCATCTGCTTCACCTGCTGGCGCCAGCTTCAACTGCTGCTCCCTGCGGGCCCAATACGTGATTGCGTTCCCTTAAACTGCTCCCCGATTGCGTCCACTTCGGCTGCTGCTCCCCGATTGTGTTCGCTTCAACTGCTGCTCCCCGATTGCATCCGCTTCAACTGCTGCTCCCCGATTGCGTCCGCTTCGACTACTGCTCCCCGATTGCATCCGAGCTGTTCGTTCCAGCCCATGCCCAATGTTCTTAAACATTCTCTTCACAGAGTCGAGGTCCAGTAAATTGAAGTACGAAGGTCGCGCGTGTCACAGAAACTGGGTTGTTCCTCAACAATTTTGTAAATCTGCGTGAGAAATGGCCGGCATGTATTATGAGTCCTACTATCACCCTAGCCTTATGGTTCCCAGGCTGTTCCCACCGCCAGTATTTCAGTATGAAATACGGCACTAGTCTATAGTCCCACCCCACGAACATCCCACTTCCGTCACACACACACACACACACAGACACACACACGCTAGTCGACAAATTCATGAAAATGGTCTTGTGAACTGGAGCAACTGACTGGCAACCATCCAAATGGTGTGCAGCATGCAGGTGTATAGTATAGTTCAATAAGCATACTACAACTCAGTATATGTAGCTTGTTGCATGGTAGTTTGCACAAACAGAAGTTATGACAGTGAGTTCACAGGGCGGTGGACAGTCAGTGACTTACACTAGCACAGTCGGTCTTGTAGTAGCTAGCCCAATCTCAAAGGGGATAAACATTTGTGTCATACTGATGCAGGAAATGAGTACCAAGATCTTCACTCATTTCTATCTTGAGCAAGATCCTGTAAGATCTCGGACGGTGAGGCTAATTCAGGGGGGTAGGTTTGCAGTTGCTTGCAGTAGAGCAATTCACTAAAAACATACACATAGCTAGTTGTATGTACTGCTGCTTCGAATCTTCACTCTTTTCTATCCTGAGCAAGATCCTGTAAGATCTCGGATGTTGAGGCTAATTCATGGGGTAGGCTTGGGTTCCTCAATGGTTGGGCTTCTCAGTGGTTGAGTGCCCAGGAGTAATTACATAAGTGTGTCACATGACTCACCACAAATGTGATTTGTCAGCTTCTGTTTACACCAGGACACAATTGATGTGCTCTAAACAGCCAATGAACAGGGTGACTAGTCTGCCTGCACTTAGTGATATTATTGTATGAAGCAATAGAAGACGAAAGGGCTGAAGTGTGCTTTGTTTTCCATGTACATGTAGCTACCCAAATTGACACTAAAGCATCAAACATCAATATTTAAATTTACCCAGCTGCAACAGGTGTCCAAGAGCGAGTCTTTCTGGTGTTGACTGTCAATCATGATACCACTACCGCTACATGCTATAATTATTTTCCGATGTCATCTGGCACGGTGGAGATGGTGGATCCTTCGAGTGCTCACTGTCGCTACTTGCAAAATCAATGGACTCTACTACCTTTCGAGGTCTCCGCGATCCCCGCTTGAGTTGCTCTGCACTCGAAGTCCAACGAATCAGCAGAGGTCCTTCTGTATGTGTAAAGAAGGCTGTACGGATGATTTTAGCAGCCATAGCGCTCGCACACGCACTCTTCCAACAATTTCTAATTATGCGTCGCATTAAGCAATTTTTCTGAAACGTATTTAATCTTGCGTGCGCAATTAATTGCGTCATCTGGAAAAATAATTATATTTATTTTTGGTGACACAAATTTAGAGCACTTACGTACCTTTGTGACAATTCATGATGGTACCTAGTCCCAGAACCAGACTCCCAAACCAAAGGGGGAGGGGGAGTCTGGTACAGTTGCATACATGGCAATTTGCAGTCACGGAATTTCGGTGGCATGAATCAGATTGGTTGATTGCTATGTAATTGGGTTGTGACATGTCACAGGTGGCTGAGTGTGGTGAATTGATAGTAACTCAATTATTCTCCTTGAGAGCCACTGGATCACCTTTAATTGGCACTTAGGAATCCTCATGCAAGCTGTAGCCCATAATGGCTTTCTGTATGCAACTGTACCAGACTCCCTCTCCCCTTTTGGGTTGGGAGTCTGGTTCCGAGACCAGATGGTACCATGGTGTCACCAGCCATACACATGCATGAAATTAACGTTCAAAATGAGTTCCTGCAGCAGAGCCTGAGGCATGCAAACTGGGCCAAGCCGACTAAATAGCAGATGCGATTTGATCGCTTGGATTCATGAAACTTGTTACCTGTGATGTGGTAGACGGAGTTGAATCCAATTCCGAATTTCCCCACTTTGAAGGGGTCCTCTGCCTTGACGCTACGCTGCAAGTTCTGTATGCCCTCCCAGTCCTCAGCGGTGAACTGCGCATCATTGTAGGCCAACAGCGCAGGTCCCTGGAAGGGTGCCAAGGCGGGATGCACGAGCGAAGTCCTCCCGTGCTGCCTGCTGTCGAGGTAAAACTTCACCGTCTTCGCCCCAGCATCGTCCGCATTCTGGATAATCTCCTGGAAAATTAAGCAGGCAAAGTGCAATTAGGATTTGCGCCCCGCTCCCGTACGATGTACAAAGCTATCAGTCTCGCTTTGCCAGATCCTTCGCTCACCCTCAGAGACTGGCGACGCGAGGCTGGCGAAAGCAAACACAGAACCTTGTATGTTTATATTGTGTAGCTACTAGTACTGAGCTAACTAGCTAGCTACCTTGAAGATCTGGCCATCTGGGTATCTCTCAAGAATCGCCTTTATTGTCACAGACAACGGAGGTCGTCTCTGTCCGAAGTGCTCTCCAGTCAAAGGCTCACTCATTGTGGCGTACTGGCAGATCAGCTAGCTAGCCGCCGAACTGTGAAGGGAAAACGGAGCCTGGGATGGACATAGGTGCACGATAGTCAAATTAGCTAGCAAGCTAAACTGAATTAGCTAGCTAGCTAGCTACTTTAACTCCTTACCTTCAACGCAAGTTCAGGATAGAATCAAGTTGCCATGGGATCCGGGAGACAGTGATCATGTTTATAGCTAGCCAACTAGCTAGGTACTGTACACTAACTATTGACCAGCAACTAAATAGCTAAGATTTGCTGCCTTTGCCTCTACGGCTCATTCAGCCTGGTCGGACACCTTGTTGACTCTAATCTCAGTACACTCTAGGCTAGTAGCTACTGTATCTAGCTTGCTAATATTGGCTAGCTCCAGTTAGCTACATATTCCTCAGAACACAATCAAATGACTGCTTCTTTGAATCCACAGAAAGTCCTTTATTCACGCCCTTGGCCACATGGGTTCCAGAAAATTACCGCATTATGAATATAGGACCAATAAAGGTCATTGAAGGAAGTAATACCCCAAATTACGTCATACACACTGGCAGCTAGCTGTCGCAGATGATATAATATTATACCATTGCTTCATTACGTATGGATCTAAGTTTGCTACCCACGAATCAACTAACTAGAAATGAAGTTTTTTGAGCCATACTGGTAGCTAGTCATGCTGTTTTACGTCCAATTGGATTCATGTGATGCTCAATACATGGAGCATGATGGGAGCACTAACTGAAGTCATTAGAACATGCACTTACATAGGTGGGAGAATGGGGCCTGGGGAGGGGCCGGTGTCACAAAAAAATTGGCACCCCCATTTTCCAGCACCCCCATGCCACGAATCCTACGATATTCGCCACCGTTCCAATTTTTCTAGGATTACGTGACCCCACCCTTGACCTCCCTCAGGAAAATTTGAACCCCCGCGAATAATACTAATGTATTTTGACTCCACCTGGAGTGTTCGACAGGAATGCTTTACTGTAGGACTAGCTACCAGGAGTTTTTTCCAGGTGATATTAAACTGAGCTGAATTCCCAAGTGACAATGTTGTAGCTAGTGGGTGCTATCCCATGATAATTGGTTACCATACAGAATCTTGTCCTCCCTCCTACCATGCATCCTATCACATATGGAGAAGGAATGAGCAAGATTCTCCTTTTACCTTCGGAATTATTAGCTATATAGCTACTATCACTACTGGTATCACATTCTATGTTGAAGGGATCCATATATAGACTTAATGTCAGATCTCCCTAGAATAGAATAGGGTAGTGGGGTAGTGAGCCTCCAGCATTTAAGTGTTGCAAACAAACAGGAGATGCATGGCTAGTGAGTGAAGCACTTAAATACTGCATGGGTGAGGTCACTGGATGGATATGGTTATAGCTACCTCTAACTTGCAAGTGAAATTGAAAGCGTACCTGTTCTTTGTCAGTCTGAACACTGTCGAGGGCCCGCTTCTCATTGATGCATGGTCCTCTCTGCAGTAAACTCCAGCCGCTTTGCCTCGCGGTCAATGAATGCCTCCATGATTGTAACCTGGACAAAGGCAAGCTCAAAGGCAAGCTCAAAATTCTAGTTTCTCTGTTTCACAGATGCATGGCTAGCTATGTAGCAACTGGAGAGATAGGAAAATGGATCATTAGCTAAGACTTAAGTCAAAGTACCAAGTGGAATGTATACATAGTTCCCTCTGGAGACAGGACAAATTGACACAGGATTTGGTCAACCGGAGCTAATTACTGCTTCAAATTTCTCCTCCGCTCTCACCTTGCCCAAGCGTGACGGGAATTCACTGTATAAGGAGAAGGGTTGTTTTAGCCTGGCTTTGGTCACCTCAGTTGCATCTCAGTGCCTCCTCCACTGTGGTGGTCAAGGAATGAGCACACAAGTGCAGCCTACTTTTATCCTATTAGTAGCTAACAGATAGGAATCCAAAACCTTGAGTATAGACCTGTTGAGATAACCTAGGTCAAGTTTCTTAGTTCCAGGTAACTAGGAGAAGTATATATAGGAATAGCTATTATAAAAGTGTATGCAGCTGCACTCCAAACAATGTGCGTGATCAAGCAGATCATTTACACTGTTCATGCTTGACACCATACAGATGGGTAAGCAATTAAGCTAAGTCACGTACCTATGATTATGAAACGTTAGAAGCACGATAATTTTGGTTGTGGGCGCATTCTTTGATCACCACAATTGAGGAGGCACTGAGATGTAACTATGGTCGGTTCATTAAAACAACCCTTCCATTTTTACAGTGTTAAGGAGGAGCACTAAGGTGGGAGGTAGTGTAAAATGTCAAGAAGTGTAGCTAGCTATGTAGTCTCGTTCCCAGACCCTCTTGTACGAGGGTCTGGGAACGAGACTACTAGCTATGGTCAAATCAACTGGGGGAGGCACATTCCAGATGTACAATGCCCTTTGACAATACAAGTCATAGCTACATCAGCGTGTACCTCTTACCGTATGCCACCCCATGTTCACTGCTTCCTAGCTTTACCACAGTAACAGATTGATTTCCTTCCACTCCTCCTCACCTGACTTCCTCTTTCCACATGCATTGCAAAGGCCCACCTGCCCACAGAGACAGAGAGGAGGATTTTCCTACAGAAGGATGAAAGCTCCACACACTTCTCAGAAATGTAAAATTATGTCCACTCCCTTATTTAGCATAGTGTCACTGTGGGGGAGGAAGCATGCAAAACATGCATAGGGGGGGGGGTAGGTATCCCATGCTCATAACCACGTTTTGCATGCTACCTCCACCAATGTGCTAAATAAGGGGGTGACCATGCCTTGTAACCATTCTCCTCCCTGGTGTCACAGGAAATTTGGCACCCCCGAAAATCTGGCACCCCCATGCTAGGAAACCTGGCACCCCTTCAGGAAAACTGTAGGATATCTGGCACCCCATGCCAAAATTCCTAGGGTTTGTGGCACCCCCTGCCCCAAATCCCAGGATATTTGGCACCCCTTGCTAAAAATCCTAGGATATCTGGATGTCTGACACCCCCTGCCAAAATCCTAGGATATCTGGAACCCCAATGCCAAACATCCTAGGAAATATCTTGGCAACCCATGCCAAACATCCTACGACATTTGGCACCCCCTGCTAAAATAACAGTAAACAAAGATAAGCTAAGTCATAAGGAACAGTCCAACACAGTTCACACCACGTTTGTTGCACTGCATCAATCACCATACGTTTCTGGCATCTGCAAATCAAAACACGTGCAGGATATAAATAATAGGACTGAATGGGGGGAGTGGCTGCATAATGTCTGAACTGCAATTCTCCAGTGTTGGAAATGGAAGAAGTCGTCTGTTGGTGAGACACCTAATCAAATATGACTTCACATCGTTCAATTGGTCAAACACCAGTTCTGGTACTCTAGCTACTGCAAAAGCTATTGCAAAAACACACAATCTGCCAGTCCAATCTGCTACTGCCCACAGGAGTGTGCACTCGAGGTATGCGTCCACTTGTTCACCATCCTCCTCCTTTGGATCTGTAAACAGTCATCTTGACAGCATGCACATGACTACTGCGTACGAGCTGTCTCGGTTTATGCAACTAAGCCGCTCTACTATGGTGGTTTACTCACATACTATTCAGTTTGAATTAAGCATGGTTTGGTCGAAGTCTGGTAATCAATGGTGTCCGACAATCGGTTGCTTATACGTGACCATAATGGGACAAAACTAGCCACTCTACGGTGTCGATAAGAGGAGCAACAACTTACACTTATTCTACGAACACTAATGACACTTTGTGAATGATTCTACGAACACTAATGACACTTCATGAATGAATCACGGTGGCTGCTGCAGTAACAGATGTCACTCTACGCACTTCATTTCTAACCAGTTATGTTTGTACAGCTGGTATATCTAATGAGTGTTTAATTTCTTATGTGGCGTTCACGTGCTTCACAGCAGACGGTACAGTGCTAAGTTATGACGTAATTCAGGGTATGACTTCCTAGCATGACCTAATAAAATTGATCAATCCTGTATTCATGATGTCGTATCTCTGGAACCAGGTCCAAGGGCATGAATAACGACTTTCTTGGGAATCAAAGAATCCAGTCATCAGATTGTGTTCATAAGAAAAGTAACTGTGAGCTAGCCATATTACAGCGCACGGATTAGAGTCAACAGTTGTTGGACCAGCTAGGCAGATGGGCTAGAGGTGAAAGCGCAAAACCAAGTTGCTAGCCACTAGTTGTTTACATGTAGTATACAGTAGCTTGCAAGCTTAAGAGTGAACTGGATTGACTAATTGTAGCTAGTTAGCTAGCTAGCCGCTGATTGATTTCTCGGAACCAATGACCAACTTGAGAATGTTGAAGGTAAGGAGTAAACTTGATAGTTTTAGCTAAGGTTGCTAATAATTATAATAATTATTAGCAACCTTAGCTAAAACTATCAAGTTTAATTTACCATCTCCGTTTTCCCTTCACAGTTCGGCTAGCTGCTCTGTAGCTGTACGCCCGACAATGAGTGAGTCTTTGACTGGAGAGAAGTTCGGACAGAGACGACCTCCGTTGTCTGTGACAATAAAGGCGATTCTCGAGAGATACCCAGATGGCCAAATTTTCAAGGTACCTGCGCCTATTTTCGCCAGTCTCTGCGCGTGAGTAGCTTCGTTCCCCAGGCCGCCGCCCAACTTAGGTTCACTTGCGCTCTTCGTGCAACCGAACTTGAAAACGGCGCGGGCCTGGAAACGAGGCTAGCGCGCGAGAGAAGGGTTTGGCAAAGCAAGCTATAGCTACTAGCTTTGTACATACAGAAGAGGGGGAAAAAGTTACACGCCATGCCCTTCTTGCAGGAGATTATTCAGAATGCGGACGATGCTGGAGCGAAGACGGTGAAGTTTTACCTCGACAGCAGGCAGCACGAGAGTACATCGCTCGTAGATCCCGCCTTGGCACCCTTCCAGGGACCTGCGCTGTTGGCCTACAATGATGCGCAGTTCACCGCTGAGGACTGGGAGGGCATACAGAACTTGCAGCGTAGTGTCAAGGCAGAGGATCCCTTCAAAGTGGGGAAATTCGGAATCGGATTCAACTCCGTCTACCACATCACAGGTAACAAGAAGTGATAGCAATAAAAGATTTTCCCCCTATATATCTAAGAACTGTCTATGACGAACAGCACAGGTATATCTAATTAGCAACTTTACCGTGCCCAACGTTGTCACATTCAGTACAAGGGTGGAGAGTAGCCTCGTTCTCAGGCCTGGGAACAAGGCTAGGTGGAGAGTGCTCCTCTTTACGCTTTGAAAAATTGCCTCTGAGGGACCAAATCCAGAAATTAGAAATACGGCCCAAATGCATCCACTTGCTGCTGCTCCCTGATTGCGCCCGTTTCAGCTGCTCACACAGTCACTCAAAATCTCAGTATCACATGCATGGTAGTGTTTTCATACATAGTGTTTTCTTGTACTGGCGCCATTCACAGAGCCTTGAGTATCAGGTTACTGGAATTGATTCTAGGGGAGCAGCAGCTGAAGCGGGCACAATCAGGGAGCAGCAGCTGAAGCGGGCACAATCGGAAGCAGAGGTGAGACTTCGTCAGACCTCTGCACAGGAGCTGCCCAGCGCTAGCGCTGGACTGCTCACATAGTGAATGAGGGGGAAGTAATGTATGTCAACATTACTTTAGTAAGTATGCTCTACAAAATAACTGCAGATGTTTATACAAGGCCCACGACAGAAACTCAATCAACATGCAGGGAAGATACCCTGGACCTCAGCTACTGTAACAGTGGCGTAGGAACCACAGGGGCAACAGGGGCTGGCGCCCCCGTGAAATTTTCCACGGGTGAAAATAAGGGTGTGCCCTCATACGGGTGCACGTGCACGCATGCCATTGCGACACACCCCTCCACCTGACCCCGATCAATACGCGAGTTTCAGAGAGAACTGTGGGAGGGTGCATTGGCTGATGATGACACAGAGACGGATCAATACATTCTTTGGCCAGCAAACCTGCTCAGTTTGCGGTAAGTGTTTATTTTTCGCGGTAAGATACTAACTATATTTATAGTGGGTTTGTTGCATGATACCCTACAAGTTCAAAGGTACTGCTATGCCAATATATAATATATGGCACTGACCACAATGCCAGTATGATATATTGGCACCAACAATGATAACATCATCATGCAACAAACTAGTTATTGCATGAGTGCACGGGCTATACGTCATAATATTGGCACTCGCCCTCGGGACTGCGGCCCTCGGGCTCGATGCCAATATTCGACGTATAGCCCTTGCACTCATGCAATAACTAGTACATATCATACCAGCCAAGGGCGAGGCCCCAACCCAAAGCAGCCGCCACGGCCATTGTGAGTAATAGCATACATGATGTAAGTGCATGTAGTGAGATGCTAGCCTACGAGAGCTGTTTTTTTTAATGGTTGAAAAAGAGGTCCAAAAAAGTTTTCTCACGCTCCACGTAGAATATGGATAACCCTTTCACAGCCTCTGTTTCCAGCCCCCAATCAAAAAAATATCTTCTTTCAATCAAGCTGTATGATGTGCTTGACACACATCATACAGCTGTGTTTCTCTCTACTAGCCAGGTAACTTCATTAACACTCCTTGTTCGACTCCACATACAGCTACTCTAGCTCTGCAATCCCTGGAGGCCCCACTCACTTGTTCCCTAGCCACTGGCTATGCGAGACTATTGTGGAGTTGCGGTATAAAGAGATGTTGACTGTGCTCAGTGTTCGACTCCATATGTAGCAGCTTGAGCACTGCAAGCCCTGGAGGCACAGCACGCTCGTCCACTGATCAAGGTTGTAAATCTTGCACCTTCAAGTCCTTGTGGCAAATAAAACTCAATATGCCGGCAGGAAACCCACAGCATTCCTAAGCATTATCAACTTTCCTGAGCATGATACACATACGTACATAGCTACATATATCATGAGAAACATCATGAGAAATAGATCCCCCATTCAGAGCCTCCCGCTAATTTTATGAAAATGACAAAAATGCTTTATATTTTATTGCAGGGATGTTTTGCAAGTTATGGTTACGGCATAGATAATAGTTACGGGTACCTGCGTATACTATGCGGTAACAGTAACTACATTCATGCAGCCCATGCCAATTCTTATGTACTCCTCCTTGAAACAAAGTCAGTGCTGGAATCGAACCTATTTACGGACCCACCTACTTCTTGAAAGATGAACTTCCTGCTGAGGTGTGGCTGTAGAATGTAAAGTGTGAGAGCTATAAACGAACAAGTTATTCACTGAACATCTCCGGCTAGAGGCCAAAGTACACTGGGAAAATGGCATTCAACAAAGGGTGTAGCAACGACTCACTTCTCTAGCAGCGAGAAACTACTCTGTCTCCCAAAACTAGCTCTGTCACTAGATTAACAGCGATTCAAATGCCTATTTCCACCTCAATTGCCTTTCGGAGACAACAGATGTCGCATGCGTGGATAAGTAAATTCGCATGTGAATGGCTGAAATAATGTGCAGCTACCCATATAGCTACACGGTAATCAGATTTTACTTCCGGGTACCCGTAACCTTAATTTAATCAAGCATTATTGGGGCGAGCCTGAGCGAGCCCCACACTAGTGTGACTTCATTGCACTGTGCGTGTGTATGTGTGTTTGTTTGGTTGGTTGGATCTTGCAGTTACCGTAAATTTTAAATCAACGACTTTCACTTCCACGTGCACGATTATATTCAACGAACTCAACGAACCGTCTAGCTACCTATTCAACGAACGATGGCGACAACAAAGACGGAGACCACTCGTGGACATTGGCTAGAGCACCATGAACATTCTTCCTCCTCGGCGACACTGACAAAGACGGATACAGCTCGTGGACCTACACGTACCGCCATGGCCGGTGACGTTGCTGCTAGACTGCTTCAGCTAGCTAGCGATAAACGCTAACCTGACTCACAGTTGCTGTGATGTGCACGAGTGTATGTTCAAGAGTGCTATAATTTCTGTGCTCATTGCCCGGTCACATTCTGATAACAATCATGTGAATCAACGCACATGCATATGCACTTTGTTCAGGCTCGCCCTCCAATGTCCTGCATTCCACTAGTTAATAACTGGAGATAGGACAAGATATACCCAGCCATGAGCCAAGGGTTGTGGGCCCGAGGGCAAGTGCCAATATGTAAGTCTGTGCACTCATGCAATAACCCGTTTGTTGCATGATGAGGTAGACATGTATATGGAAAAAGATCTCTGTAGGGGGGTTGTATGCTTCACTGCTTTTGTGCGATCATCCCTGCCTTGTTTCCTTACTATTGCCATGGTGAGGTCAGCGCCAGGTATTACATATTTATGTAGCGGTACCTTTCAACTTGTAGGGTATCATGCAACAATACCACTTAAAGGTGTGTGCTGCTTCAGATCAACTCTCCTCCAATTACCAAAGTAAAACAAACAACCACCTTCAAGAAACTTTCGCATTCCATACTGAAGCACTTTTCCTTGCCTTGCTTGGACTGTGCTCGAGCAGGGCCATAGCCACCAGATTGGAAGTGGTCAGGTTGGACAACATGGCCAACTGCATACGTGTTGTGTGTATGCAAACTGGGAGGTTCTGGGTGTGTGCTTGGAGGTCGACATCTTTGCAATGAAGCGTGGTGAATGAAGAACAAAGCGGAACCCCCAACTGATGGAGGTGGAGGGCAGGAGTGTCACACCACCTGCATGGCATGCCCAAGATCGGACAAATGCTTGCCAGTGCATGCCTCCGTACGTAGGACTCGGTAATACGTATAATAGACACTAGAAAAGTGGTCAGGTTGAAAACCGACTGATGATTCAGCCCTGTCAATCATGCAACAGTTACTCAACTCAGTTGACTGTTTTACAGCACACTGTTTCGAGCAAATTTGCTGTTTATATGCACCACACAGTTTCAAGCAAATGATCTTCTGCACATTATTCATCTACTGTACTACAATAATATGCCAATCATGAATACAAGCATTCTAGGGTGACCACATGCTTGCACATGGGCATAATCATACAGGACAATCTCACTGGTTTTACCATATAGGATGATTATGAGAACTCATGCCTACACAAACATAGATAAAGAGTTAGGGCATGATTGACACAACCTGCAAGTTGAAGCCAATTGTATCTTGTTACTATCTAAGACAGATAAAGTACTAAGATCAGCGGTTTGGACAATACAAACAGCTGATACTCACATGACTTGTATACCACTGTAAAAAGACCACCAGGGTTGTTTTAATTAACTCCCAGTTGCAATCGGAAGCATGCATCCTAAATGCTATCCCATGCAGTTCAAGAGTAGCCTAGATCGAGGTCATGGTACTCCTACACTGTGCCAGCTTGTTACCAAAGTGTCCCCTGCAATGTGCTTACAATGTGCATACACTGTGCCAGCTTGTTACCAAAGTGTCCCCTGCAATGTGCTTACAATGTGCATACAGTGTGCCAGCTTGTTACCAAAGTGTCCCTTAACAATGAACATGCTTAACAAGCGCGTTACAAACAAGATACATAATTGTGCTATGAGCAATTACCTCTCGATCAGAATCCCCAAAATAGTGTTGGAACCATAGGCCCGGGGCCCGTTGGAGCCTGCATATGCTGGTCTTGAGCTGCTTTCCAATTGCAACTGAAGTAACCAAGTTCAGTTAAAACAACCCTGGTCTTTTACAGTGAGTATCTACATCCTCCGAGATGAACATAACCTGTTGCCTAGACTTCACTGAGTTCTGACCATTCACAACATCCTCTGTGCAGGACAGTTCTGTTTACTACGAGAAACCCTTCTAAGTTATGGCTTCTTACGTGGTTGGCTAAGTAGATAATCAGATGCTGTGAAAGATGATCACATGATCCTCCCCAACTGCCAGATGAAGTACGAACTGCTAGTTGTCAATGCTGGCTCCAGTGTTGGTCACTGCTGCTATAGACTCTCCGCATCTCTACGTAGCTTCTTTACACTGTTCTGCTTAAATTAGCCAATTGTTAGCAATAGGATTTACTAATGTAGCATACTGAATAGGAAGGCTGTGATCCTGAAAATCAATTATTGTTTGCAAAAATATTTTTGACTCACAGACATATTTCTCCGAAAGATAACTTGATCACAAAGACTGCCTTGATAGTTTACTAATGTAGCATACTGAATATGAAGGCTGTAATTGTTTGCAAAACATTTTCATAAGCAATGAAAATTAAAATCACAAACATTTTTCTCAGAAAGATAACTTGGACCGCCTTGATAGTCTGTGATGTGTCCTTCGACACTTGAGGATGTACTGTATACTACCAGGAAGGATCTGGCTACGCAAGACTCCTCATCCGTCCATACTACTCGTAGCCGAGTAATCCAATGGCTCGCCCACTGTCAGTCTTCCCAGGCTTTGCTGGGGCCACTGTTTGTGACGTCCCGTACATGCTTGAATTCCTGAGCCACTTCAATGACGCTTTACTTCTGCGCTGCCATGCTGGACATATGCCATGGCACCTTGTGTTATGTTTTCGTAGGCCATCTGTAGCTACACACTCTTTATATAACACAAACATTTCTACAATCCAATGGAACAGCTTTGCAATATATACATTCCATGTATGGAGGGATACATACTTTACAGTGAAACCTGTCTTAGCAGTCACCTGAATAAGGCGATCACCTAACCAGCTCCAGTTTCACCTCCAGTTTGCGGTCAGCTTGGCAAAATTTGAGCCCGCAGTCACCATAGTTTACTCACCTGCGTAATTGATCTCAACTTCATAATTATGACATTTTCCTATAAGAAACAATCAAACCAAAGAATTAATTCCAAGCTGCATACAGCGTATGGGATTGTGAGGATTCCAAAGGGCTGGGATTCGAGTGTTGCATTTAGGATCTTAGTAAATACAGGCCCAGAGCCGGGATGGTCAGGTTGCTGGCCACAGCATGGTCAACGTTCCTCTTGGGTGGTCTGGGGGTGTGCCCCGATTAACTATTTTAGAGGCCGCTTTTAGTGCCTTGGATGCAGTAAGTTACCATAGTATAATGATGGTTGCACGCTGAATTGTATGTTTACACAGCACAAAAATAACGGATCCATGCCATAGATAACTGAACCGTACCGTGCTCGACACGGTTTCGAGCACGGTACGGTTCAGTTATCTATGGCATGGATCCGTTATTTTTGTGCTGTGTAAACATACAATTCAGAGTGTAAGCAATGATCTCTTCCTCTATACACACTATTGACCAGAAAAGTGGTCAGGCCAAAACCTGCTTAACGAGTGGTGCCGACCCTGCATGAAATCCCGTCCTAAATATACAATGCATAATGTATGGAGTTACTATCCACAGTAGCCATTACATGTAGGACATTTTAACTTTGTTGATGCAGACCTTCCAGTGATTGTAAGTGGAGACAAGTTGGCCTATCTGGAGCCTCAGGAGAAGATATGGCGTGGGGAATCAGGACAGTCCTATCCTATTGAAATTTGTGCACGAAACAAACTCGATAGTCTAGCACCATTTGAGGGTGTAGCTGGATTTTCCGCCCAAGCAGGGATCTATCCAGGCACACTCTTTCGTTTCCCGCTACGTAATTCCACTTCTGATCTATCTGAAAATCTCTACACAATTAAGAAGTTGCGAGCCCTGCTTGTTGCCATCAGAGAAGAAGCAAAGTTCTTGCTTCTTTTCCTCCGCTCTGTTCAAGCGATTGAGGTCTATGAAATATTACAGAATGGGCAGCAAATGCCATCATTTCAAGTAGCAATACAAGAAAAAGATGCCATAGCCCACAAGCGGAAGGATTTCATGGTAAAACTCAAAGCAGCCAGTGCTCAGGCAAGGCCACTACCATACTGCATCACTAGGTCAATAGACCTGGTGACAGATTTCCATGTGGAAGTAACTGACCACTCCTGTCATACCACAACAGTCAGCCACTGGCTGGTGGCTAACCAGGTTGGCTCACAGAATCAAAGTGCTCTTGACTCTGCTGCAAAGCAGCATGTTTTCCCTTGGGTGGGAGTAGCACTGGAGCTAAACCGTGGCTCAAGCTCTCCCACTTCTCCAGGTGGACGTATCTTCTGCTTTCTTCCCATGCCCACTGAAGCTTCTTCATCACTCCCTGTGCACGTCAATGGCACCTTTGGCTTAAACGATGACCGCAGAACTCTCAAATGGCCGGGTACTGAGAGAAAGAATGATCCTGCAGCTGACTGGAACAAGACACTGGTAAGTGTGCTCCTCCCCCCATGCTATGCCCGACTGCTTATGGAAGCCAAGAAACATCTTCGCCCAGAGCAGTTTTACGAAGCCTGGCCCAGAGCAGATGTGGTGAAGACCACAACCTGGGAGGGCCTTCTGCTTCCCTTGTTCACCCAACTCTTTAGGCAGGCAGTGCTTTGGACTGAACGAACAGACGCATTGAAAGTGGCAGGAGAGTGGATCACCACAAAGGATAGTTCATTCATCCCAAAGGGCAGCAAAGTTGCACCTGTTGTTTGTAATGTCCTCTCACAATGTGGGATTAAACTAGTCGACATTCCTCCCAGCATCTGGAGTGCCCTGTCCCATTCCAGAACAAGTATTTCAGAAGTATCTGCAAAGTTTACCCGTGCACAGCTCAAGAAACATCTCCAGAGCTACTGCTCAATTGATGAAATGGGGAAGCTAGAGCTTCTCAGGTACTGTCTGTCAGACAAGCAGTACAGAGAGCTTTCTGGACTTGCCCTCCTTCCGCTAGCAGATCATACATTCGTTGCTTTTGATGTTCGCTATCGGCAGTCCCAGTACTGTCGGTACCTTTGCACTGCAGATTGCCCTCGCTATCTGCTTCCAAATTTGGACAACATGTTGGTTGATTTACCACATGATCCAGATCTCACAAGGAGCCTGAGTGAGGTGGCTGATCAACAAAAAGTCTCACAGCTGACGAAGTTAACTGTTGCCAAGGTAGCAGAACTCATCCCTTCAGCCATGCCTTCTGAGTGGAGGTATCAGAAAATAGTCACTCTTCCACATGGCCGCTTCCCATCTGATTGGTTCAAGCTGTTTTGGCTGTGGGTGCAAAATAAATCTCTCCAAATTTTTGCTGGTAAGTTGATACTTCCACTCAGCCACAGCAGCCAGCAGAGTGGTGTGAGCTTTCAGGTTACTCAGCTCAATGCAAACTCAGCAGTGGTGTATATGTCTCAGCCCGCAAGTCCCACACTTCTGGCAGCATTGGACAAGCTGAAGGTTGCCTATAGCAAGGTAACAGACTTTCCCTACCTCCAGCATCGCCAACTCACCTATTACATGAAACAGTTCAATCCTGCTGGTATCCTAGATGCAACTACGCTTTCCACCTCTGAACTGCAGAGAGTTTCCATGACATCAGAGGAAGCATGCAGTCTTCGAGAGTTCCTCTCTTCAGGGCCAAGCTCTGCTCTGAGCCAGAGACAGAGTACTATTCAAAATCTTCCTATCTTTACTACTGGCCAAAACTCCAGCAGCAATCTTTGCTCGGTGACGACTCTCATGCATTCCTCACATCTCCGGATGGCAGTTGTAGAGCCTGAAAACACAGTTGTCGGTGCAGAACATCTACCTTCTACCATTCTCCAGTTCACTCGTGACTACCACCAGTTGCAACTTCTCAAGTGTTTGAGTGGCATTGTTGCTTTTCCTAGCAATATTGATTTCATCACTGACCACCTCATCCCTCTTATTAAGGGAAGAATTTTCCCAGACCATCTGTTGGATGGTGTCATGCAAGAAATCTTGGACATGTTCCAGATCCTAGTCTCAAGAGCTTCTTATGGGAGACAACAGAAGTTAGTTTCTTCCCTACAAAGCCTCCCATTCCTCAGAACACTTTCTGGAACTCGAAAGTGCCCGCAGGAACTCTTCGATCCTTCTATTCAGCAACTGCGTGAGCTGTTTAAGAAGGAGTCAGTATTTCCTACTTCACCATTCGATGAGCAAAAGTACATTCAGCATTTGAGGAGCTGTGGCTTGCGCACATCTGTAAAACCGCAGGAAATTGTGGACATCATTTGTGCCATCAGCACCTCAGCAGACACGTATCCACAGTCAGTTGGCAGCACTAAACTCTCTCGTTGTAAAGCTGTCCTCAAGTATCTGAGTGATTGCGAGTCTCATAAACTTTCTGAAAGCGTCACCATATCCTATCTGTGGAGACCTTACACATGCCCCTTTTCAACAGCTTTAAATAAGTTGGCAACAGACAAAAGTTGGCTGCCAATTCGCTCATCTCCTCCAGAAGACTACCCTTCTTGCTTGGAATGGAAGGGGAAGGGCTTTGAATCCCACTTCATT
The DNA here is from genome assembly GCA_963931865.1 of Axinella damicornis. Lineage (NCBI taxonomy): Eukaryota > Metazoa > Porifera > Demospongiae > Axinellida > Axinellidae > Axinella > Axinella damicornis. The sequence goes on from OZ007508.1 coordinate 8,295,879, forward strand.
TCACTCAGCAGCTCAGTTTTCATCCCAAATCCTGACAACTGTAACTCCCTACCACTAGTAGCTGGTTCACAGGTGTACCTACTAGACTATACCCTCCCTTCCAGAATTGCACAGATCTTCACCACTGGAGATATTGTGCAACACACCTTGGCACACTTTCAAGAAGTGATTCGCTGCCAGGAAGAAATTTCTGCTGCCACAACAACCCGCATTGTTCGCCTCATTTACCAGGTTTTTAACAAGCAAAACTATCAACAGCTACACGGGCTTGATTCAATTCCAGAATGGATCTGGATCAGGAAACACAATAAGTTTGTTAGACCAACTGTTGTTGCAATGAACCAGAACAAAAGCTTCAGGCACAACCTTGAGCCATACATCTATATCCTCCCGGATGATCTCTCCCAATACTCAAAGCTTTTTCGTGCTTTTGGAATGAAACACAGTGCTACCCAGTCACAAATCATATCAGTCCTTTCAATGATCAAAGACGGAGCACCTGACTCCGAGTGTGATGCCAGTGATGCTAGTGAAGCATGGCAGACTGTGATGAGCATCCTCAACTGGCTCACCAGAGATGGAACACGAAAATCTTCTCTATCAGAATCAGAAAAGGACGCCCTCTATGTTCCAGTGGAGTCCGACTGCCAGTGGCCACAATTAATGGAAGCCAGTGAAGTTGTTTACACAGATAACGACTTCCTGAAGGGATTCCTAGTGTCCACAGAAGATGGCAAAGCATACACTTTTGTAAGCCATCGCATTCATTCCCAGATGGCCCATTACCTTGGCCTCACTCCCCTCAGTGAGTACTTGGACATTTCGGAAGACACATTTGAGGACACTGGTCAGTATGAGCCCCTCACTGTGCGACTGAAGAACATCCTCAAAGATTACAAAGATGGGCTGACCATTGTGAAAGAACTACTTCAGAATGCAGATGATGCTGAGGCTACTGAGGTCAACATCTGCTATGATGCTCGCCATCACACTGTAGAACCTAGGTCTCTATTCTTTCCAGGGATGCATGATTGCCATGGACCTGCACTCGTTGTTCATAACAATGCAACCTTTTCCAACAATGACTTCACTGACATAACGAAGTTGGCAGCAGCAACAAAAGCAAGCAAACCCCTTAAAATTGGGAAGTTTGGAGTTGGATTTTGCTCAGTATATCACATCACTGATATCCCCTCCTTCGTCAGCCAACAAACTCTGTGCATATTCGACCCCACCTTGAGCTACCTCAAGAAAGAAATAAAAAATCCTGGAAGACCAGGTAAGAAGGTCAATTTCGCCTCAAGGTTTATCGCTTCCTCATCACAGCTGGTTCCATATGCTGGCCTCTTTGGCTTCAATCCAAAGGAGCCCTACAGTGGAACTATGTTCAGATTTCCCTTCCGCACCTCAGCCAGTGAGCTGAGTGGTACCATGTACACTGAAGCAACCATCAGAGAACTGATTACCAACATCAAGAATTGTAGCTCCAAACTTATCCTTTTTCTCCAGCACATCAAACGTATTACCTTGAGTCGAATTGACCAAGGTGAACAAACCCCCACAGTCCTGTTACAAATTACCAAGGAATCGGTGGAGTCAATCTCTGGTACATTAACTGAAGTCAAGAAGCTAAGGGTTTTGGATGAGCGATCTTCACAAGCTCATGAAGACAGTTGGCTCATAGCCACCCACACTGACTCCACTGATACGGAGCGAGCCACTGCTTCTGTTGCTTGTTTAATGGAAGTCACTTCCCCTAGTCAGGGCTACAATGTAATGAAAATAGAGGGTGAAATATTCTGCTTCCTGCCCTTAGCCCAAAAGACTGGACTTCCAGTGCATGTGAGCAGTAACTTTGCAGTGATCAACAACCGAAGAGGCATCTGGACAACGGATGAAGCATCCACAAATGATCCTGAAGTGCAGTGGAACTTGTCCCTCATGCAAAATGTGATTCCCAAGGCATACCACACTCTATTGGCATCACTCCAGGAAGGTCGCTGTCAGGGAAAACTTGGAGAGTATGCGTTCTATTCCCTTTGGCCACTAGGAGGAAGCCTTACCCAGCACAACCCCTGGGTTCATGCTGTACACAAACTCTATAGTGAAGCAATATCATCAAGCAGACTGTTCTATTCTGTGCCCTCTAATCAGTGGTTGACCCTCCAAGAAAGCAAATTCCTTGCACCTGGGATTCTGTGCCAGTCAGCCACTGATACCACCGTCCTGGACTGTGTGCTTGCAGTTGTTACTCATCTGAGACTTCCTCTCGTTGACCTTCCCAGCAAGTACCACGTCCACCTCAGCCTCAGTAGCTCTACCATCACTGAGGAGGAATTCATCAAGCTCTTCTTTGAACATATAACCTCCTTCAGTGAGATCCAGCGAAGTCGAAATGAGGTCCTTCAGTTCATGCTTGAAGTGTATGCTGTTGGACTTGATAGGATCCGAACAAGCCGAATGAACTACATGCGTGAATACCTCACCGACCACCCGTGCATACCTTGTATTCCCGATGGAACCCAACTGAAAATGTGTTCTCAGGTTGTCGACCCTCGTACGGAGTTTGCCAAACTCTTTGACTCAGCAGAGGGTATGTTCCCCATCCAGCAATTCAGTGATGGACACCTTGTAGATACTGCAATGATGGAACTTGGAATGATTAGTGAAAACATTCCTTGGAGCCTAGTAATTGATCGTGCAGAAACTGTCACACAGCTCTATCGTGCTGACAGAACAAAGGCACTGAAACGTGTGCAACTCATTTTGAAGTGCATTGAGTCCAACGCTAAAGGCAAACAAGCCAAGCAAGAAGCAAAAGCTTTAAGTGCAGTTCGGTTCCTCCCGGTCTTGAAGAAACCAGTGGACTATCCTTTGCCATGGTTTGGTGAGGGCCATCAACTTCTCAGTGGGAAGGAGCTAATGATTAAAGGAGCGACAACTCACCGACATTCTTTTCAGACTTCAGAGACTAACGTCAACATAGCAGGCTCTCAAGTGGCGTTCGTAAATGAATCAAGTACAGACGAGGGTGGATCCAACTACATACATCAGAAAACCAGAGAAATCCTTCAATTGCGAATTTCTCCATCATGTCAGGAGGTTATAAGCCACCTGAAACTGCTGATCACTGAATTCAAGTCAAGGCAACCCAGCCCTCAACTGGTGAAGTGGGCTGATCGTATTTGTCGGCAAGCATATGAATTCTTTGATGGGCAGATACAGCAACAAAAGAATACTGATCAAGATACTGATCAAGCATCACAGCCACTTGATTTACAAGAACTTCGATGTCTTCCATGTGTGTGGACTGGCAAAAAATTCGTTGAGATCCAAGCTGTTGCTGGAGGATGGAAGCTGGAAGGACCCTACCTCTATCCTGTACCATCCAGCCTAGACCTTAGAAAGAATCTGGTTGCATCACTGAGGATCAAAGATAACTTTTCTCAGGAGGATATTATAGGAGTTCTGCGTCATATGAAAGAAGATTTCAGCAGTAATCCTGTCAGTGAAGCTTGCCAAACACTGCTGAATGAACTAGTGCCCAAGCTGTACAACATTAACCCTGATGAATGCTCTAAACCCATCATGCTTCCAGATACATCATATGTGATGCACAAGTCCACAGATTTAGCGTTCAATGATGCCCCCTGGTGCAAACCAGAAGAAAACTACAACTTTGTACACGAGATCATTCCACGGGAGCTCGCCCTAAAGCTCAAGGTAAAACCAGTTCGAAGCAAGAAACTAGAGAAATACGTTTCTCAGGCTGCAGTTCATTTCAGGGGGGTTCCATTCGGCCAGCATGAAGAACTAACTCGGAGGATTTAAAATATCCTTAGGGAGTACCCGTTTGACATAACGGTACTCAAAGAGCTCCTTCAGAATGCCGACGATGCCAAAGCTAAGAAGATGTGTATCGTTCTTAACAAAAGAACTCATGGCAAAGAGAGTGTGCTCTCTGAGGAATGGCAGCAACTGCAAGGTCCAGCCTTGCTTGTCTGGAATGATAGCACATTCACTGAGAAAGATCTCAAAGGAATTCAGCAGCTGGGCCTTGGAAGCAAAAGGTCAGATGCAGAATCTATTGGCCAATATGGCATTGGATTTAACGTGGTCTACCATCTCACAGACTGTCCCAGTTTCATCACGGGTGGAGATACACTCTGCATTATGGATCCTCACTGTCGATTTGTCCCTGAAGCCACTTCAGAAATGCCGGGAAGAAGATTTGATGATCTGGACCGTGGCTTTTGGGATGATTTTCCTGACCTGAAATCAGCCTATCTGCGAAGTGGACTCAAAGACTGTCCAGAAGAGTTGCTGGGTGGCTCCCTCTTTCGTTTCCCCCTCAGACACACGAGTGAACTGATGAAGTCCTCAAAGATTGTAGACCACAGTGTCAGCTACACAAGTCACCCACTTACAGCTGATAGAATGCAACATTACCTTAATCAGTGGGCTCCAAAAATGAAGCAAGCATTGCTATTTTTGAACCATGTGACAGAATTGAATTTCTTTGTCATTGAACAGTCTAAGATATCACCAGTGGTCTCACATACATCTGTACCCACGTTGGTATTAGAGCACTGTTTTGAGGTGTGTATCAATAAATCAGCCCAACAAAGTCGTGCTCATCTCCATGAGAAGATTGCAGCCTTCAGAGAAGAAAGAGGGAGTGAGCCTTGTGTAGTTCGATACCCTCTCACAATCTCTGAAACCCTCCGTCCAGCTTCAAAAGCTCACATGCAGCAGAAAGGAGACAAACAGAAGACAGAGCAGTGGCTCATTCAACAGGGCATTGGTGATTTGGAAGATAAGCAACAAACTTGGAAATACATCTCCCAGGTCAAGCCCAAACATGGCATAGCTGCACCTCTTGGCTCACTAAGTCAACTGTGGAGTTTCCATGGTGATGTATTTTGCTTTCTTCCTCTTCCCGTAAGTTGCAAACTTCCAGTGCATGTGAATGCTCACTTCATCCTTGACGCTTCTCGCAGGAACCTCTGGCCGTCCACAGTTCCAGATGAGGCTGATGACAAATCAAGGTGGAATGAGAACCTTCTCAAAGCAATATCTTCCTCTTATGCCAACTTCTTAACAGAAGCCCACAGCTTTTACATCAATTCAGGACCTTACAAAGATCTGAGCAAGCTCCGAACTGATAGTTTGTGCTACTACAGTGTCTTCCCAAACTGGTATAAGGGACTTGAGGGGGACAGGCCAGTTCCAGAAGGGCCATGGCGTAGACTAGCAGACAATGTCTACAGAAAGCTAGCTAACAACAATGCAAGTGTTCTTGCAACAATTGAATCTACTCCTTCAAATCCCACTGTGGTGGCTTCAGTGAAGCAAGTGGCCTCAGAGCCGGATGTACAATACACAGCAATGTGGCACCCATTGGAAAACTCAGAATGCCCACGTTTTCAGATTTATTTCTGGGCAATGAGGCTTGGCCATGATGATGCACCACTTAAGCCCATCCTGGAACGTATTGGGATGAAAATTACTTGTGCACCACTGAGAATCAGGAACCACTTCCGCACTGTAGAGTGTGACCTGCCTGAAACTTCCCCCTCTTCTGTGTATGATTATTATACACGCTTCAGTGAACAGGTCAGTCCAACTGATGAATTCCCATGTGCAGTTGAAGCAACTGCTTTTCGTTCAGTTGCAGCTTTCAAAACATTCAGTCAGTACCTTCTCTCAACCTGTCAAACAACAGCCGCTGAGGAATTTCAATTTCCCAAGCCTCCTTTTGGCTACCCACTCCTCCTCACTGCAAATGGCCAGCTTAGAAACTTTGATGAAGAGAATGAAGTTATTTCCTCAAAGTATTCAGTACTCTTCCCTCAAAGCCTTGAGAAATTTCTACACCCAGAACTTCTGGATGTGAAGTATAGCAGTAGCTACTTCTTATCTTCAGACTTCAGTAACTATATGGTAGTTCACGGCATCCTGTACAGAGCTCTTCCACCTGCACTACAAGCCACACATGTGCTCACTGCAGATAAGCACATGTCCAAGTCCATGCTCAGTGCACTATGGGCCTGCTTTTGCAATGACCAAACATTCTACACACACTTGGGGAACATACTAAAGTGCTGGGCTTTGCTACCCAGCACCAATAACCAGTTGTTCTCATCAACAAACTTACTTCTTCCAATCGTTCGACCATCTTCTGACCCAAATTCTCTCTCGCCAATAAGCAAGCATTTCTCTGCAGTCTGCAAAGTGCTGCACCACCTAGGAATGCCCTTTCTAGCAACTGACATAGTGGTGAATCAAGATGCTGTACAGGACTATTGCCCACAGCTGAGTGATCATGAGCGCATACTGATCAACTTGTACCACCTCCACCGACAAAGCAGTATCTCTTCGTCCATCACAATTAATAATGCTGACATTCTGATAGCATACTTGCAGTATATAAATTTCCAATATCCAGTGTGCCCAGAGGAATATCGAACAAGTGTAAAAGCCCTCCCACTGTTTCTCACAACTGAAGGCAGTCTGACTTCCGTCACCGGAAAGACAGTATTCATTTGGCCCTGGTATGCTTGCAAAGTTGGCTACTCCAAGTGGGTGAGTGGCATAAATGTTGTGTTTCTGGATGACATAGGTGCATGGGCAAAGCTTGGGCCATCCAATCTGGGGATCGATGCAATACATGAGGAAGACCTGTACATCAAATACATTTTTCCTGGTTTTACCCTCCTGAGTGTAACTGAGAGACTCAAGCACCTACAACACATCAGAGACAGTCTCTTTGAGCCAAACAAGCTCATAATGGATTCCAGGTCCAAGTCTCACGCTGGGAAAAAAATTCTAGCAACACAGTTTGTTGGTGCACTGAAGGATCTTCCCTGTATAGGTCAGGAAGGTTCACAACTCAAACGTGTAAGCGAGTTCAGTACAGATGAGAAAGAAATCTTTAGAACGTTTTCTAAACATTTTCACTTTCTGCCGGAATGTTTCAAAAGTGAATATTCCAAGTGGATGAAATTCTTCCGTGCTATTGGATTCAGAGAGACCATCACCAAACAAGAATTTCTTCAATTTTGTCAAGAAACAGCTAATGGGGAAAATACTGATCCCAGAAAGGCCTCTACAGTGTTGGTGAAGTACTTGTTCTCTACAGAAGCAACAGATGAAGCCTGGTATAATGATTCCAAATTTGTCTCAGGAGTTTCAAGGATCCCATTTGTATGTACAGAAGATCTCAAAAAGTGTAGTTGGATCCAGCAAGGCTTAGTTCATCCTGCCCCTAACACCATCAGAACAAGTGGTGGAGTAGTGTACATGACTCAGCTGCAAGGGGCAGCACTCTCTGAACATGGAGAAATTGTTTGGACCGTAAAATGTGTTGTGTACCTTCCTTGCCAATATTGGCAGAGGGATCTCCTTGAGAAGCTGCAAGTACTCATGCAACCCAGCCCTATTGATGTGATTCAAAATATCACTGCCATTGCCAGCTGCAGATCTCGATTTGCAGAATTTAGTCTGTTTGACAAGTATCCAGATGAGTGTAGACCTCCGAAGGGTGCAGAGGATTTGGTACAGGTCTTGTTGCGGCATTATGAATTCCTATTGGCAAAAATCAAAGACTTAACCAATGATGAACTCAGCCCGTTGAAAGACCTTCCTTGTATTCCAGTGTATGCCTCACCACAGCACAGTGTCACATCTAGGGGATGTGTGGTGCTCACAAAGCCATCCCATGTTCTCAGCACTGGTGATACTGAAAGGTACTTCCCTTTCTTGCATCGCATCCCGGGTGAATTCTTTGCTGTGCACTCTGTGCTTGAGAAGATTGGAGTGAAGAGTAGTCCTGGGTTGGGTCACATGAGAGTTGCCCTAGAAACTGCCTTCAATTGTTCTGACCATGGCCAACAACCGCTTGATGTCAACACCAAACGTGTAGTTCAAAGTTTAATCAAGACCCTGTATACACTGTTGAAAGAGCAGAAAGTATCCAAAAAGAGCACTATAGCAGATGTCGAAGCAGCTTTGGATCCTCTCTACCTCCCCAGTGAAGAAGGAACACTAGTGCACACCCCATCCCTACTCTACTGTGACCGGTACAACTACAAGGATTGCAAACTACAGCTTACAGGTACTGGCCTGTCCCGTCTTAACCTCATGACCGAGCAGTGGGAGGGAATCCGCGAGGATGAATTCTGTGAGTGCCTCCCAGAAAGTGTTAGACCCAAAGGACTTTCAAAGTGTTGCAAGCAGGTGGTGCCCGAGCATTGCATTGAATCAGAGATCGGAAATTCTTCTGCTGCCAAATCTCTCCAGACCACGTTTAGTCTTCCCAACCTTTCACAGGGTATGCTAAAAGTAATCAAGCATGTCACTGGCAATGGACAACTTTGTAATGATCTTGAACCTATCATCACACAGTTTTTCCAGACCATCAGAACCGTGACTGTTCAAAACCTCAAAACTGACATCCTACTGCAAACAAAAGAACCTAATCCATTAATAGGGTCTGTAAAAGTTGACTTTTACCTTCAACAAGAGGAAACATCCTGGTGTTTCTACCTAGACTCCAAAATTTCAGAGAGTAGCTTTGGGTTTATGGATTCAATTGCATGCCAGTCACTAGCAGAACACTTGATTGATGTCATCAAGTCCCAGAACACAGGATCTGATATACCCTACTCAGAACTCCAACGTGTGTTTTCAACTCTTCTAAGAGTCCAAACACCACAGCAGCTTCAGTTTGTATTGTCCAGAGAAGGAATCAACTTTGAAAGTGAAGATGTTCACTTTGAGGCAGATGTTACTCCCAAGCTTGGGAAACCCATACCAGAATCATGGCATCATCGTCTTGACCAAGATATCAACAACCTTTTCCACCCAGAGGAGTGGGTGGGTTATGAAGATCGAGAAGGCTACTTTGTATTTGCACAGGTTATGCACCCAGTGATGAATGATGACGGTGTTAGCAGTCGTGATGTTGGAACACACATTGAAATGAAATACAAAATCTACACCAGTGAGGACGATGAGGAAGGGAAGGAAGTCAGTGCATTGGATCTTTACAAATTCCTCCGAGGAACAAAAGCTGGAGTAAGGGAGGAAACGAGTAAAGTGTTGGTACCATATGAAGGAGAAACTGATGGCAGTCAGCCTAGACATGAAGCAAATGATGAGGTTGATCTCAAGAGCATAAAGAAGCAACTTCGCAAGGAGCTCCGAGAGATCTGGAAACTGCCTGAAAGTGAAAAGACTAAGGCAATTCGACGGCTTTACCTCAAGTGGCATCCTGATAAAAACCCAGACAGACCTGAACTGGCTGAAGAGGTGTTCAAGTTTCTAAAAAGCCAGATTGAACGTTTGGAACAGGGACTACCCCTCGTAGACCCTGATGACGAGCCAACAACAGGGGGCCCCTATCCACATGCACAAACAGAATTTCACTCACATTGGAACTCCTACTTCACAGCATGGGACCATACAGCTCACCAACACTCACGTTACAGGGAGAGTGAGCATCAGTTTAGAGCTAGAGGAGGTGGAGGAGGTGGAAGGGGAGGAGGAGGTGGTGGTGGAGTTGGTGGTGGCTTCACTAGAGCACAGTTCCCATTTGATGAAGAAATTGGGCCACAACCTGATCCTGAAGAGGGGAAAAGGTGGGTAAAGCAAGCTGAGGTTGACTTTAGAACTCTTGTGATGCTTCTGGACCGAACGCCCACCTCCCATGAGGTCTCAGCTAGTGTGTGTTTCATGGCCCACGAGGTGGCAGAGAAGGCCCTGAAAGGTGGCATGTATGCCAAGTGTGGGCTAGGAGATAAGAGCTTGAAGTCCCACAAACTCACTCCGCTAGCATATGCACTGCAGGCAGAGGAGCCATTCTCAACACAGGGCCTTGCTGGTTGCACCATCCCACTTGAGGACCACTACCTGGACACACGATTTCCAAACCGACACCCAGACGGTACCACAATTCCGTCTGACCACTACTCACCACAAGACGCACAGCGAGCTAAGGAAAATGCTGAAAGTATCTTGGACATGATGAGACAACTCGTGAACAGTTAACTAGTTTGCTGATTATCGTAGATTAGAGCTAGATGACTACTTAGTCGTAGACCGTGCACGGTTGTTTGAGTTGAAGTTTAGACTACTGAAGTACATGTAAGAACCTTATTATGGTTTTGCAAGTAGCTATAGTATTTTTATACCAATCGAATCTGAAGACCCAGGAAGTCGGCCTCACCCAGGGCCACTCCCCAGCTTTTCACCTCTTGCATGAAGAGCTGGGGAGTGGCCCAAGGATAAGGTTGTTAGGGAGTACATAGTCTCAGTACCAGACTACTGTGTGCAAATAGTCTGGTACTGAGACTAAGAGAGTACACACTTAATACAAACCTCCGTATAAAAGGTGCTGAGAGGCTGCAGGGATGACCTCCAGGAGGCTGCAATCTATACCTCCTAAGACTTGCGCCACTTGATTTTAGCGTACCGGTACATCTTGCATGTACAGTGGATTCAAATCTCCCGCGCAAGATATAGTCAGGCGCGCGCGGCACACGTAATTAGTATCGCTCTGCGCTGCTTAGTCACCCCACCTCTCGCCCATGGAAGTTGTGAAAGTTTTGGGAATTCTATGCATTTTTGCTCCACTGGCAGCGTCGTGGACGCAGCAATATGGAAATTCAGCTTCCACCAACTTCGTCAACTACCAGGGACCACCGTATGTAGGGTGGAATTATTCTGCAGAAATGTCTCCAGGCGCAGGCAGTACTGGCATGGGATCCCCTAGTGTATCTGACGAAGGGATGCTGTTTTACTATAGCAAAAACTCCTTGATAGCTCTGAGCCCCAAAGGGACACTCCTGTGGGATGTCGAGGTTGCACCAATCGATGCATTCGACACCTCTGTAACCAATTCTGTGTACTCTAAGGTGCACAATATTGCTGTTGCTGCAGCTAACTGGCAATTCCTGACAAATCATACAACTTACTTTCAAATGGTAGCGGTCCATGCCGGGGATGGGAGTGTAGCCTGGAAGGTGATGGACAGTGATCTGTACGACGCAACACTAATCTGTCTATCCACTTCTGCTGATGCTGTGTATGTGGGGGGCTTTGACCACGGCACATTTGCAGCACTCAGTCTCAAAGATGGATCAATTGTGTGGAAGAAAACAAACATCTATCAGATTGGACTGTTCATGCAAACCAAAGTTGGACCCACAGAAGTGTCTGCTTCTGAGTATGAAGATGTTCGTACACAAGAGGCCGTCCTTCTTCCCACAGATCCGGTCATAGGAATTAATCCTAAAGCAGGGAGATTGTTTTCCTATGATGTTTCAGCAGGCTTAACCAACTGGCAATCAGACCTTGGTTTTTCCTTTGCGGCTAAATTTGGAATTTCGAACCAGGGTATGGTTTTTGGCAGTGATTGGGGAGGTATACTTGGCTTTGGAAAGTCAATCTTTGGTATTCACTCTCGCGATGGTTCTCATATATTCAACAGTAAAGATTATTGTGATCCCAGTGCACGAGGGGATGGGTCCTACGCAAGTGGACCTGCTGTTGATGCTGAGGGATATGCCTATTACAGGTGGGTCTTAGTTACTGAACCTGCATGTAATCTAGCCTCGTTCCCAGGCCTTATCACCCCATGCAGCGTTTGTCGCTTGCAGTACTAACGTAAACTGCAAGCAACAAACGCTGGGGTGAGAAGGCCTGGGAACGAGGCTACATGAAATCCTAAGTGTTCTAAGGCTTGACTAGGTAGCTGCTGTTTGCCTGGACATTTCTATCTCTAATAACACTGGAATATCTACCTTCCCACTCAGCTGTGGCAATCAGGTGTTCTCCATATTTCCAAATGGCTCCCTCCGTTGGATCACACCTGCAACCATGAATGCCTCTTCAAATCGAATAATTAGCCCTTCCATCCACCCCGATGGCTATGTATACTACGTCTACAGTGTCGTGGGTCATGACAATGAGGTGACTAGACAGGTATTGGCTCTATCCACAAGGGATGGTTCGTTGCACAAGAAATACAACGTTTTGCAACGATACTACATGTACATTGAACCTCCCATTCTACTCGGTAGCGAGGTCATGTACCTTGTGGCTATTAGACTAGTCCAACAGCAATTTTTTTTCGTCATCTACTCTGTAGAATTATGACTACCAGGAACCTACATGTTGTGATAGTGTTTGTGGACCTTGTAATTGTGAACCTTGTATGCATGATTGAGTTTTGATGACCTGTGATTGAGCACATGGCTATTGTGTGTACTGATGTAATCACGATGATAAGAATACTCCCTAAACTCCCACACTATGTATATGAACTTGCAGTTGGGTTTTGTTATATCATGGGAGCCCCACCTGGTGTTCCCAAAAACATGCTATGTCTGTTTACATTAGCCTCGTTCTGAGGCTCCTCCCCAGCTTTTTGTCGCATACTGTACAGTATGCGACAGTACAGTATGCGACAAAAAGCTGGGGAGGAGCCTGGGAACGAGCTAGGCTGTTTACATACTAATAACATGGTTGTCACGTGTACCTCATTCCCTTAAGGATCTAAAGAACTATACAATGATTGAAGGAACATCCTCAAATTGAGAGAGCCTGGGTATAATCATAGGAGACATCCCATTCCAGGGGTATCAGTAGCAACATTGGTCTCTGACTGCATGACCACACACTCATGCACAGATATCGATGAAAAACAATAAAATAAACAACAAATAACAACAACAAGGTGGCTTTGGCTCAACAAAGGTAGGAAGGCGGCATCTTCCCGGTTCGGATGTGTGCAACATAAGCCAGACTCTGAGAAACGTACTTAACATTCCACTTCCTATCCACAAATGTGTTGAGAACGTGGATCCCTACATCCAGCACTGAGTCAGGACTGTGCAGCGACTTGGGTACGTGCCATACGTGGCGCACATTGCTGACAAGCAAGGAGGTGATGTTACCATCCTCTCCTGGGTCTCCCTTCAGGCCACAATCCGGATAGTAGTCAATCCAGTCAAACGAGCAGGACCCACTTCGAGGGCACCACTTATCAATATAATAGTGGAGTTGTTTCTGACCTGGAACCCTTGGAATGAAAAAGTCGTCTGTATCCAACATGAAAATGTAATCATACGTGCCACGCAATTGATATATGCAGTCTTCATAAGCTAACGACTGGGAATGGTACCAGACTTCAGAACTGTAGAGTCTCTTTTCCCATACGTCCATGGAAATGTAGTTATTGTTTCTTAACTGAGTAAAATAAGGATCGTTAGATGTACAGCCTTTTGTGAACGAGTCCTCAGCAATGATGTGAATGTGGTCCACACCTATAGTTTTCTGGTAGCGAAGCCACTCGGTAAAAGAGGGAGGTTGGCCAAACAGAACTGCCACGCAAACAGCAACTGTGAATTTATAGTTTGAGTTTGATGGTGGCCGACGATGAGAAGCAGGGATCATAAACGGGTGTTCAGATTGTACCGTAATCCACTCAGATCTGTTACTTACTGTTCTATAAATGAGAAATGCCTTGCTGTTGGTCTCAGCAGGTACATCGTAGCAGTCCAACAACACAAAGTCGTGGGTGAGCTGCGGGTGAAGATCATGAATTGGAGTGGTCTCTCCGATATCACGAATCTTGAAATTGGCCGAAAAGTATTTGCCGATCTTACAACCCAGAATCAGCTTGTTCAGTAGGATGACTTTCTTTACTTCTAGCAGGAAAACGGAAGCGTTGTTGTATCCATTACGTGGCCTGCTATCAAAGTAAACAGAACGGAGAATGAGATCATTTGGGGAGGGTACAAGCAGCGGAGGTAGCAGGGGACACAGTTTGAAAACTTTCATGTGGCTTCCACCAAATATAAAGATCAGGATCAAAAACGAACTGATTATCAAAAAGTATCTAATGAGGCGACGGTGATTCATCTTCCTCAGAAACTGATATATCTTCAGTACTGTTGTCAATACTTTCTGAAGGGGATGTACTTACTGCATCAAACTATGGTTTGACATCGGTCACAGAGTGTTGCCAGATCTACACACCGACTATCCAGTTTGAACACAGATAATATTCCTCTGGCCTTCCGCTCACCCTTCATGCCGAGACTTGAGCGTCTTCGACGTCTTGTCTGTATACGTCTAACATCGACTGCATACACTCATAATTAACTATTCCATTATTTCAGAGTGAGTAATTAGAAAGGTTGACCAGACCTCATTCCGGTTCCGCACCGGCTGGGGTCTGGTCACACAAGACTGGTCTTCCCGATTAGTCTCGTTTCCGCATTTCGGGAGGGTCTGGGCACGAGACTACTTCCCGATGCAAAACGGGGCCTGGGAACGAGACTAATGTTGTAGCTCAAACTGCATGCCCCATTCCCAGATTCTTGCAAGAGACGTACTGGGAACAAATTAAGGTACCCCACCACCACCTGGCGGGATGTGATTGATGTAAAGTCTGGCCGCGAGACTAGCCCGCAAGACTAGCCCCCATGTACATATTTTGCAAGGGTTGTGTACAGACCAACTGCTAGTAACCAGGATGTCATGTGACCTGTTGTACAACACTGCACTCTACATGTACTCCAATGTAAATGCAGAACCCAATATAACAGTACATGATGTGCATTTATAAAAGTGACATTGTATAGCCAGTTTGGCTACATGTATCCGCTACATAAAATTTAGTATATAAAAATGATCAATTAGGCCAGATGTAAAATTATCAACAGTTGCCTTAGCTTGCTTTTACCCTGATCTTCTTCATCAATGAGCTTTGACTTTTCACTGTACTCTGGAGGCAGATCGCCGTTAGGACTGTCTGATCCGATCTTCTCATACCCGGTCTTCTTCATCCGAGCCTTTCTGAAGAGCACGTAGTGCTGTAGTATGAATACCAGGTCGAAGCAAATGGAGAAGAACCCGAGGCCAAACTTGGTTGGGTCGCCAAAGATGGACAGCCAATCGTCTGTGTTGAGAGATTTATGTGTTAGCATGTTAGTCATTCATAAGTGTATGCACTGCTGCCAGAGATGGCAACAATTAGGCTTGTTCCCCAGTATTCAAAAAGAGCCCCCGCCCAGTCGAAGGCCCATGGCTGTGTCTGGGATAAGCTATAAGCTTTGGCTTACACTGGAAGGGCCATTTCCTTATTAGCATAAAAATGGGCTTAGAACAAGTGGCTGAAAATGACCTCTAGAAAAGCCGAGGGTGACAAAGGGTTAAACCCCACAAACAGCAGTTAAAGTGTTAACTTGGTGGCTGTGATACCTCTATCTACCTGGTAGGCGCTCCAGGTATGAAACAGAGAAGGGCTGCTTCTGATGAACACATTCACACATTCTCAGAAGGTCCTAGCCCAGCAAGTTTCAAATTCAGGTGGAAAGTTAGTGTTCTGTGGAACTTGTCTCAGAATTCAATACATGCAACCCTGCCTAGGAATAATTTTAACAGAACTACGTAATCAATCAATCAATCAATCAATCAATCAATACCGGCTGCAAGTTAGCGGTTTTCTGGGATTTCACTAATTTGTACTGGAGCGGTAAGATCAATGGAGTTTGTGATGGTAGCGTGGCGCCACTCAGCCTACTAGTTGCATACCACACTTCAGCCTACTGCAAATCAGAGGTCAAATCACACGATGGGCATGTCAGATCTGCCAATTCTCTCATGTGGTTCATACACAATGGAAGTTAAGGAACTTGTATTATAGGAAATTAGTGGCATTGTAAAGATTCATGTACAATATGTACATTGGATACATAAATGCCAGCTAATACAAGCATGTACCCGACATGCATTACACTATATGAAGTACATGTGCCTATCCTGATAACTGCTGGCATAGCCCACCATTCCACGGGATGTTTACTTTCTCTCCTAGGAGTCCACTCAACTCTACCCCCAAAATGAGTAGGTGTGTTCTCTGCCTTCTCCAGGCCTTCATTAGCCACCATTGTGCCACTGCTCATGGTAGTTAACCCCTCAGATTTGAAGTCCGAGGTTTGATGGTGTTGGGTTTGATTCCCATTGACAATCTGAGATCTGGAAGTGGTTTTCATGGAAAACCTTATCTGAACTGTAGCCTCTTGCATGGAACCGCAAGTGTTGTTGTCATAGCAATAGAAAGGTCAAAGCGCATCTTCAAGGGAAGGGTTTCAGACCTTTCTGATATCAGATTACTGGAGATTGCTGGAAAATACTAGATTTGCTTTGCACTGCAGAAAAAAGGGGTTTGAAGTACATTACCTAGCAGATGCCCATTCACACATACAGGCTTTGAATAATATAATGACGAATGAATATCAAATACAGAGAAGGGCCAATGAATACTTGATCACATTTCCAATCACGCCTAGGAATACACCCCTTCTCAGAACATCCTGCAAGACAAGGTTCTGAATTCAAGTGAAAAAGCTTTTCTTGGTCTTTCTAAGGTAACACAGACTTGGAGAAGAATTCAATACAACCAGCATAGTTTGCAACCACCACCATATAAGTATGTGTACCTGCACACAAACCACAAGTTATATACGTAGCAGTGAGTGTTCTGGGATGTCCCTATTCCTTACTTCCTGGGATGGCAAGATCAATAGGACTTGTGTGAAAAGCTTTTCTTGGTTTTCTAATGTAACACAGTTCTGCAGAAGACAACCAGCACAGTTTGTAGCTACCACCGGTCATACGTACATGCACACAAACCGCAAGTTAGCAGTGAGTGTTCCGGGATGTCCCTATTTCTTACTTCCTGGGATAGTAAGATCAACGCAACTTGAGATGGTAACGTGGCGCCATCAAGCCCAACCACCAACATGTTACGTGTACCAGCACACAAACCGCAAGTTAGCAGTTTTCTGAGTATACCTCTGGGATTTCCCTACTGTGCACTGGGAAGATCAATGCTGATTGTAAAGTGGCGCCATCAAGACCAACATGTTATGTATACCAGCACACGAACCGCAAGTTAGCGGGATTTCTGAGTACCTCTGGGATGTCCCTACTGTGTACTGGGCCGGTAAGATCAATAGGACTTGTGATTGTAACGTGGCGCCACCAAGCCTATCAGAGGTCATGAGAACCAACTATGTAGAACCGCATGAGGCTAAATCACGTATTTCATGAGCTCCCTGGGGGTTGAGCTTGATGTAGTCTCATGCCTAGAACCTCTCAGGTCTGGGAACGAGACTAAGCTTGATGGTGCCATGTTTACCATCATTGATCTTACCGTCCCAGGAAGTAAGAAATAGGGATATCCAACTGCTTGGTAGTTACAAACTATACGCTGGTTGTATTGAATTCTTCTACGCATGTTAGCCTCGTTTCGTGGCCGCTCACTTCCAGTCAGTGAATGTCTTAAGGGTGTAAGAGTTGTTGTCTTTCTAATGTGCCTGTGACACTATAATGGCAGCAGTTTTCAGGGATGCCCCTAGTTGGTACTGTGGAAGCAGACCACTTGAGGTTGCCATGGTGATGTGTCACCCACATAGCTCCCATACGTGTACCACACACCAACAGATATGACAGGCACTACTATTGCACATGAGGTCAATCCTCTTCTCCAGTTTTGAAGAATTTAGACAAATGCAGCTGCAATCGATTTCCTGTGTACACTCTGAGTACCACTGGGATGCCCCGTGTTGCACTGCGGTACGAGGTCAACTTGTGATGGTACCGTGGCATCACTGGGACCACTAGCAGTGTACCACTGTGCACCACACATTAACCCAATAGAGTACCACTGTGCACCACACATTAACCCAATAGAGGTGTAGACAGACAGACCAGAGAGAGCCAACTACACACGGAGCCTCATTCCCTGGCTCCCTCAGCTGCTGCGTAGGGGGAGCCTGGGAAAGTGACTACTACCGCAGGCACTCTAATTATGCGTCCTTTCTAATTCTGCGTCAAAATTCAATATCTCAAGCCAATAATTTCCAATAATGCGTCGTACTCCGGGGACTAATTTGCGTAACGCTATTATAACGTCAGCATGGCAGCTAGCTCGAAGCGTGCACAGTACCGTTGAACGGCGAAGAGGGCTCATCACATCACTGCTTGTGAACGTTGATGTATAAAGACACAGTTGCGATATGGCTGGGACATCAGTGAAGGTACGAGAAAGCAACTCACGATCACTTATGTATTCTGCACCCCGAGGACACGGACGCCCCATGTAGGAGAAAAGGCAGTGACAGTCCGACAACCCGGAACAAAAACAACCGCTATGCAATAGCCTTGTCTACACTCGTCTGACTTTAGTACCTTGCGAGGTATTTTCTAATCGTGCGTCGAAGTTTGGCTGACCCATGCATAATATAGTACGCGTACTATATTATCCATGGCCGACCGAATTTCTATTGTTGCGTTGCATTTCAAAAATAATAATTTTTTGAGCGACACATAATTAGAGCACCTACGGTACACATGCACGTAACACTGCCCTTCACATGGCATCTCTAAAGTATATAGCTGGATGAAACTCCTATGGTAAACCTCCTGCACTGATCATGAATAGACAAATTACTCACATCTGACTTTGCATGGTAACCAATGAATACAAGCGTTGTTGTCATAGCAACAAGGTTTCCCCACAGGAAGGATCTACATGTATTTCAAAACCCACAGATTTACCCCAGAGGAGGACGGCCAAGGTTGACCTTTTCCAATCAGGTCTCATTAAAGTCACGTGAAATCCGATACCGTGGATTACGTAATGCATGTTAAGTACAGTACTTTCCATAGACATTGTTTCGACAGTTTTCACCATCGCGCCCCGGCTCAATCAACAGGAATACTGGCTCGCAGGGAAGCGTAGGCATCTGTTGTCGTTATAAAAGGCCGAGCCCTTCAAGAAGATTCAGCTGCGGCATGGCAGAAACGAGTGGAAGTAGTCTCCCGGGCCAGATGGTCCCCACGCGTGCCGAAAACATCTGGCCCGCGAGACTCGAGTGGCGGTTCGGTGCCGTCTCGTCGGTTTTGCAAAGCGCGTTCAACGATTGCCAACTGGGAACACTCCATAGCAGCCACAGAAACGGTCTTCTATTCGTATGGCTATCTGCAATAACTTTTAATAACCGTCCACTTGTCACATGACAGAAAGTCAATAATTACTCGTGACGTATGCGGTGGCCAACCTCCTCTGGATTTACCCTTTAGCAAAGGTCACATGACGTATGTTTGGATATACATGGGAGATCACATGGGAGTACCTTTGAGAAATGCTCTTAGCTTTTATAGCCACAAAGGTCAAAGGTCAATGGAGATTACAGGAGATTACAGTGCCATGGCGCCACTGGACAGACCTATACTGCCATCCTGATCAGAGTGTATACCACATGCCACATCGCATGTGCACATCACATGTCCAAATCACACCACTACATCACAAGTTATAATCGCAGCAGCCAAACTGGAGCATATTGAGCTAGGTTCCTTCCAGTCAATTGGAAGAAACCTGATCTGGTGCCTCTAGCTACCTGAGGCTGAATGGAGTGACCAGAAAGTTTGAATTCATTGTAAGTTCTCAGAAGCCAGGCTGCTTCCCATAAGTTATCCCACTTTATGCTATAATTGTGCATTCAGATCAGCGGAGTAATAAAAGTGGTGGGCTAAACCGTGCTCTTTATGTTAATTTTTCAGGCTAACAAAATCCATCCTTCCGTAACCATCAGAACTCAGGTTACATATAAGCTAGTCTTGTTCCCAGGCACTCGGTACGGGGAGAAGAGTGCCTGGTATCCAGAACAGTTTGTTGTTCTACCACAGTGCGTGGGTGTTCCTTTGATGTACCGTGGAGGATAAATCGGTTATCCTCCACTATGACGTCATAGCGGAGGACAACCAATTTACCCTCCGTGGTACATCAAAGGATCGCCATGCTATGCTGAGAATCAGAGAGTTGTAGCTGTATAGCAGCCGGATCCAGCTACTAACTTGACTTGGAGGTTATGTCTGTGGTAGAAGCTGGATCTACTATGTCGACTCGGAGGCTATGTGGTTTATCCTCGGCTTCACCTCGGCCAAACTTTCCTGCGGAGGATAAATCGCATAACCTCTGCGTCGACGTAGTAGTTCTATACTTCTCCCACAGTTGGGCTACAACGATACAAAACATCAGATTTCCCACTGTACCGGATCATGTAGGTTGCCATGGTAACGTACCGTAGTTGTAGGAGATGAGGAACATCTGCAGGATACTGAAGGAGCCCCCGGTGAAGTCCAGGAGGACGTTCCCAATGCTCCACCCCACTGTGCTGCGATGACGACAGTTCATCCATGCCTGCAAGCGTACAGGAGGTAGTGAGGACAGGCCATCAATTGCAATGTACGTACAGGACTCCCTGCCTGGGTACTACTGACTTGTGTTATACATGTGCCAAGATCTTTACCTCACGATATCACGCTTTCGGCAATGCAGATCTTGATAATTGGAGCCTGAACACACTAGCCTTTTTCCCAGGCCTCTGTATCTCGCAGCGGTGGAGAAAAATCTCCACCGCTGCGAGATAAAATCTGGGCAGAGGCCTGGGAACGATGCTATGAACACACTGCATATGCATAGTCATCTAAATAATAATGTGTGATGCAACGTAGGGCCTGAACGATCATTAGTCAACTAATTGACTTAACTAAGGCTGCCGACTAAAATTGTTGCGTGCCGATTAGTCGCTGTGCATGCACAATTCACTACATTGTGCTCATGGTTGTGACAAGATGGCTGAGATCTCTGCTACTTCTAGCTCAGGCGCCATGCAGCAAGCATTGGTTCGGCAGTAGCCGGGTCAGCTGGACCTGCTCCGCTGCCAACACAGGAACTGCGAGTCAAGCTGGCTGAAGCTGTCAAACTTCTCATTTAGTATTCCATTAGTCAATTAGTCGTGTAAGCTATTAACCAATTAGTTGACAAGGGAATTTCCGCAGTTGTTGGAGCCCTAGTGCAATGGGAGGAAGTGAGTCTCCGAGATACTTTTCATGCTGCTCAAGTCAATGCTACACGAATTAAACCAAAATAGCACTGCAGTTCTATAGGGTGACTGATGTGCCACTTCTGCCAAAAATGGACCAATGAACCAAAATTGGTATATGTGACAGTCCCGTGTAGGAATCGAAGATTATTCCGGAAGTCAATTATTGAGATAAACGCGATTATAAATTTTAATTTTCAACGCTTTCTAGCGCCTATTCTACAACAGCTAGAAACATGGGACAAAAAGCAGCAGCAAGAAGGATCCCTTGTCTAAGGATTTGCCAAGTTTGAAGGATACCAACATAACAGAGACAGCACAGTAAGCGTTATTACATGGACGGTACATCGTTGACGTACCGTCGATCCGTATAGTAGCGATCTAGCGCTCAGTGCGTTGGTGCTGTTTACCTGTTTTGCTTCATAGGCGCTGTTGCTTTAGACGAAGGATCCCTCTCACTGTTGGCGTTTGACCCGTGTTTGTAGCTATCGCACAACCGCAGATACAGAGCGTTGAATCTTGCCATTTTTATCGCGTGTTGACGGTACCGCGTGCGTATACTGTGTAAACGCCCAAGGTCACTGCACTTTCGTGGGCGTAACTAGTCGTTCAAGCAACGATTAGCGCTAAGACTTCCGCAAAGTGTTGGGGAAGCCCCAAAGCTTCGATTAGCATCACTAACTCATTTTTGGCCAATGCGGAATAATCTTCGATTTCTACACGGGACTGTCACATATTATTTGGATATTGATATAACTGGAATAGACCTAGAAAAACGTTGCACTAGGTATGGGTATGTGAATGAGATATGAAGCTGGGGAGTGTGCCATTGTGGTCAGCATAAAAAGAGCTTTCAAATGATGTCCTTAAAGTGACTTTTAATCTCGGCCACATTTTTGTCAAAAATCACAGTCAACCAAAGGCTATAATCCATGGTTTTTTCATGATTTTGGGTCAAAATTCAACCTACAGCAAAACAGACATCATTGGAATGCTCCATTCATGCTGATCACAATGGTGCAAATCCCAGCTTCATATCTCATTCCTAGCCCGAGATACATAGCATAGTATTACTACCTCAAACGCTTGCCATAATGCATTTACTCCGTATATCCATTGTCTAAAATAAAGACATGTTGTAGGAGATATGAAGCTTGCCATTGTGATCAGCATGCAACGAAGGTTCAAGTGATGTGCTAAAAATGACTTTTAATCTCGGCCACATTTTTGTCAAAAATCACAGTCAACCAAAGGCTATAATCCATGGTTTTTTCATGATTTTGGGTCAAAATTCAATCTACAGTAAAATGGACATCATTGGAAAGCTCTATTCATGCTGATCACAATGGTGCAAATCCCAGCTTCGTATCTCATTCCTAGCCCAAGATACCTAGCATAGTGGTATAATTCCTACTCCGTATATCCATAGTCTAAAGAAAGACATGTTGTATCCATGCATTTGAATGAGATATGAAGCTAGGTAATGTACCATTGTGATCAGCATGAAAAGAACATTCAACTGATGTCCTAACAAGGATTTTTAATATTGGTCACGTTTTTGCCAAAAAATCGCAGTCGACCAAAGGCTATAATCCATGGTTTTTCATGATTTTGGGTCAAAATTCAATCTACAGTAAAATGGACATCATTTGAAATCTCCATTCATGCTGATCACAACGGTGCGAATCCCAGCTTTGTATCTCATTCCTAGCCCAAGATAGCTAGCATAGTATAAAATTAATGTGCCATAGCTGCATGCCTAGCCGAGGACTGGCCTAGCCTCATTCCTAGGACACCACCAGATTTTGATTGCTTACAGTATTTGTGCACATGTACTATAGGCAATTAAAATCTGGGAGGCGTAGAAGCCTGGAAATGAGCACCCAGGACGCCCTCCACAACAAGTGGCAGTATACATGTAGCAAACAAGACAAGACATTATCTCTGCAGGCTTCACTGTGTATCCTTGGTGTCTGACCAGCTCGACCAAGACGAACAAGGCAGACAGTACATGCATATACATGTACATCTACACGCTGGCTCAGGCGGTTCCCCAGTTAAACCTCAACGATCTGTCATCCGTTGACCCAATACCCAGTCAACCCTCAACGATCTGTCAACTGGGGACCCAATACCCAGTTATCTGTCATCCGTTGACCCAATACCCAGTTAACCCTCAACGATCTGTCAACTGGGGACCCAATACCCAGTCAACCCTCAACGATCTGTCATCCGTTGACCCAATACCCAGTCAACCCTCAACGATCTGTCATCCGTTGACCCAATACCCAGTTAACCCTCAACGATCTGTCATCCGTTGACCCAATACCCAGTTAACCTCAACGATCTGTCAACTGGGGACCCTATACCCAGTTAACCCTCAAAGATTTGTCATGTGGGGACCCAATAGCCAGTTAACCCTCAAAGATTTGTCACACACCGTGTGATGTACCGCACATACACAGTGTGCGTGATCAGCCTACCTACTCACCTGGGGGACATACTTGACGAGGGTGACGGCTAGCTTGACGTAGGAGAGGACGTAGAGGTAGTCCAACCAAGCCAGCTTCTGTCCGACCGACACGAAGAGGGAGATGACGATGGTGAGCCACATGAGGATCAACAGGAACACCCCGACGTAGGACACACGTTGGCCCCCACGCTAAAGAGGACAGAGAAGTAGGAAGAGGGGTTGATCAGCGGCTGAGGCTCAACCTTCAAGTTCACTAGTTGGTCGGGCTAACTACATTGTAGATCCTGAGTGCATTCTAGTCTATCAAGCTAGACCAATTTTCTCTCGCCAATTCCCTACGCCCCACCCCCAATTTCCTCAGTGAGAGAAAATCGGTCTAACTCGATAGACTAAGTGCATACCTATTGCAAAGTATGTAATGTCACTATATTTAGTAGCAATTTATAAGAACTTCAATCGAGGTTGCTATGGTGACACACTTAATTTGTTTGTATGAAAACGTAGCCTATAGCAGAAGTAGGATTGCCGCTAGGTCATCATTTAGAGCTGGAGGTCAGGGACTCAAACTCTCAATTCAATAGTGGAGCAATTGCGAGTGTGGGCGCCCGTTTTGATACAAAGACAGAGGAAGGAGAGGAGAGTAAGAGAGAGGGAAGAGAGAGGAGCAGATGGAGGGTAGGAGAGAGAAAAGAGGAAAAGAATAGAGACAGGAGAGGAGAGAGGAGAGGAGGAAGGGAGGGGAGGAGAATAGGGAGAGGAGAAAGGGAGGGAGGGGAAAAGACAGGAGAGGAGAGAGGAGAGGAGAGGAGAGGAGAGGCGGAAGGGAGGGGGGAGAAGAGGGGTGAGGGAGCTCCATGTTCACCTCAAAGATTAAGCATTGGAAGATGGTGAAGACTGTAGCTGCGAAGGCGTGTAGGGCAAAGATGACGTCGTTGAGCTGGACCGGGTTCACTCCTCCCGGATGCCTGTCAAAATACTGGTGCTAGGGGAGCGTGTGTGTGTGTGTGTGTGTGTGTGTGTGTGTGATTGGGTAGGGAAGGGGTGGGGGAGGAAGGGTGTGTTATGAGGAAGGGAGTGGTAATGAGATGGAGAGGAGGGGAGGAGGGGGAAGGGAGAGGAGGAGGGGGTGATATGGGGTACATGTATGAGGAAGGGAGAGAGGGAGGGGTGTATGGGAAAAGGAAACGGAGAGGGGCAGTGTGGAGTAGGGAGAGGGGAAAGGGAAACAGAGAGGGGTAGTGTGGAGTAGGGAGAAGGGAAAGGGAACGTGAGATGGGAAAGGGGGAACGAGGAGTTGTATGGGAACGGGAAAAGTGTGGTATGGGAAGGGATACGGGGGAAGGGAGAGGAATGGTACGGTAAAGGGGTGTGGTATGAAGAAGGGAGAGGTGAAATAGGAACATATGTTCATTGTTCAATGGCTAACCTGGATGACCGGGATCCAGTAAAGCCCCATGTTGAACACAAAGTAGGCAAGGAATCCGGTGAGGTTGTACGCGAGGAAGTCGAAATTCAGACCGATCACACTCCGACGCTGGAAATTCAAGATAATCTAAGGGATGGCCAAGGTAGAGAGTCATGTACGATACCATACCACATAGCGGGTAATTTTGGTGGGTGCAAATCAAACTGTTGCAACAATACCAAATTCACCTGATACTCTCACTCCCAGGGTGGGGATGGGGGAGGGGAATGGGAGGAGAGGGAAGAGGGGAATGGGGGGGGAGGGGGGAGGGGAATGGGGGAGGGGGGAGGGGGAGGGGAATGGGGGAGGGGGGAGGGGGGGAATGGGGGGGGGGGGGGGGGGGGGGGGGGGAGGGAATGGGGAGAGGAATGGTGGGAGGGGGAGGGAATGGGGGGAGGGGAATGGGGGGAATGGAGGAGAGGGGGGGAGGGGAATGGGGGAGAGGGGAGAGGGGGGGAGGGGAATGGGGGAGAGGGGAGAGGGGGGGAGGGGAATGGGGGGAATGGGGGAGAGGGGGGGAGGGGAATGGGGGGAATGGGGGAGAGGGGAGGGGAGGGGAATGGGGGGAATGGGGGAGAGGGGAGGGGGAGGGGAGGGAATGGGGGAGAGGGGAGGGGGAGGGGAATGGGGGGAGGGGAATGGGGAGGGGGGGAGGGGAATGGGGAGGGGGGGGGGGGGGGGGGGGGGGGGGGGGAGGGGGAGAGGAATGGTGGGAAGGGGGAGAAATAGAATACAAATGGCCCTGAAATGGGTGTTGTGACGTGTGTCCTCCTTCGGGCTATAGCTCACCTGGGGGTAGAACGAGACAGACCAAGCTGCAAAGTAGATCCATCCTACTATGGCAATGATGATATTGAGGGGCAGCCAGTGCACAATGGATGCCTCACACTTCACCTTATCAAGCCTGGCACACACATGTACATAGTGAGAGGGGGAGACAGAAGGGCGGAGAAGGGAGAGGGAAGAAGGAAGACAGGAGGGGAGGGGAGGGGAGAAAGGGAGAGGGGAGGAGAGAAGGGAGAGGGGAGAAAAGAAAGGAGAGGGGAGAAAAGAAGGGAGAGGGGAGGGAAGAAGGGAGAGGGGAGGGAAGAAGGGAGAGGGGAGGGAAGAAGGGAGAGAGGGGAGGGAGAAGGGAGGGGGAGAGGGGAGGGGAGAAAAGGAGAGGGGAGGGGAGAAAGGGAGTGGGGGTGGGAGAAGGGAGAGGGGAGGAAAGAAGGGGAGAAGGGAGGGGAGAAGGAAGAGGGGAAAGAGGTGGGAAGAAGGGAGAGGGGGTGGGAGAAAGGGAGAGGGGAGGGGAGAAAGGGAGAGGGGGTGGGAGAAAGGGAGAGGGGAGGGGAGAAAGGGAGAGGGGGTGGGAGAAGGGAGAGGGGGTGGGAGAAAGGGAGAGGGAGGAGACAGAAGGAGGGAGACGGTGATAGGAGAGAAGAGAGATGTAGAAGGGAGTGGACAAGGGTGATGGAAGGGAGAGGGGAGGTCTGACTATTCCCTACACATACCACCTCACATACCCCACAACCCATACTTAGAGCTCACCACCACATAAACTATACATACCTACACACCTCTCGCCCACACTGCCACACCCCACCCCCCACACCTACACCATGCCCCACCCCACTACCTTTAACCCCCACACCCACGCCACTACACCCCATCCCGCCCCACATACCTCACAATCGGTCCTGCATCGGAGCCATTCCCCTCACTGTGTGCGTACTGGAATCCAATGAGTGTCCGCCCAGCACCGATGCCATGAATGGATAGGACAGTCGAGTTCCCACTCTCAATCCAAATCTAGAATTGAATGAACTGTTTACGCATATGATCACAATGTACAAGCAATTTTAATTACTGAACTTTGACCTTATTCCTAACATGAACACATCAGGACGCAAAATGTTAGGACACAATCCTGTACAGAGGGGGTGGGAGGAGGAGGAGAGAGTGTGAGGGAGGGGAGGGAGGGAAGGAGGGAGGGAGGGAGGAAGGGAGGGAGGGAGGGAGGGAGGGAGGGAGGGAGGGAGGGAGGGAGGGAGGGAGGGAGGGAGGGAGGAGGGAGGAGGGAGGAGGGAGGAGAAGGAAGGTGGAGGAAGGAGGAAGGAGGAGGGAGGAGGGAGGGGGAAGGGGGAGAAGAGGAGGGAGGGAAGAAGGGAAGGAGGGGGAGTAAGGGGAAGGAAGGGGGAGGGTGATGTGGGACCTCAACATTTCCACTGTGAAGGGAGGAGGGGGAGAGGGAGGGAGAGAGGGAGAGAAGAGGAGGGGTTGGAAGGGGAAGGAAGGGAAAGAGGAGGGGAGGAAGAAGGGGAGGGAAGAAGGCCGGGAGGGAGGGGAAGGAGGGGGTGGAAAAGAAGAGGGAGGGGGGAGCTGGGTACCTGGTCTGGGACCTCTATAATCCCAGTGTGGTCCACAGAGACATTGAGCAGGAGAGGGAGAGTCAGGTTGGTGGAGTTACTCTGATAGGGGCCTCTGGATGCAAGAGCATGCAACACAACTCATACATCATGTGAAACTAGTCACTCAGGTTATATTTTTATTGGCTGATTTTAACTTTAACACACATGAAATTAAGAAATGAAGGTTGTGAGCGAATAAGTTTCTGCCTTCAATGGTTATTCGCACATGATTGCTCAACTTGCTTTCTCAAATGCCGGCCTCAAATTGCAGTAGCCACACAAAAAATTGTGTGGAAGATTTAGTATAGCCATGGTGTCTGATTGATGAAATATGGTTTGTTCTACAGTATGGTACATGTGTATGCGCTTGATGACCCACACAGCACCACAGTGTACTACAGTAGCCTCATTCCCAGGCCATGCTACTCCGTGTGGCCTGGGAACGGGACCATGTACTACAGATAAAACGTACATGATGTAAAGCTGTAGGGAGGTGTTGTAACCAACTTCGACAGTAGCGATACTTTTAGCGCATAGCAAATATTTCCCCTCTGTAATGAAGAGAGGCATAGTGGGTGTGGTCAGATAGTCATGTGACTAAGTGACATCATACACAGAGTACTATAAGCACCAACATGGATGTGCAAGGGGTGGTCACGCCAATAAGCATTGTACTTTACTGGCGATTGTGACCCCGTATACGGCGGATGTAGGTGTGGCTTACCGTATTACTCTGCATACTATCAAAAAGTCACGCAGTCACAGTGGATTTTTGCGACGGTCACAGGGTCGCCGGCAGTTTAGCAGTGCGGTCACAGGCAGTTTTTGGACGGTCACAAACTGTAACCCCGGTCGCAGCTCTAAGTACGGTGCATATTGGAGTGACCACCCCTTGATGTGGTTGGTCAAATTATAAGTTATGCTATCATCTGAAGTGTGGTGGAATGGATAATCATATATACCTTCTGGGTCTGCATAGTTGCAGTTAGTATCCGCCAGCCCCACGGCACAGAAGCACGCAGCTGCAAACAGGGCCCACACTCTACTGCGAGCAGTCTCCATCCTCTTCTGCACGGTAGAAATTTAAGCTAACATGCTGAGTGTAAAATTCAGAGTCACATGTCTAATTAACCAGAAACAAATAACTGCAGTCGAGTCCCTCCTACCGGAACTTCTGCCGGAAGTGCAGCCGAAAATCCACTAGTCTCGTTCCCGGACCCCAAACGCGCACTCGCGGGTGCGCGTTCGGGATCTGGGAACGAGACTAATATCCACATATGGAGATAGCGCTACAAGTACATAGAGCTCTTTCTGTGAGGTAAGTGGGTCACTGTGAGGGAGTTTAAATTGTATGCTGTATTCAGAGTCTGAGAGTACTGACGGGATGTCTGTCCTTTGCTGTCAAAGTCTAGCCCCACCCTAACCCAACCCACTTGAAGCAGTGATCACGTGATGCTAAATTATGAGGCCATAGCCTGCATTTGATAGCTTGCTCACAAGGGCACAGTCATCACATGTATATGAGAGCCTCGGAAGGGAGCTAAGATATAGGGCGGGGATTTCTAGACATGCAGGTGGATGTAATTCCGCTGTAGCTAGCTGGACATGTACTTCTCCCATACTGAAGAGCTACCTACATACAGCAGGCATGAAAGTTGCTGTCGGACACAATCTGCGAGTAAACTTGCAAGAGCAAAGTGTCCGAAATTCCCCACCTGTCTAGAAATCCCCTTCCTATAATAGCTCTGAAGTGGCTATAGATAGATAGAGAGCATCCTTTTACTATGGGGGAAAAATGGAAGGCATTACATCACCATCCTGCCTGTTGATTGGTCAATTTTGACATCACATGATCTCTTTGCCCTCCAGTTTCTGAAAAATGCAATGGCTATTGGTCTGGGGATTCAAGGGTAGGGCAGGTGCTGAATGTGCACGCGTGTCCACTATCTGTGCTTGCAACTGGTTTGAATCTTGATTACCCGCAGTGCATAGGCAAATTGCATAATTGGCTATGTAGAAGCAGTGTTCCCCCTCCCCCGGGCCTCCTTTTACAGCCTTCTTCATCCTCCATGACCACGGAATGGGCATCTTCTCTCCCTGCATAGCTACAAGTACCCGGGTCACCTGATCCGAGTGTGCACCTTCACCAGGAGTGGTTTGACCTGAATTGAGGTTGAATAAACACCACTATCCTTGGCCAACCAGATTATTTCCCCTCCCTTTCCATTGAAATAGTTTCTCCTGTTTATATGTTTCTGGAGCTGGGAGCTTGACCTCTGAGCTCCCACACACCACTGTAACTACTACATCTGTACGTAGGTCTCATGGTACATGGCTATCTTATCCAGGTGGTTTCAACGTCCCTTGGCATTCGTTGCCCCACGGCACATTGGTACCTCACTGCTGCCATGCTGCTGTCGGTGTGCCGTGGGACTGGCTAGTGGGGGAGTCCCTGCTCGTCAGTACTCAGCATCAAAATTACCGACTGCAAGAGCAGCCAAGAGATTAGAAAAGTGAGTTCATTGTACATCATGGCTTACATGTATACATGACAAGACCAACTTCTCATGATCCCCCCCCCCCCCCCCCCCCCCCCCCCCCCCCCCCCTCTGTGCCTCCTAGCCTTGTACCCAGGCCAGCGTTTGTTG
Source organism: Axinella damicornis (assembly GCA_963931865.1). Classification (NCBI taxonomy): domain Eukaryota; kingdom Metazoa; phylum Porifera; class Demospongiae; order Axinellida; family Axinellidae; genus Axinella; species Axinella damicornis. Next base: position 8,325,824 of record OZ007508.1, read on the forward strand.
CTTGCAGTACTACTGCGACAAACGCTGGGGTGAGAAGACCTGCTATGTGCCTCCTCCCTTCTCTTGTCTTTCTTTCATCTCCCCCTCCTCCCTCCTCTCTCCCCCCCCCCCCCCCCCCCCCCCCCCCCCCCCCTCCCTTCATCTTGCCATATATAGCAATGGTTCCATGTATAATTATCTCCTCAAGCCCTGAATAATAATTCCTTCTGCAGGATGGGCCTTGGCCCTGATGGGAAGCCGCTGCCAGCTGCAAATACAAAGAAGATCTTTCCTCGCATGTATAAGGTGCTGATGGTCAACCAAGATGGGTCCACTTACACATTTCACCACAGGTGAGGGGCACATTTCACCACAGGTGAGGGGCACATTTCACCACAGGTGAGTAGCACATTTCACCACAGGTGAGGGGCACATTTCACCACAGGTAAGTAGCACATTTCACCACAGGTGAGGGGCACATTTCACCACAGGTGAGTAGCACATTTCACCACAGGTGAGGGGCACAATTCACCACAGGTGTTAGATCAGTGCTATAGACCTTATGCAATTGACGTCATAGCCTGTTATCTGCCCACAATCTTTGAGTGGCAAGAAGATGGTGCGCTCTATTGTGCTTGCAGAAATTCTCGCAGCTACATAGCTGTCTTCCAAGTATGTCAACATTAAGTAGTTAGCATACATTCAAAGTTCCTGCGCAGATTGTGAGAAGCAGACAAAACTCCGTTTTTTTGCGTCACACGCATTGATTAAATTCATGGCTGCCTGCATCACATGCACTCGATTTTGTGACGTGATTGCATACGGCAAATACTTAAGGCCTTAAGACCTCATTGACCTCTGTGACACTGACTCCTGTGACCTCTGGACTGACTCTGTGAATGGTCAAGGATAGCTATGTATACTGACTACTGAGCTATAATGAGGGCAGCATGCAGGTTACTGACTAGCAGGCACCTATCTACATGGCGCTACTGACCAGCATGCAGCTGCCTACAGCTCCACTGATTTGAAAATGAGCAGTCGGTAGGCCTTGCAGTGGGTCTTCTTGGCAATTGTCCGGTAGGTGTCTCAGTAAGCTGACGACAAAACGCTGTGCTCGATTCTTGTTTGGCTTTACTGCAGTAGCCTAGCTCATCCCCAGGGCCTCTCCGGTTCCACTTTCACGGTGTATTCCTACCATCAGTCTAGCCGCTATCCCCTCTCCGCGGAGAGGGGCTAGCGGCTAGACTGTCCTACCATCTATTATTGCCTGTGTTATGCTGTCCACGAATCCCCCATTTGGTGGCTGCATTATTGGCATAGGTTGGCAACCACTCCCTGAACATATTGTCTGGTTGCCAAGACACAATACTGCATAAGTAGGTGCGGCCATTCTTTAACCACAGAGATGACTATATGTCAATATAGCAGTGTCTGGCTAAGTAATGACCTTGGCTCTGGCTAGTTGGGAGAGCCTCATACATTATCTTGAGTTTGTTAAACTCAAGATGAGGAACGGCCCTCCATATTCTTCGTAATTTATCTTAGTCTTAGCCTGATCGTTCCCAGGCCGCGTGGGAGGCCTGGGAACGAGGCTAAATTTATCTACACCAGGAATGACATTTTAGCATTGTCAACAGCACAAGAGGGAGGGAGGAACTACAATGATGAACACACCCACTCATTCACGACTCACAGGTACCCTCACCAAATCCTCCCACTCCCGCTGGACCCCTCCTCCCTCTCAGAGGAGGAGCGTGCAGCCCGAGAGAAGCAGAAGATGGCCGCAAAGGCGAGGGTATACGTGGACCAGGAGGAGGAGGAGGAGGATGAGGAGCAATGGGACCAGTCCAAGTACAGAGCTCTCATCAGGGACACATAGCCACATTTGTAGCTACTGTACCTCTTTGCAGCAGGTTGGGAAGTGAACTGCACTGATGTCTGTCTTGGTAGCTATAGATCGTTGTCCTTCACCAGGGTTTGCTCTGTGTGCCAATATGATCAGCTCAATATATATATGATTCCTGAACTCAATTAGTAACTCATGTGCAAACGTTCACCCCTAACGTTATCACAGCCTAAACACTTATTGGAGATACCCTAGTCCAAACAGTATGGCTAGATCTGTGGTCCCAAGAGTGCTCTAACATTACAGTACTAGTACATGTACAAGTTGGCAATTGCACTCCTGCATCGGTCCTCGATCTGCAAGTTCCCTTGTATCAAACTAACTTGCTACATAATTATTTTTTCAGCTGCTGTCAGAATGAATACGTCTGCAAGCAGGTAATCTGCTTCTGCTGGTAGAGCACTTAAGATTGCAAACCAAAATTTTATAGAGGCGGGGTAATTTCACAAAATAGAAATCTTGTGGAAATACTGCATGCATTTTTGATACTCTGATATGATTTCCATTAAATTGAAACAGTTGTATATAAGAATTGCGAGTATGAGAGCAATTTAAAAAATAGAGTCAAAGACAGACAAAAAGAATGATGGATTTATCAACACTTCCCATCAGGCGGCTTTCTACCAGTTCTAATATGTGCCACGTATGCTGCTTCCATTGGATAATGTTGTTGTTTGTAATCCTTATAAAACACCTCGGCTCGCTGGCAACCCATATCAAGAACAGCGGAGGGAATGTGGATGGATTTCCCAACAGCCGGTTGTTCAACAGTTACGTAGGAAACCAATTTAGCAGTTATATTTCCATCATTCTCAACATCTCCTCGCAGACCACAGTCTGGAAAATACATAAACTCTCGAAAATGGCACGAACCACAAGTGGTATTGTACCTGCAGCAGTGCTGCGCATAGTAGTGCAGTGCTGTTTGTCCAGACACCCTTGGGATGAAGAATTCATCTAAATCTAGTAACATTATGTAGGAGTAGGTCCCTTGTAGTCGCTAGAGGCAGGCCTCATGGGCAAGCACTTGAGAATGATAGTAGATTTGGTTTCGCTTCAACCACGGTTTCCACACATCCACACTCACAAAACCTCCTTCAATTGCTTGCTTTAAGGCCTGATTATCTGATGTTACAAACGAGTTCTCTGCAATTATATGAATATGGTCCACTGAAAGTGTCCTCTGGTATTGAAGCCACTCGGTAAGCAGTGGTGGACTACCATACGCCATTGCAGCACAAATGGCAACAGTGAAATTCCACCGTGAATTTGCTGGTTCAGGAGGAGCAGGGACCATCAACGGGTATTCAGACCCAACGCAAGTTACTACAGCACTTTCATTGTACTTTTTTTTGTACAAGATATGTGCTGTGCTGCCATTCTGAACAGGTACATCATAGCAGTCCACCAAGTACGTGTCATGGGTAAGCTTAGGATGATGCTCATGGACAAATTTCAAGTTCAGTTTCAACTGACGTATTTTAAATGCAGTTCCAAAATGTTCCCCGACCTTACAACCAACAACTCTGCTCTCATTTAGGATGGTGATTCGCATCTCTATAAGAAATACAGAAGCATTTGTGTGATTGTTGCGGTGCCTGCCATCAAAATACACTGATCGAACAATTACATCTCTTGGGAGTGACATGTTTTCATACTCGGTACACTCGTACTCCTCAGCAGAACGATGGAACATACTCAGTTCTGAAATAAGTCGTAGGCCTCGATGGTGATCTCTGCTGACAATGCTGTAGAAAATCACAGTTACAAAGAATACTACCACACAAACAAGTCAGCCCTTGTCTCTTGGACGTCATGCTATTCTTGACTTGTGGCTAACCGGCAGACCGTGTACTAGTACTGTAGTTATCGTGGACCTCTAGCCAAAGGATGTTGTTGCTGCGAACGGTCACGCAACGTCTTGAGGCAGCTGAAATCGACTGTAGAAGTGTACAATACATGCCAGGCATAACTCATTCGCAGCTGGTTGACACGTTGGATTGTTCATGAATATCTACTTCGTGGTAAGCGTCACGTGATATACGAGACTACGCACGCACTTTGTACTTAGCAATTAGCTAGCTAGCTAGGGCTGGCCACGCCCAGCTTTTTTGAAGTTTAACGAAATTCTAATAGACAAAAGCCAGTTGTCCAAGAAAAAAAAATAGTATGGTTATATTATCTACCTATAACGGGTACCAACAAAACAACAGCAAAAATAATAATAATAATTATGAGATAGAAAAATAATTATAACAAGTGAGTCTTTAAGCGCTTCAAACAACTAAACTTCGCATGATGAACTGACTTTCGCACCTTCGTTTTTCTTCCACAGGAAACCACGCCTACTATTACAGATCGTGAGCGTGCGCGAGGCACAGACACTGCGCATGCGTATTCCTAGTTGGGGCGAGCCTGAGCGAGCCCCACACTAGCGTGACTTCATTGCGCAGAGCGTGTGTATCTACGCCTTGCTTGCTTGGATCTTGCAAATACCGTAAATTTTAAATCAGCGAATTTCCCTTGCACGTGCACAATAATATTCAAATTCACAACGAGCTAGCTCTCAGACGCACCTCGATACGACGCCGGACTCCAGGAATCGTGAACCGTCTAGCTACCTGTTTGACGGACGATAGCGACAACAAAGACGGAGAGACCATGCACTCGTGGACATTGGCTAGAGCACCATGAACATTCTGCCTCCTCGGCCCGGGCGGCACTGACAAAGGCAGAGACTGCGGCTCAGATCGGAGTCGTGGACCTACCGTGGCGCCATGGCCGGTGATGTTGGTGCTAGACTGCTTCAGCTACAAACGCTAACCTGACTCACAGTTGCTGTGATGTACACGAGTGTATGTTTAGTGCCATAATTTCTGTGGCCTATGCTCATTGCCCTGTCACAGTCATGTGAATGCAACTGCTCCATGCATCTCCTGCGGCACGCGCATGCACTTCACTCAGGCTCGCCCCCCAATGTCCTGCATTCCTCTAGTATTATATTACGCGGCACAATTTTTCCCCTACCAGGAGTGTAATAACGTCACCCAATATACAGAAGGCCTATGATATATGGGGATCATAGGAATCTACAGGTCCTCAGCAACACACTGGTACAAGTTTGGTGTTCATACGTTGTGTTGTTCCCGAGATAGAGCTGTTTTCCCTATTTTCCCCACTGAAAAACAGTTAGCTATATCTCAAGAAAAGCTGATTGAAATAGGGAAAACAGCTGTATCTCGACCCCAGGTTTGCTTTTAATGAGATTCATAGACCCCACCGAGGGCTTCAACCAGTATATTGTATCATGTGCTGTCTGGGAGTTGTGAAATCCAGCAAGCCTTGTGCCATAAAACCTATTGTAGCTATATAAGAAGCGCTGTGAACCCATGAAAGTAGTGTGTGAGACAGCAAGAGTCCAAGAGTCCATGAGTCCGCAGTCTGCTTTACATTAGGCCTCTCCAGGACTTTATAGCCCTTCTGTGTCCTTGCAAACAAGTTGGGGGTTACCCCCCAGTGTTTGTATTTTCCTGCTGATTATACAGTGGGTAGCTACTGGGAAAAAATATAGTCAAAAATATCTGATTCAAAAAACAGACGTTTCGGTGGCTATACAGCTACCATCATCAATGCATAAAACAGTAAAACACCCGAGGGCAAGCTTAAGTACAAAACACATAAAAACGGCTGGCAATTAAAGCTGCCTGCTGGCACTGAGCTCCCATGGGACTTGGCCGTAGAGCTCTGGATTCTAGATGCAGCCTGCTGAGTCATTGGAGTGCTTTAATTTGCTCCCCCCTTCACCTCTGCCACCACCACTCTGTCCTCCTTTAGGCATCTTGTAGGGTCTCTGGTCAGTGGTTGTAGCAATCGAGTGACCACTTTGAATACCACCTTCTGGTTGTTGCTGACGAAACAAGTGTTTCTCTGGCTAAGTAGAGCAGATTTCAAGAATCTCAAGGATACGCTGATCTTATAATAGCTTTTGAAATGTCATTTATGTGTACTGTTGCAAGGAATTCCATTGTTGGTCATTCTTGTTGTGTCATCTGTGATGGCAATGTTTTTGCAGGGTTTGCCGCCCTTCCCACGAACCTGTTGACGTGTCATTTAATTAGATAGTTCTTCAGAAATGTAAATTCCCGGCTAAGTAATTATAACGTACCTAGATCCTTTCTCCTCGGGTGGTAACCAGAATTCTTGTGAATCGGTTTAGGAGGATGGGCTGCACGATAGTAGGTTTGGCTATCTTCAGGAGAAGTATGATTTTTTTTTTTGAGGATTAATTATGAATGATTACACTTATGTCCTTCTCAGCTGGCCCATCCTCTAGGCCAGTGGGAGCTCATCAATCATCAATCCAAGGGAGGGGGGGGGGGGGGGGGGGGGGACCCATGCAGGCCCTATAATTATGAAACCCTGCACACTTTACACTTTGCTATACCCAATCAGACTCTACTAGCTTGAAACCTTTCACACACACACACTCACACACACAGGTGTGGATGGTCGTGCAGCAGAAATGGATGCACCTCGAGGGGATCTTCATTGGAGGAAACATTCGACAGCTACCAGAGGAGGCCAAGAAGTTTGACAACGTTGACAAGACCTTCAAAAAGGTGACGCAGTAAGGCAATGAGAGCTGGGTTGAAGAAGATGTAGTATAGGAACACTTGTAGTGTGATTATGTATACACTTGAAGTGTCACAGATGAGGTGGTACATAGCCTCGTTCCCAGGCCCCCACCCAGCTTTTTGTCACTTGCAGTACGGAAAAGCGCTCTCCCGCTTAATCGTACTGCAAGCGACGGAAATTTAGGTGGGAGCCTGAGAACGAGGCTAGGTATAATGCACACTGCACAGTCAAATAGGCAGATATTACATTCTTGAGTGTATTCACAATTCACTCACTCTCGCATCGCACTCTGACCCACACCTCCCAACACACACAGATTATGACAGACACATCCAAGAATTCCCTGGTGTACGATGCCTGCCACTCCGAGAACCGCCTGCAGGACCTGCAGATGATCCACTTGAGACTGGAGCACTGCCAGAAGAGCCTTAATAACTACCTGGACTCCAAGAGGAATGCTTTTCCTCGCTTCTTCTTCATCTCGGATGATGAAGCGCTTTCCAGCCTGGGCTGCCACGAGTGCACCTGCATCCAGGAGCACATGATCAAAGTATGTGTGTGTGTGTATGTGTGTGTGTGTGTGTGTGTGTGTGTGTGTGTGTGTGTGTGTGTGTGTGTGTGTGTGTGTGTGTGTGTGTGTGTGTGTGTGTGTGTGTGAGTGTGTGTGTGTGTGTGTGTGTGTGTGTGTGTAGACTGCAGAGGGATGATAGTGGTGAATCTTCCTCCTCTGATGATGATTTTTACCCTCCTCCCTCCCAGATGTTTGACAACATAGCTCGACTAAGGTTTGTGCAGGGACCCTCTGGGGACCCCACAGCGGATGCTCTGATCTCGGCCGAGGGGGAGATGATGGAGTACCGGCAAGGGGTGTTGGCTGAGGGGAAGGTGGAGGACTGGATGACGGCAGTGCTCAATGAGATGAGGAGCACCAACAGACTCATCACTAAGGAGGCCATCTTTAACTACTGCCATGGAAAGTCAAGGTGTGTGTGTGTGTGTATGTGTGTGTGTGTGTGTGTGTGTGTGTGTGTGTGTTGGCGGGTGGGTTGGTGTGGGTATTGGGAGAGACAGTGTGGTGTGAGTACCATGTGTGTGGGTATAGGTGTGTGTGTGCGGATGTTTGGGTGTGTGGGTGTTGTGTGTGGGGGAACTGTTACAAGAGGAAATGACCATATCGCATGATGCTGGCTGACGTAGAAAGGATTCTCTATGTGCATACTTTCTGTTCCCTCCCTCATCTGTGAGCCAACTGAAGGGACAATTCCTGTTGTGTGTTTCCCCCACTCCAGGGTGGAATGGATGTATGACTACCAGGGTATGGTGATCGGGCGTGCAACCAGGTGTGGTGGACGTGGGAGGTGGAGGACGTCTTCAGGAAGGTCAGGAGATGGCCATGAAGAAAGCTTCATTCGCAGATTGATGCCCTGGTGGTGCAGGTAGGTGTGTGTGTGTATGTGTGTGTGGAGGTGTTTGTATGTATGTATGTGTGTGTGTGTCAAGGTACGTAGGTGTATGTGTATGCAGCAAGAAGTGTGATGCATAATGACATGCACATGCTATTCATACTTGTATCCGGGGAAGCCATAAGATGAAAGCATTCCATGGGGAATAACACTTGAAGAACCCAGTTTGGAGGGAAGTATTGATATTTCCCTCACTTACATTAACTGTGCATGTGGCTTGTGGCAATTGCGCAAACAAATGGAATCACAAAAACATTTGAACAGCATCCATAGGCCATGCAGTCAGTACAGAAACATCAACACCGTATTCAAATTGAATGTTGTACATATACACACAGTTAACTAGTTACGGTCGGAGTCCTGGAGCTTGCTGCTCTTGCCCTTGACGAATGCAATACAGATTGGGCCGCGACTTGTTTTCGGAAATGGAGGAGTGCCAGGAATACACTGGTGCTCAGAAGATCTTGAGAATCCTGTCGTCGGCAAGTTGAATAACTCGATATTGCATTGTTGCAGAGGTTCGAGACGAGGGGAAAGCCTTACTTCCCGAGGCCTACATGCTTGTCAAGAATCTTAGCGGCAGTAGAGCTGTGATGTCGGAGACGTCTTTCAGAAATTCGTGGCCCATACGATACTGTTTCTCGGGAACTCTGTTCAAGACGAATAGGAGTGGAGGTTTTTGACGCTCCGGTTATCACACCAGAAGAGCAGGATAAGCTGTGGCTGTCCAGCGTGTTGTCGCTTACTAGTTTTGGGTATTTGGCAGAATCAGGAGCACATCAAGCTGGCGGAATATACCCTTTCGATGTCACAGTCATCTGAGCATCACTTACTGTGCCTACAAACGCTTTCGGACGCCAAATCTTGTGTTGGAGGGGTTTAAAATCGGAATCTGTCTCGGTCATCTCTCCGGCTAGCTAGCTTTTGTCAACTGAACTACTGAAAACGCGTGCCGTTTGCGGACAATACGTCACGGTTACCATGGAATCGCGCTATGACGTCTTTGGTTGCCATGATACAAGCATATTAGACCATGCCTACTGGCGGGCTTTCATCGATGAATACACTCAGGAATATTCATTAATCCCTCGGGCTACGCCCTCGGGATTAATGAATATTCCTTCGTGTATTCGCGATAAAACCCTTGTAGGCATGGTCTAACATATACATACGTATAACCTTGTGTCAGGTGGAGGTATGTTTTTGTGCCAAAATTGGCACATTTGGAAACTATTTTTTACCAATAAATGTTATGTTTTGACCGGCCAATGTTGGAATTAAACAGCACTCCTGTTCTGTAGGGTGACTGATTTGCCGTTTCATTTCTGCCAAAATGGACCAATGAACCTTGATTGTATTGGGAATAGATTTGGAAGAGAACTTTGCACTAGGTATGGGTGTGTGAATGATCGAGATAAGAAGCTGGGGATTGTGCCGTTGTGGTCAGCATACATGGAGCTTTCAAATGATGTCCTTAAAATGAATTTTAATTTCGGTCACATTTTTGCCAAAAATTGCACTTGACCAAAGGCTATATATATAATCCATGGTTTTTTCATGATTTTGGGTCAAAATTCAACCTACAGCAAAATAGACATCAGTGGCATTCATGCTAATGACAATGGTGCAAATCCCAGCTTCGTATCGTAGCCCAAGATACCTAGCATTTTAGTCCGCCATAAACTGCATGCATAGCCAGGCCTTCTACACTACCAGTTTTTGATCGCTTACAGTACTGTAAACGATCAAACACTGGAAGTATAGAAGCCTGGGAATGAGGCTGTGCATGCAGGACGCCCTCCGCAATAAGTGGCAGCTAGTGTACATTGCCAGGGTTTCATCTAGAAAAAAATGTTAGGGGGGGAAGTAGTGGCAAGTTCCGTGCAAAATGTTTTGAGGTTAATTAATTCCCCGGAAGAGGTGTGGCCTACAGCAGTATCTGAGTTCTAATATGGTATTACCTATGATGTAATGATATAGTCAATCTCTTCTTTGGGGGGGAAGCTTCCCCCCCCCCCCCCCCCCCCCCCCCCCAGTAGATGAAACCCTGATGGCTTAAATTTGCTCACCAGGAGTGCTGTTTATGCCAATTTTGGTTTGTTGTTCCATTTTTGGCTGAAATGGCACGTCAGTCACCCTACAGAACAGGAGTGCTGTTTCTGCCAATAGTGACTTAACTCTTTACTAACCTTAACTCTTTAGGGCCCAAATTTCTTTCTCTAGGTCATTTTCAGTCTATAGAACACTTAAACATACCCTAATGTCTGTTCCTTGGCGTTGCTGGACTCGAAACTGCTCACACAGGTAATTTCAGCTACACTAAGCATATACGTGACTTAACCACACCCACCAGCTAACGAACTTGCAATCAAGCCTCCCGAGAAGTGGCCAACCTGCCGTAGCTAAAAAACGGACCATGAACACTGGAAATGGAGGGCCTACAAGGCAAGACAGCTACTTTCTAAGTCCATTTATGCCAAAAACGGCGGAAATGGCCCTCCCAGTGCCGACCAAGACCGTTCTACCGCGGAGCCCAGACACGACCATGCTGTTTGCAGCCTCCGGGTGCACCCACCCACCTCCCCCTGTCCCGCCCTTTCTGCTGTCGCAGAACCTATCTCCCAAGGATATTGCCGGAAGTCACATGATGAAGCTGAAAGTATTATGACGACATTTGGCGCTATGGGCCCTAAAGGGCTAAGGAACAACTTCAGGAGGGCAAAATCCTGTATTAAGGTATATCGCCTAGTATTAATAACCCTTTGCCCCCGATAGCGCCCGTATGCGGCCAATAATTAAGCGCCCGTTAAACCCGAGAGCGCCCGTATGCGCCCGAAACTGGATTCCGGCTATTTATTGCCATAGCTACGCGATCGGACTTTGGATAAGTGATTTACGTGTCGCAGGAAGTTGAGTGAAGGATAATTAGCTGTGGCTTCCCATAGGGACTTTCCCCACAAATCGCGTTAGAAGTTTACTTGTCGATCGATGTGTACTTAGTGATGGCATATTTACAGCTTATATCCTACGAGCAAGTTGTTGTATCGAGTTTGTACTAGCTAGTTATCTCACCCACACTGGAAACCTACCGTTGCTGGACCGCGATGCGAGGAGTCTTGTCGGTCATGAAAACACTCGAAGATGAATGGTATGTGGTTATAAAGGCTTATAAGTGTACCGTTTCTGAGATTTGGAGAGATTTTTTTGTATTGGCATGTATTGCGTGTACGTCGTATCCCTACATATAGACTCTACCGAGTCTATGATAGAGCTCAACTCCCTTACCTTTCCCTCAGTGTTTACATTGTATGTGATTGATGACTGGGTTTCACTTCCTCCACTCGATCTCCTCCCCCTCAGTATCATGGAGGCTCGTGAATTTGAGTGGGAGAGCCAGCTGAGGTTCTATAGGGAGCAGGAGCTGGACCAGCTCATGGTGCAGCAGTGCATGCATGGGCAAGTTTGGCTTTGGCTATGAGCACATGGGGCTTAATGGCCGGCTGGTGATCACCCCACTGACGGACAGGATCTACCTTACGCTCACACAAGCGCTCTCCATGCACCTGGGGGGAGCCCCGGCTGGACCGGCGGGCACAGGGAAGACCGAGACTGTGAAGGACCTGGCAAAGGCCATGGGACTGCTGTGTGTGGTCACCAACTGTGGAGAGGGCATGGACTACAAGGTGGGCTTGCTGGTGGAGTTGGACTTGCCTTTGTCCCCAACTGATACCCGGTATTGGGAGAGTTGGCTTTGTTTACCGGCCACTACCCAGCTTATGTAGCTTACACTATGAAAAGGTCTAGCTGGTACATGTACATTGCCATCAAGGGTTGAAATGTCAACTCAAAACTGAGATGGACAGTCGGCATCCGATTGTCTGTTAATGTAATCAGTGAGTCTGGATCCTTGCTTGAGTTTTGGCTGCTGTTTCACAGAATGGGAACTCCTACGAATTGATGTCATTCACTCTAATAACAGTGTCAGCATTCTTGCAACAAGAATGCAACCAATCAGATCATACGTAGAACAATAATTATTGACTGCTGATTGACTCACTCAGTTGACACTCAGCCAACTCAAGATAGTTGAAGAATGCAATTCATTTTTCTATCTGTGCGAGAAGTCGTACGTTTTCTTGTGTACATTACCAGGTTCTCACCTGACCATTGTTGAGAAGAGGAATGAGTCTGGAGATACTGTACCTGTGATTTCATTTTGCAATCTGTGGTTCAAATCGAAGACTGAGAATAAATTTTCGCTATCCTCCCTGCAGGCTGTGGGCAAGCTGTTCTCCGGTCTGTGCCAGTGTGGGGCCTGGGGGTGTTTTGATGAGTTCAATCGCATCGACATCTCTGTACTGTCTGTGATGTCCACACAGATCAAGACCATCCAGCAGAATGCTATTACCCACAAGCACAAGAAGTTTCAGGTGGGTGTGCATGGACAGCATTGCACACAAAGACTGACTATTCAAACCTTACTCTACGCAGAGGGGAAGGAGATGGGGGATGGGGGGAGGTAAATACCAAGGCTAGGAGCGGGTGGCAGCACATAAGGCAAAATGTGTACAGGAGCGTGGTTGCCAGGTTTCGGTAATGGAAGATGCTCAGGCTGTTGTGAAGTTGGATAGCATTCTTTACTTAGCACAATGGGGACCTATGTAGATGTGGCAGTATCTTGATGCCAAGGGCTTCATTTGCAATATTCTGGAGTGGCTAGTGGTACCAGCTAGGTATATAAAAAAAAACTGGTTAGATGCCACAAAGTAGGTGGCATTGCTTTTCTCGTCATTATCGAGGGAGATGCTAACCTTCTCTAGGCTCATACAACACACTAGTATGTATACGCCACTCTCCAGTATTTATAGCATTGTGACGTATGTGCCTTTTGAGTATGGGTTTCGGTTATGAATATGCTTAGTACTTTATGAATATACTATGTCACCATTAATATGTCTTGCAATTTCTTTTGTGGCCCTGTGAAGGTATGACAGATGCAACAGTACAGTGACATCCTCCAGATACCATGGAAACTCTTGTATCTACAAATGAGCTACCTTGAGGGGAGGAAAACTATCTACTAGTAGCTGTATTAGTGATCCAGTGATCATGAACAAACAAGTTGTCGTCTCTGTTTTGCTAACCGATCGAGCTCCTTCCTGCACTCTATATAGCTTCGAACAGTTGCCTACATGAGTGTGTATGTGTATGAGTACTGTAAGGCATCCGGGCATCAAGTCGAGCCTGCCTGCTGGCAGGTATCCAAGCACCTCAATGCTTATGCCTACAAGCTATAGAATAATCCCCATTTTTCATATGTGAGCATGGTTCTCTAGCAAGCCCTGCTGCAGCGCCTTGCAGATTATGCGCACTTCAGCGAGTATCCACATGAATAATCCCCATTTTTCATATGTGAGCATGGTTCTCTAGCAAGCCCTGCTGCAGCGCCTTGCAGATTATGCGCACTTCAGCGAGTATCCACACCTTGTACCATCTCATCTATATACAACTAGCCTGGTATTGAGTACATTTACCGTTGCATCAACACTCTCATAAACACGACTGCATGCCCACTGTCCAAAGCATATCCATTAGGATTACCTTTGTCTGTGACGGTACATGCTGCTCAATACCAGCCAATCCTACCTCCTCCCTATCTTACAGTTTGAAGGTGTTGAGATCACCATGGACGACCGGGTTGGTATCTTCATCACAATGAATCCAGGATATGCAGGGCTGCCGTAGAGCGTGAAGGCCCTGTTCCGGCCTGTGGTGGTGATTGTATCAGACCTTCAGCAGATCTGTGAGATCATGCTCTTCTCAGAAGGATTCCTCATGGCAAAGGTGTGTGTACTGTGTGTTGAAACCCCATACTCCTTAACCAGTTGTTAAGTACACAGCTTTGCGTGACATGAACTTTCCCAAATTTGTCTTTGAGGATGTCCCTCTCTTTCTACCCAGCTACCCCAATGATGCTGTGGAGGCAGTCTTGATGGACAACAAGTACATCCTCTTACCACACCAGGTGAAGGGTGTGTATGTGTGTGTGTGTGTGTGTGTGTGTGCGCACCCGCGTGCGTGTGTGTGTGTGTGCGCGTGCGTGTGTGTGTGTGTGTGTGTGTGTGTGTGTTAAATTGGCATTCTAGTGTTTTCAATTATGATGGGGACTGTTATGAAGGGGTACAGCACAATTAGTGGTTACAAATTCGGCTCATCTGCTGTTCTGCCCTCCCCCCACTGTCCAGGCAGACAAAGTGGTCCAGCTGTATGAGACGATGTTGACGCGTCACACCACGATGGTCGTGGGACCCATGGGGGGAGGGAAGTCCGTGGTCATCAAAGTGACTCAGCGTTTGTCCGAAATGCTGTAAATGCAAAGTTGAACTATTCACGGTTTGTATTTGAAGGTGGACCATGTCTACTACCACTAGAGGATCGAGTGATGGTCCCCAGCCAAGTTGAGATACAAGGATCGTAATTCCTTCAAGGTTACCACGCAGGAGGATCGACCATTTCAATACAAGAATTTCATCTTGGTGTTTTTGTTCGAGTTGCCGACACTATCTTCTTCCAAAACAGAGGCAGGGTGGGTGGTAACATGGCAGTGTACGTGCAAGGACCAGCAGAACTAAATCAAAAGAATGCAGTTGTGAGAGAAAATTGCTCCTTCATAAAAGGAAGTGCATATGGAGGTGGGGGATGGCACTAGTTGTTGATGAATATTTGTGTGACAATGTATCTCCTTTGCAACCAGGAACATTTATTTGTTCTTCATTGTTTCTCCACAATCATTTCCAGCAGCGAACTTTGAACTTTTTCAAGCCGCGGTTCTGGGTTGGGATCTGGGATCCAGACTAATGCAATCCCCCATCGTGCGCTCTGTTGCGCAGTTTAGCTTAATGTAATGCCTTGCTGAAACAATTATTATGCAAATCAACTGACCACACCTGTGAATGCGACTACCCCCACCCACCAGCCCCACCCCCATGCACCCACCAGCCCCTCCCCCATGCACTCACCCACCCCACCCCCATGCACCCACCCACCAGCCCCAACCCCATGCACCCACCCACCAGCCTCACCCCATGCACCCACCCACCAGCCTCACCCCATGCACCCACCCACCAGCCCCACCCCATGCACCCACCAGCCCCTCCCCCATGCACTCACCCACCCCACCCCCATGCACCCACCCACCAGCCCCAACCCCATGCACCCACCCACCAGCCTCACCCCATGCACCCACCCACCAGCCCCACCCCATGCACCCACCCCCAAGGCTCCCACCCCCAAGGCTCCCACCCCCAAGGCTCCCACCCCCCAAGGCTCCCACCCCCCCAAGGCTCCCACCCCCCCAAGGCTCCCACCCCCCCAAGGCTCCCACCCCCCAGGCTCCCACCCCACCCAAGTTGTGGAAGGCTAAGCTTGGGTAAGGTTAAGATGAGGGCTCACCTCAGCTTAACCTCACCCGAGCTAAAACCTTGCCCGAATGACTTCGGCACAACTGAACTCGCTTTATATACCCGTAGAAGCCGGCCGGCAACGCGCGCGCCGGTGCAGGTAAAGCTGCAATTTGATTGGTTGGCATCCGCGGTTTCGAATTTTGGCGGGAAACTGCCTTCTCTGTCGTTTTTCTTCTGTCTCCAATGGCGTTGGCCTCCTCCGGTGAGCCCTCTTCCATTGGCGCTCCCACTGTTGCTTCCCTTGTAGTTAACTCCAGATGCTTGTTTCCGAAACCGCCGGCAAAATAGGATGGTGCCCAGACATGCCAGACTTCATGCCGCTTGGGAATTAGTTTGAAGCGTCTGGGAACGAGGCCGAGGTTGTTGGCGAGATAGAGACTGCAGTTCTGTTTGTAGCCCATCTAGTCGAAAGTCCGGTTGTTGCCGTGACAGTTGCATGGATAGAGACCGTAGTTCCATCTAGTCGAAAGTCCGAGGTTGTTGCCGTGGCTTGAGACTGTACTTCTGTTTGAAGTCCATCTATTCGAAAGTAAGCTAAGTAAAGAGAGAGAGAGAGAGAGTGGGGAGGAGAGAGAGGGAAAGAGGAAGGCAGGGAAGATGTCAACACTCTTGTATACTTAGGGAGTTCGTAAAAACCGTGCCATGCAGTTATGCTAGCTAATCTAGTGTCTTAATTATAGGCATCTAAAAGTGTAATTGGTGATGGATTAACCTGTTTCTGTGAGTGGCTACAAGGTGCCTGCACAGTAGAAGTGAAGGGAGAGTGAGTGATGAGTGGGAGGGGAGGAGTATAGTGCGGCTCCTATTCAGTAGATAGCTCACTTCGATTAGTTTTGTTCATGTCATGGTATATGGACATGATTTGCCACGACAGGACTTTTAAGGGTGGGTAGCTCAGCAAGCAACTATTAGATTAGTGAATGAAAATATTTGTGCATGCATGTATGTACACATTAGGGGGAGTTGCATGGAGTAGTTTTGGATAGTGTGTTGTGTTGACTTCACTCTGTTGCCTGTTCCAATTTATCTCCCCCCGTTCTTCTCACCGCAGAAGACACTGCATCACCTGATTGAGGAGGTGAGGATGGGGTGGAGCATGAACTGAGGGAGGGAGGAGATCGACATGGGTGTGACTTCTGTCTGGCAGGTAAGGGGGAAGGGAGGAGAAGGAGAGGGGAAGTGGATGTGGATTTGATTGTTGTTGCAGCGGGACAAATCTGAGTACATACTTGACATCAGACCCTCCTCTGTGAGTGCACGAGGACCTGGCTTCTGCCTGACTAGTGCATGCAGTGTATAGGTGGGAGATGGCAGTGTGTAGTAGGTGAAAAGAGATAATTGTTAGCCTCGTTCCCAGTCCCACGACCAGCTTTTCGTCGCTTGCAGTACGGTAAAGCGTAGTCTCGTTCCCAGACCGTTTATCCAGCGCGTGTATCGATCGCTTTCAGTATAACGCGCGGAAATACGGTCTGGTAGGTATAGCCAACATTCCTTAAACTCCACCAGAATCCGGGCGGATCCAATCAGTTTGTAGAACAAGTAATCTCAATGACGTATACGAATATTGATGCCGGAGGTACAGATTCGCCAGCGTGCAATAACAAAGGTGTTGTCAAACTTCTGGATTTCATCGTGTTTAAAATACTGCCAGCGCTACTCTCCAATTTCAACAGCATCTCAATGGTCTGGAAGCACGCCTTGGACACGCGGTCAGAAGGTAGAATCTCTCCTTTGCTGCATCCAACACTGACACAGCTCGCTGATCCCAGCATTCACAGATGGTGAAGTGCCCAGATGCCGACGATTGCACGAGTCACTTGCACGAGTCACTTGCAATGCTGCTACAAAAAGGGCATTTCCAAACCGAGCCAAGCACAGCGATCGTGTTGGTACAGTACTTGCCGCCTCTAGCTCTAGGTCTTCAAAGGCGGCTTGACTCTTGATGACCACGTGTGAAATTTTGATGTGTCCTGATAATTTCAACAAGTCTCAATTAACGGTAATGAGACCTTAGGAATGTGCACTATATCTACCAGACCCTTCCTCCCCGCGCGCGATACTAAAAGTGATCCGTGCTGGGGTTGGTTGGGTCTGGGACCGAGACTAGGTAAAGCGGGGAGGGCCTGGTACATCTTCTCACATGAACATGACGTAATCGAAAATGGCAACATATTCAGAACGAAGATGCTACGTTTTGCGTGTTATTCAACCATCTACACGTTCAACGCTCGGTGAGTATGACAGTCGCCCCCCGCTAGCTAGATACGTGTGGTAGGTTGCCTGGTACCTTCGCTCTTCTTGCTGTTCTGAGACCCACGTACACCGACGCTTCCTTCCGGTCTTTCTACCCTTGACGTCACTCACGTGACCAGGCCCTCCCCGCTTTACCGTACTGCAAGCGACGAACAGCTGGGCGTGGGACTGGGAATGACGCTAGATAATTGTGGGTATGGTTTGTGCCTGCACAACACACCACATAGCACTGTAGTAATGATGAAGTCTTTGCCTTATCATGATTGTGCTTGTGAAAGGAACTAGAGAGAGCCACTGTAGGGAGGGATCTGGGGCAGGATCTGCATGGTGATTCAATTAACCCAGTGACGCCATAATTATGCAATCATGAGACTTTCATGTGACTTCCGGCATTGAAGGGTGCAAACAGCATGACCATGTCTGGGATTATCCGTGAATAGCCCTTGGTTGGATCCGGGTGACCATTTCTCTGGTTTTAAGCGTACAAAACAGTGCTCTTACTAATATTGTTAATGCGTGGGTGCAGTTAGAGTCACGAATGCTGAAAGCATGGCTGTGTGCAGTTTTGTGTGAAGTTTTGAGAATGAAATCCGATGGGAACCCGAGCAAGCACCATCAGAATCCTAGCTGTTTGTGAAGAGGCCCATGCATTCAGTACTGCAGGAGGACTCTCGGCGTACTCCCAAGCGCTATACAATCCCTAGACACCAGCTGGTGCACACTCTCTCCTTGATGATGACAGCTGTTTTGTACAGGCTCTATTGTTTTGACAATTCCTATTCCATTCTGCAGAGTGATGTCGGAGGATACCCCATCTGGTGATGGTGTCCCCAAGTAAGCACCCTCAGAACCCCAGCTGTTTGTGAAGAGGCCCATTCAGGAGGACTGTTGGTGTACTCCCAAGCGCTATACAATCCCTGGACACCAGCTGGTACACACTCTCTCCCTTCTCCATCTTCCCTTCTCCCTCTATATATTATATTTTCACCTTCCCTTCTTCCCTAAGGTAGTGTAGTACCTTTGTTGTCATTGTGATTCAACATCTTCGTACCTAGCTCCACTTCCATTCTGCTGTTATAAATTTCTGATGAGCCCAAATTCATGCTAATCGTTATACATAAATGAGTATGTGGAAGGCTATGCACACAAAATTAATGGTCTCTCAGATCACACTGCTTCTTCCGTCCATTCACTCTGCTGAACTTTCAACTGGATGAGTCATGAGAGGCAGCATTCCTGAGGATCTGCTTCACAAATGAAGAAGACCTATAGCTGTCAATCTAGAACAGTAAAACATGCAAACTACAAAAAGTAATTGTGCTGAAACTAACCTTGATGGTGGAGTATATAGTGAGTGCTTTCATTTCCCATTGGCCGCCATATTGCTCACTTTCAATATTGTTGGCAGCTATTTGAAGTCACAAGATTATACTTTGGTTATATATTGGTAAGTATGAGCTGGAGGATTCAGCTGGAGTATCTACAAGTATCTACTTTTGTAACTAATCTTATAATTATAGTAAAGACTACTGTATGACATCACAGCTTACCTCCCCTTCCTCAGCATCATGTGGGATGGATGCGGTGCTGGCTCCTCCATAGCTGAGGGCGTAGGACCCACCCAGAGGGACGCTGGCTGACTGGTTTCTCAGGAAACTTAACTCGAGGAGACCTGTGCAATTTGGCAACACAAAACAAGATAGATCATTAATTTTTCCATGCACAATAGATCATAATAATAATAGTCTCAGTTGAAATAATATTATAATGCATTAATCGGCAAAGTGACACACCACGTCCAAAAGTGTAAGCCTCACTGTTACGGACCAATTGCAACATGGACTGACACTAGCTGCTCCTGGTAATATGCTGGTGATCCCACCACCTATAACTGCTGCACTAAAGGCCACCAAGTGTCAGAGCAGGCTGGTGATTTGGCCAGCAACGGCCGGGTCCACCATTGTATTGCTTATCTTAAACTGAAACAGACACAGCATTTGGTTGCTTCAGTGGAATGCAATAAACCAACCAATCAGAGAGCTTCATTTTAGGAAAAATTAACTGATAAAGTACTCCTAGCTGAAACAAGCCATTGACCAAACATGGTCATGCTAGTACATGCATACGTACGTATATACTAGGTGCTGATTCGTTTAGCAGTGTGATGTTAATGAGAGGGATATTGTAGTCACATGATGCAGGGATGATCTCCATGGCAACAGTGAGGTTAAAGATGTCAGAGTCGTCCACTGAGTGGACCTGACTTGTCTTGAAGATGTCATGGATGGCAAGGCTTGAAACAGGTCAGTCACAAAAAAAAAAGATCCTTAGAGTCGCGTAGGTTATACCCACATGATCCAATGTCGATTATGGATGGGAAACATTTCCCAGGTGAGATTTGTGCACCGTTTTCTATTGAGTAGAACTGGTGCATGTTGGTTTGGAAGAGACTAATAAAATATTTTTACCATTTCAGTGTTGAATCAAATTTCTCGATTCTCGGAGGAGAAAGAGACCTCATCCACGTGGAAGCCCCGCCTCTCTGGGTCCAGCCCTGAATGGAACCCAAATCCCTGGATCCGGTGCACTGGTATGGAATCTTCCTATGACGTCACCAGCTCCAGCTGTAGAAGGATCTCAAGGTCTACACATTGGTAGTGCCATCTGTGAGGGTGTGTATGGGAGAGGGGGGAGGTGATGAGAGGGGAGCAATGGGCAAGGAAAGCAGAATAGTACGCACTAGATGAATTTCTATGACATCATAATGATCTAATTACTTGATGACATCACACTGAAATTAAAATCAACTATGACATCAATGATTGACTTTGTATTCATCCATTCACCTGGAAGGATTATATAGACACAATTGCAAAGTGTAGTATAGCACTTGTAATTATTGTGAAAGAGTTGGCACCCATGTGAACGAGACAGTTCCACCAAATGATGTGATGCATGTTTCTGCTGCCAACCACAGCAACTGCCCAGCTACGTAGCTACGTAGCTTACTTGAGTCAGTCTCTTAAGGTCCAGGACGGGCAGGACTTTGCTTGTTCTCCCTCCCCAGTCGATAAGGAACTCGGGAAGGTTTTCACTGTCCAGCTCCGACTTGTTCACTGCTACCTGTAGCCTGTGTGTGTGTGTGTGTGTGTGTGTGTGTGTGAAGGAAGGTATATCAGTGTGTGTGCATTAGGGACAAGGATCACGGAGGGTTGGCTAAAATGTTCTGGGGAATTCTGAAGTTCATTAGCTACGTTAAAAAATAAGCAGGTCTCAGTGATTCAGTACACTGTAAACTACCTCAGTGGAGAGGTAGGGTTGGATCCATTCTACTCACCGTCCAATATGATTATGGCATCACCACTTATCTATATTACCTGGATGTTGTACAGGCCCTCAGCGGTGAGCGTCAGCAGCTGTCTCTCTCGCTTCACCTTCTGTGTCTGTGCATAAGTGAATGACGTCTCCTCATGCATCAGTACTCCAACCTGGATGAAGAGGTTAATCAGTGCCCACGTACCCCATAATGACAACAATATGCTTCGGTACAACTAATAGCTGGCACCCTAGCTATAAATTATAGGTACTATGAATTCTTCAAATTTGATTTCATGATTCCCAATTAAGATCCAGATGTCCCTTGAATTGGAGACAGACAGACAGACAGACAGCAGCAGGATGGACAGGCAGACCGTCAGAGTGATAGACAGTCAGATGGAGCAAGTATGGATGGACAGGCAGACAGTCAGAGTGATAGACAGTCCGATGGAGCAAGTATAGATGGACAGGCAGACAGTCAGAGTGATAGACAGTCCGATGGAGCAAGTATAGATGGACGGGCAGACAGTCAGAGTGATAGACAGTCAGATGGAGCAAGTATAGATGGACGGGCAGACAGTCAGAGTGATAGACAGTCAGATGGAGCAAGTATAGATGGACGGGCAGACAGTCAGAGTGATAGACAGTCCGATGGAGCAAGTATAGATGGACGGGCAGACAGTCAGAGTGATAGCCAGTCAGATGGAGCAAGTATAGATGGACAGTCAGATGGTCAGAGTGATAGACAGTCAGAAGGAGCAAGGGGACAAACGGGTGGAGCACACCCACCTGTAAGTGATCTCCTCCACCGGCATCCTTGAACTCCCCCACTAGGAGGTAGTCCTCCTCCTCTGTGAGGTTGAACGCGTCTGACCGCTGCTCTGAATACTTCACAAAGTTGTTCCACCCGCTGGCATACGGGTTATATGCAATCCTGGGCCATGGGAGAGTGCGGGTGTGAGCGTGAAGGAAATGCAGCATGCAATGGCATTGGCAACTGTAAAAGGATTGCTTTTCAATAATAACTGCGTATTTGTGTGAGCTGCATGTATTGTGTTCTACAGTCATGTAATACTTATGCACCCAAAACCCATTGCAATTTGCAAATAGCCAGTCCTACGGTTTTTGATCTGCCTTTGGAGTGGGAGGAGCTCTTTTTGTCTGGCTCAGGCTCCTTTGCTAGAAGTGGGAGCTAAGAGTGGAGGGGCTAATTTTAAGCTAGGTAGGGCTCACTAAGAGTGGGAGGGGCTCATTTTAGGCTAGGCACTAGGTAGGGCTCACTAACAGTGGAAGGGGCTCACTGGCTAGGAGTGGGAGGGGCTCATTTTGGCTTACTGGCAGGAGTGGGAGGGGCTCATATTATGGCTCACTGGCTATGAGTTGGAGGGGTTGATTGAGGTTTGGTAGGGCTAATTTGTTAGGAGTAAGATGGGCTCATACAGTTGATTAAAAATATGGGTCGGGCTCAATCAAGTTCCTAGTCAGCATTTGACCGCAGTGACAAACCTTTCATTTTCAGTAATAGTTGTTTCCCTGTGCCATCCACAGCCCTCCCTAGTCATCTGAGCTCATGAAGAAGGTATGCAGACCACTGGCATGAAGGTTGAAAAACGCCATCAGCCGCTCACCATAGTTGTTATGGTTACTAGGAAATGTGTATGTGTGTGTGTGTGGCGTGTTTGTGTGTGTGTGTGATGTGTGATGTGTGTGTGCATGTGTGTGTGTGTGTGTGTGTGTGTGTGTGTGTGTGTGTGTGTGTTTGGTGTGTGTGTGATGTGTGTGCATGTGTGTACATGTGTGTGCATGTGTGTGTGTGTGTGATGTGTGTGTTTGCGGTGCATGTGTGTGTATGCATGGCGTGTGTGTGGCATATTTGCATGTGTGTGTGTGCATGTGTGCAAAACAGAATGTAGAGCAAGTGACGTTATACATGGACGTGCACGCATAGGAGATCCAGAGGACCAGAGGAGCCAATCACCAATGGCCACAAAACATGTTCATTTCAGTACATACACATGGCTATGCATACAACAAACCTCATTCCCCAAATCTCATTCTAAAGTCTCATTTCTGGGTCTCATTTCCAGTTCACTCCTACCTACGTATGATTTCTGATCACTTGCATAATTATTACACTCTAATCAAATGGAGGTGGTTGCAGTGATGGGGATGCATGATACCATACATGGAGTATACATACGCATTGTCATGGGTGCTGAAGGAGGGACGAGTGCTGTAGCGATCTGGATTGTCAGGGTAGAGAGAAGAGGTATGGAGGTTGGACAGCTGCCAACCTTCAATGTTCCGCCATTGATAGAACTTCACCCCTCGTGATCCTGAATGCAAGCGATGTGTGTGTGTGTGTTTGTTTGTGTGTGTGTGTGTGTGTCTGTGTGTGTGTGTGTGTGTGTGTGTGTGTGTGTGTGTGTGTGTGTGTGTGTGTGTGTGTGTGTGTGTGTGTGTGTGTGTGTGTGTGTGTGTGTGTGTGTGTGTACAAAGTTGAGGAAGTGCAAATGTTTCATATCGACCTTTTAGATATAGTAGTCCGATGGAGACAAATTTGTTACGGTTTCAGATTACCTTTGAACCGGTACCCCTGATCAGCGATGGAGTAGCTGTTGTCGCTGTTAGCAATGGTGGGGGACCCAGGGAGAGGTTTCCCGGTCCAGCACCTGGTCTGGTTGGCGCTGTGTGAGACAATCCGACATGGAATACCATCCACATCGACTGAGATGTCATCAGCGTTGATTCCAAACCCTGTTCCACGGATAGTGAGTAGTGTACCTCCCTGGTCACTGCCAGACTGCAGCAGGACACTGTGGATGTCTGTAGTGTGTGTGTGTGTGTGTGTGTTGTGTATGTGATACCATAAACTCATTGCTACATACATAGGTACAATGAGTAGGAAATTGTTAAGCGTGGCACATTTATCAGAAAAATTTTATTCAGGATATTTCAATCCATAATTATGTAGACCCTTCTATGGGCAATTAGCAGGCTGTTCTCTCTTACACAAACTGCTACATCATAATGTTTGTACGTATGTGGGAGCATGCATGTGTGTGTATGTGTCGTATGTGTTTTGTGTGTGTGAGGGAGGCCATATGTGTGGATGGTGCAGGTGGGAGTGTGTACATGTGTGGATGTGAGAGTACAAAGAAGTGTGTGAGGGAGTGAAGGTGTGTGAGGTGTGAGGGTGTGTGAGGGAGTGAAGGTGTGCAAGGGGTGTGAAGGTGTGTGAGGTTGTGAAGGTGTGCAAGTGGTGTGAAGGCCCGTAATGAATGTACCATGCAACACATGCATAATACACTGTCACTTGTTCGTTCGTTATTTCCCTCCCTTCCCAGACTGCAACTAGACTATCGTTATTTCAGGACAAACAAGACTACACGGGACAAGGATGGGGACAACAATTCCGGACGTTCCTGGACATATGAAATTGCATCATAATTAAAGAAACACTAAACGTCTTCTCACCTGGGAACAGTTCATACATGGCCAGCCTCCAGTCATGCATCGGGTACAGTGCTTCGCTATGATTCCAACTGGTGCCTCTGTCTAGCAGATGTGTTCCATCCCCCTCCTTACTTGTTGCTCTGTGGTGATACACTTCACAAAACGAAGAGGCCATCTCGTCCTTATACCATACGGATCGTTTGTACCAGGAGCACGAGGATCACAAGTGGAACCACCAAGAAACAAGCGTTCATAGAGTTCGAGAGAATTTTGGAAATTGTATATATAGCCTGCAATCTCAATAATGGACCCGACGGGCCCCTAACTTGGCACCACAGCCCTCACCTGTGGGGTAATTAAGAGTTGATCATAAAGATATAGACAAGAACTATTCATGTTGCAAGGTGGGGTTATGGCAGCTGCTATTTATACTCAACGCACATGGATGGATCAAAGATAGGTTTACCTGGGGTGTGTAGTTCCAGTCGTATTTATATGCACGGTGTGAAGAGTGGTGGCGATCACCGCTGATGAGCTGAAACTGCAGAAAACTGGAGGAGTCTCCTTCTTGTGCATCGGGATGTGGAGCAGTCCAGCATTCCATGGAGTGTGGAGAAACTGCACCAGCAGGTAAGTAGATCGTGTGACATTCAACCATGCAGTCATCTTCTGATTGGTGCTTCAATAATACGAAGTGGTTATTGGAAGTAGGGCAGTGGTTAGGGCCAGGGCCAGTTCTGAATGCACAAGTCATGCGTGTCTACTGCCTATACTTAGAGTGTGTACTTCCTGCTGGACCAATATCCACGTCCTAAGTAACAACACTGACACTTGACATGGAATATTGCCTATATACACAAGGTTGTAAGAGCTGTAGGCATCAGTGGCAAAGCCACCTCCATGGATTTTCACTACAGTGCCACCTGCAATACTGCCTCTGCCTGGAGTTGTCCAGGATATAACTGCATAAAATTACGTCGGCATAAAATTACGTACATATATATAGGCTTATAGGGTTATATAGCCAGTTTCTCACGGGTTGGAAAGATCTGTCACCAAAACCACAGCTTACACATGCACATGCAACTTACACAGACGTATATACGGTGGCCGAGAGTGATCATTTCCGCCGTTCCATCTCATTTCCATTTCGTTTCCACCTCCATTTCATTTCCATTCCGGTCTCATTTCCATTTCGTCATTTCATTTATATTTCGTCATTAGATAATATACTTGATGTCACTGATTGAGTAAGCTTAGTTTGTTATGTAGCTATGGTCTCTATGGAGTCTTTCTGCATACAGTAATACAGTACAGCCGTTCGTCAAAAGGTGTTCGAATCTGGATGGTACCAGGGAGTTTACATGCCAGCCAGCATGAAATGAAAACGTCATACAGGCCAGCTGTTCCATGCATGCCGGCCCATCCATGCATGCTAGATTAGCTAACATGCTGTGGCATCAAAATGTAACATAACATATCAGTATGGTGGGACGCTTCCAATGATGTTTGCCTGTAATGAACATAACTTTCGGTGTTAGCTACCTCATCACAGGCTACAAATAATATGATCACACAATCAATAATTACACAGTGATGGGACGATGGTTCATGATAATGGTCAACGATGAACGGGATGAATGTCAATGATGATTGAGGAAAATCAATTCATAATCACCGTCAATGGTGAATCATGTTCATAAAATGGTGATTGGATTGATAAGGACAATTGTGTTCATAATCATGCACAATCAGACGATCACGATCATGTTGACGTCAAATGAAATGATGGAATCAACAGAAGTGAGACTATGGCCTCCTTATATCATCATGAGCCTCTTGCCATGGTTCCATGCTCGCAGTCTGTCTCGGGTGCATCCCACCTTCCCGTCTTGATTCTGAAGGAGGGAGTTGCTCCGATAATCTTGGTGTTAGCTCCTTTGGAACTCCTCCGCAGTGTTTCTCTCATCACAGAGGCACGGGTGCTAGCAACCGGCACTAGTCTGTGCTCCTCCATGTCGGTACTTGAGGGAGAGGTAGACACTTTGTTCAGGTGATCACCAACGGCAGGTGTGATCGGGGCCTCAATGAGGGAGGCTATCCACATCTTCCTTCCCTGGTGCCCTGCTGGGGTGGCCACACTCTCTGCCCATGTCCTTCGGGGCCTCTCTCTCTCACCCCCTCCTCTCCCCTCACCATCTCCTTCCTCCTCCTCAGACCTCAAGACCTGCTCTAGACCTGCTCTGTCAGTTCCTCAATACTTCCTGCCAACCATGTATTGTTACCATGGTAACTAACATAAGCTGTTTCACAACCACAAATAGTCATCAAACATGTAGCTGACAGACTGCTACAGACTGCTGGCACTCCACTGGTGGTTCCGGGTCAGCCTTCACCTCTACCTCCCTCTCCTCTCTCTCGCTGAAGGAAAAGTTGTCTCTCCTGACTGAGTTCAGGTCGCCTTCCCTGCCGCCCTGCTCGCATCCTCCTCCTGTCTGCCTCCCGAGATAGTAGGCCACCAGCTCAGCCCTGGGAGGAGGGAGACAATAGTGTGTGTACCTCACACTGCACTGGGAATGGCATAGTCTCGGTCCCAGACCCAAACCAACTCCAGCGCGGATCGCTTCCAGTATCACGCGATCCGCGCTGTGGTCGGTTTGGGTCTGGGGCCAAGACTAGGAATGGCACAGTGACCATGGCTCACTTTGCATACACCTGCGTAGCCTTCTCTCCTCCACACTTGGAGCGTCCTCCTTCAAAGACAGCGCTGCAACCGTCTCGCGATCCCTCTGGCGGCTCTCAGCCTCCTGTTCCACGCGCAGCTGATGTGTGTGTGTGTGTGAGGGAGAGGGAAGTGTGTGGCAGACAGCAGGAGAGTCACCAGCTCCACTGGCGTTCACACGGTCACGTCTACCACTCACCGCCTGTACTCTCTACATCTGCTGGGTGAGCTCCTGGTACAGTGCTTGCATCTTCTCACACTGCTCCTCAATATAGGCCCTCTCCACACCTGAGAGCACAGCACAGGATATCAGTAAATCACAGGATACCACAGTACAACACATCACAGTATATTAACAGCACAGTACAGTATGCCCCAAAGGAGCAGACGGGAAGATAAGCTCTAGCAACATATGTCTGATCTTGTCCACAGCATCTCTTGCACCCTGCCTCACTCTGGCAACCACCTCATGCACCTCACGCTCCCGGGATAGCTCCTGTGTGGGGGAGGTGTGTGTGTGTGTGTGTGTGTGTGTGTGTGGGGGGGGGGGGGGGGGGGGGGGGGGGGGGGGGGGGGGGAGGGGAGGATAGAGGATGCTGTGGCTACCTCTTCCCTCTGCTGCTGTTCACTTCAGAGATGTGCTCCATCACTTCAGAGATGTAGGTCTGTACGTGGATGGAAGACAACACTGCAGTGATCACTGCAGACGGAGTCAGCCATGCTCACACACACCTGGCACTGGTGGCTGATCTCCTGCAGGTCCTCCATGCACACCACAACGGTTGACGGTCCTGCCGCACAGCGGATGCTGGGAGACAATGGATCACCTTCAACTGACATCATCCCTGCTCACTAATATATAATCCACTGGACAATGTATTACTCTAAAACTTCATAGCCTCATTCCCAGGCTCTCCCATAAGTGAACAAAGATCCGACAAAAGCTGGGCAGAGGCCCAACAAGGCTAGAAACTTCAACATAAGGGAGCAGTGATTACATATGTCATGTGACATCTGATGATGTCATAATGATGTCAGAGTGATGTCATGCTCACAGTGGGGCAGCACATTCTCAGGAGGTTCAGTGCCTTTCCGCACGTGAGGACGGTGTGGGTGTGCTGGGTAAGAAAGTGAGGGGTGCAGGGGGAGGAGAGGCGGTACCCTTTCACCCAGTAGTGGTGGTCTGAAGAAGAAGGAGGAGGGAGTAGCTATGTATGTTCAATAGAGGGCCACGGCAGAGCTAGGCTGTCTAGCCAATGTCCGTCAGTAAATGTGTGTTAGGTGTTACGAGTTGCAAGAGGGCTCACCTCTCTTTGTGAGGGAGTCCTGGTCAGCATGCAGACCAAACCCTTCAGCTGTGCCCAACCAGCCCTGGAACACCCACTGCCACACAAACCTTGGAGAGAGAGTGTTGTGTGTGTGTGTGTGTGGGGGGGGGGGGGGGGGGGGGGGGGTTGCGTGTTGTGTATGTAGGTGAGTGTGTGGGTGGCTGTATCTGGGTCACAGCCCCATGCCACATGGGAATGTGACTAGCCCACACTGCTTTGTGCTAGGAGAGAAGGACAGGGTAGTGGGGGGTCCCCTGCACACGACTGGCATGTGAATACAGCATGTCCAGCAGCTGTAGACCCTGTTTCGGTGTGTGTGTGTGTGTGTGCGTGTGTGCATGTGTGAGCTCGAAGTCTTCAGCATGTTCATTAACATGATTGCACACCTTAGGGCAGCTGGTGGTATCTGAGCAAAAGAAATCTACTAAGGAACCAGATTGGAAAGTTAGGGCAAGTATATCCAGCCTGGGTAGTCTCGGATCACAACTCACCAGCGTGGATACTGGGGTTGTTTTGGTCTGGGGCCGAGACTAGAGGCTGGGTGGCCTTACCGGACCAGCGGCAGGAGGTTGTTGGCCGCAGCCTGTGCAAAACTCATCACTCTTGCCATCTGCACAGTCATGCAGAGCGGAGAAAGAGGACAGAGGGTGAGGCCACACATTGACACAGTCACTCACACAGAGGATGCTACTCACTGGGTGACATACCTGTAGCCTGTGCTCTGCAGTAGACCAGCAGTGAGGAGAGCACTCGGGAAAACGCCTGTGAAATGCTGTCACTCTGGGCCTACAACACACACAGACCATGGAGGGCGCTGCTGGTACTGCAATTATGTACCACCAGAATGATCTTTGCTTGCTATTCATAGGGTAAAGGTAAAACCACTTTTTCTCCAAGCCCTTCAACCTTTGGCTGGCATCCCGAAGGAAAAAAGGGGGGTCCAAACCTTGGACTCTACTGCTGGTAATCCAAGCACAGACACAAACATTATAGCTTCAAGGTTTGACTATTATGTTGGTTGACACACACTGCTCTCAGGAAAGTGACTCTTATCACAGCTTGTACGGCAGTGAGGGTCTCAATACCTGTGTGGAGTGTAGTAGGGATGTGGGGTGGGGTGTAGTAGGGATGTGGGGAGGGCGCCCAGCGCTGCAACCATGTGGCGGGGGGATGCCCGGAAGTCGACGTCCATTGGGAGTGTGATCCCGGCCAGTGGGGCAAGGCGAGTGAGGCAGAGGGTACTGGCGTGGGTGAACATCTCCTCTCCACCCTCTGAGAGATCGGATTTGCTGGAATGTAGGAGAGGTGTGTGCCAATGGGAGGGGCAATCATGAGTCATCACAGCACCAATTGCTTGCAAACCTATAGCCAACCAGTCTCAACCGTCACTCATATGTGGTGGGTCACCGTAAGCAGTGACCCAGGAATGAGACGCACCACAGAGGTCAGCTAAGATACGTAAGCTTACCTTTGATCCCACCCATCCCATGCTCTAATGAGCAGGGGTCCACCGTCTTCTCCCATTAGACCCGACATCAGAGAGGGGTCAATCCACTCCTCTCCCCCCTCACCAGTGTCAATCCACACCAGTGTCAATCCACTCCTCCTCCCCCTCACCAGTGTTACCAGCCCCCCCCCCCCCCCCCCCCCCCCCCCCCCCCACACACACACACACACACACCTCTGCACCCCTCACAGGACGGCTATCCCGGAATCCTGCAATGAGAGAACAAGACATCCATTACTCATGTGTTCAGTGCCTCATACGCACACAGTTGTGAGGCTTTACTAGTCTCGCTCCCAGGCCTGCGCAGTTATTGGTTGCACGGACGTGCAACCAAACACTGCGTGGGCCTGGGACAAGGCAAAGACTTTATGGTGATGGAATTGGAGTATGATGATAATCTTGACAAAATTTAATTTATGCAAAGTTGTACTATAATAATTTCATCTCAACGCTCCTGTGGACGACAGAAAGGTCAGAATAGCCAGTACCTAGAAATCCGGCAGTGAAGTTACCGCAATTGAGTGACATCTTTCTTCTTAATGTTTCACAGCTTCAAAGGATGACTGATATTAATCCATAATGTGATGAATGGGACAGCTATACGCACACAATCTGTAATCCGTAGCTGGTTTCCTGGCAGCATTGCTACTACATGTACCTTGCTGGAGCTGTTGAGCAGAGAGATTGAGTCGGGGTGGGAGGGGAGGGAGGGCAGGCCCAGGGCAGTGTTCAGGTCAGTGAGGGTGGTGTGGGTGAGGCCATCGAACAGGGAGGACACTGAGGGAGCCTTGTATTTGCCAAGTGACTGTGTGTGCAAGTGTTGTGGCAGGTATGTTTACAGAACTGGCACATTTTAGAAACCTTTTGTACCACACATGTCAATGAAGTCAAAATTGGCAGAAACAGCACTCCTGCTCTGTAGGATGACTGATGTGCCAATTCTGCCATAAATGGGACAACGAACCAAAATTCACAGAAACAGCACTCCTAGTGAATGACAGCACACCAAGGATACAGTGAAGCCAGCAAAGATCATTGTACGTACACTGCCATTGTTGTGGAGGGCGTCCAGAGAGCAGGCATAGCCTTGTGCCAAAGCCTTCTACACATCCAATTTTTGATCATTTACAATGCATTAAGATCATTGTACGTGGCAGTGTACGTACAATGATCTTAATACTTGTGGTGTACAAGGCTGGGAACGAGGCGATGCATGCAGCTATAGCACACTACTATATATGCTAGGTATCTTGGGCTAGGAACGAGATATGAAGCTGGGATTTGCACCATTGCGATCAGCATGAATGGAGCATTCCATTCTGCTGTCGGTTGAATTTGGCTCGCTGCATTTTTCAAAAATGTGACTGAGATTAAACATTAGGACGTCATTTGAAAGCTCCATTATGCTGATGATAATGGCACAATCCCCAGCTTCATATCTCATTCACATACCACATTAGTGTAGGGGTACACTAAAACACACTGAATTCCACAAACAGTGAACTGGTATCTTTGTGGTACACCTGTACCATATTGGAATTAAGGTTAGGGTGCACTAAATCATCTTTGTGGTACACCTGCACCATATTGGAGTATCACAGGAAGTCAGTATGACAAGAGTGAAGATGTGGAAGGTTAACCTCTAGCAGTTTAGCATTGGGATGCGGTAAATTTGTAGAGGCTACGGCGAGAAACTGAGGTCTGAGTAAGCACAGAGACAGTGTAATGTCAGGCAAACTGTGCATCGACTGCCTGCCCTCGCGAAGGGGATGCTGCCAGAATCAGAAAAAACTGCCCCTGCCGTCTCGCTCTCCGCAAATTGAAAATGTGATATCTACCAGCAGCCCGTACTCACATAGTAACGGCATTAACACTGACAGAGGATCGAAGACACGCTGAAGCAACTCAGAGGACTTGGCATCACCAATGCATCCAAAACAGCCTCTTTGAATCATCACAACTCGGTTCAACTGACCAGACCACTGGTTGACCTCATTCGACAACAGGTGAAAGGATGCCCACAAGCAGTGAGAGCTGAACAGGCACTCATCAAACGAGTTATCAAGCAAAATAACAGAAAGTCACAGCAAGAGTGTGCCAACAACATGAGGGAAGAACTACCAGCAAAGCTAACTCGAGCCATGGAAATGGCGAGTGATAAAGGAGCCTCCATCTGGGTCGGGATGCACTGTGTCTCCGCTATGGGTGGAAACCATCAAGGATGCCATCACATTGTGTTTGTGGCTGTAATTTCTTGGTGGAACATGCCTTCAGCTGCCCAAGTGGTGCTCTACCATCAATGACATCAGGGACCTGTTGCTCACTGAAGTATGCCCCAACGTCGCCATTGAACCTGACCTTCAGCCTTTGACAGGAGAAGCATTATCACACAGAACCTCCAACTATGAGGTTGGAGCCCATCTGGATGTCTCGGCACAGGGATTTTGGGGAGACAGGCATGTCCGCGCTTTCTTTGATGTGCGTGTGTTCAACCCTCTTGCACCCAGCAACTGCAGGACTTCTCTCAATGCGACCTACAGGCGTCATGAGAATGTCAAAAAGAGAAGCTATGAGCAGCGAGTTTGAGAAGTTGAACATGGCTCTTTCACTCCATTAGTTTTCTCCGCATCTGGAGGCATGTGCCTCAGAGGAGCACAATCCTCCTACCACCACCCAATCACATTTACATTGGTTTGTAAAACGCTTATATTTTTGGGTATAGCCAGTTAGGTATACGTAGGTACATATATTATACATGATGGATTGTGGAGGACGTATGTGACCAGTGCTAGGGTGAGGCAGTCCTGTTTGGTGAGGAGTGTCAAAACAGCTACTGTGAGTCTAGTGAGACATAGGGTGGGAAAGAGGCAGAGTCACAGTGCTGTGACTCTGCCTCTTTCCCCCACTGTGAGGATTTCAAGAATTTTAAAATAGTGTACTTCTATTTATATCCCACATGGGTGGGTAAAGAGAGAAATATACATATTTCGTCCCTATATTAGTATAGGGAGAATTTAGTGTACCCCTACACTAATTCGTCCCTATATATGTGTCCAGGACTAGGAAAAAGGGTATTTTGGGTCATTTTGCCGATATTTAGATAAGCACTTCCTAGCATTATCAAACTCATGGAGATCAACATGTACGAGTTTCAAAGTGGTTGTATATTGTTTGAAGTACTATTGGGCTGATAGAAATTACTTATTATACAACAACATTTCACCAAAAAGTGTGAAAGCTTAAAACTGTACAGAAATCAAAAATATATGTAAAATAGGTCAGAGAAATCAAGAGCTTCTATTTCAGTAAAAGTGGACATGTAATAACCCCTTTTTTGGTCCTGGTATGCCCGGGTTGTTTACACTGACTACACACTCTTGCCCGCTTCTGGGCTGGTGGTGCAGTTGTTTCCTTTGGCTGTTTACGTTTGGGTGCAACTCGCTTCCGGGCTGGTGCGGCTGTTATTTCGGTATCCTGTTTACGTTTGGGTGCATGAGGTTTAGGGCAAGTAATTTCCTTGTAGTCATCCTCACAGAATACACGAATTTGTTCATACAGGTACCACTGTCTAGCCTCATCCATCCCAGCTGGCTGCAGAACAGTAGGTAGACTGCCAGTGGGCGGTGACTGCTTCAAGAAAGTGAAACTCTTCTCAGGAGAGGTGCAAGTTGTCCGTAAAAAAACGACCCCTGGGTGCTTAGCATCAAAAAACAAACTCTCGGACTTCAACTTCCTCCAATTCATCCTCATTTCGACCAAGTACAACAAGTGAACGCCTACTCCTACTGCTACGACTCTCAGAAGCATTCTCATCGCTCTCAGAGCTTGCCTCACTGCCACTATCAGATAAATCCGAAGTGCTTTCAGAGCGTGGCATGAAGTAATCCTCATACACAGCATGTAGGTCTGCTCCAAATGCTAGTGATCCCTCTGGGCTTCCAAAATTGCACTCCATCTCCAAATTCAGCGTCAAAATATAGCTTAAACACAAATCTCTAGCAAAAATATACGTGAAAAATCCACAAGGGCTGTTAGCTAAAAGCATGTGCTTAAAACAGGAAGAGAAAGTTTTACACAGGAAGTACCACAATTCGTTATTTTAACTATCCAACTTTAAATCGTTTTTTCTAAAAATCATAAAATGACCTAAAATACCCCTTTTCCCAGTCCTGCATTATATAGGGAGAATTTAGTGTACCCCTACACTAATTTGTCCCTATAGTAATAATTATAGGAATGAATTAGTGACGTCACACTATTTCGTCCCTATATTAGTATAGTGAGTGTACCCCTACACTATTTCGCTCCTATATTACACTCCTGGTATAGGAAAAATTGTGCCGCGTAAATAAATAATTAATTAATATAATATAATGTTCGAGTACTTAGGCTTGGCCTATAGAAATTGTGACTACACCGCCGTGATCGCTATCATGCCCTGACCTGAATGTAAAAAGTTGGTGTTGAAACTCACCTTGGTGGTGGAGATATGAGCGCTTTTGTCTCGCCGTGGCTGCCATTGCTCGAGCGCTCTCTTCGACTTCCGGTGGCAGTACCGTTCATAGGAAAGGCACACGAAGATTCTGACCACACGGCCGTGATCGCTGTCGTTCACTGACGCTTGCATGCCAAAACTCACCGTGCTGGCTAAGTTGTGAGTGCTGTAATAATGTCTTGTCTTCCTTTTGGTCGCCATTGCTCGCGATCGACTGAGCCACGTGGCATGTGCGTTAATTAGAACGAATTGCAATAATTAGCTTCGCTACGGCGAGGCAACCGCGCCGCGGGGTTGCAACGGCTACCAGGAGTGCGGTTGCCCCTCGGTATTATGGGAAGAATTTTAAAATAGTGTAGTTCTATTTATACCCCATCCAGTACACTAATTTGTCCCTATAGTAATATAGGAATGAATTAGTGACGCCACACTATTTCGTCCCTATATTAGTATAGGGATGATTTAGTGTACCCCTACACTATTTCGCTCCTATAGTATATGGGAAGAATTTTAAAATAGTGTAGTTCTATTTATACCCCATCCTCTGTAAGCACAAGATCATAGTGGCTGTAATAGTACCGTTCTCCATGGGCGTGGCTAGAGGTGGGCGTGGTTTGAGGGATGTGATTCGCCAGCGACTTGCTGGACGTGCTCTGCAAGGCAGCTACGGTGAGGCTAGGTAAATGCGCTCGAAAGTGTGGCTCAGCTAGCGTCGACTTTGAAATACGCTCTTTCAGCCAAACGACTGTCCCTGAGCTCCTTCACAAACGTTGAAACTTGTATCTCATGAATGAGCCCTCTCTCTATTATTCTATACTTCAATGAAACACTGCGATATGATTGGCCAGTTGAAGGGGGTTTATTTCACTTATACACCTGTAAATTTTACTTATACACCTGTATATAAAATTTCACTTATACACCTGTAAATTTCCTGTAGTTATAGGCCTAGTGTCGACATGTCATAGCTACATTTAGCATCATAGATACCTCTATTGTACAGTTCATGATTCGGTCTTGCGCGCGAGTGCTGTAGCCTAACCAGGCCAGATGAGTACAGGTAGCGTGGAGCCGGAGCTGCGTATACGTCTCACAAAAACCGCCTCCGTAAGTGTCATAGGGCGGGGCGTATTTGGTGCGATCCCAGAGTCTGGTTCCACTTCGGAGTCACAGTCCCAAACACGAGGCACGAGTACGCAGAGTTGTCGGTTAGCGGATGGCGAGAGCAGCTGCTAAAAAAGTCGCCATCTCAGTGCGAAGTCTTTCTGACCGAACGGTTGCTAACTGTTTCGGTTGCTAATACGATTTGATTGGCTGCCAGCTATATAGTATAAATATCTTAAACGATGAAACCCTCGGGGCCTACGGGATTTAGATCCCCTTGGAAAACAGGAGATGTCTCACCATCCCTTAGCCACGAGCGCTAGCATTACGAGTACTATTCTAGCTAGCCTGGCCTTAGGTCATATGTTCACGTGTGAAAAATTATTTCATTGGATGGTTCAAAATCCTTCCGTTCCTGCATGCGACAAGTGATCTGCAAACATCTGTATGTACATGTGTGCCTGATTGTATTGCAGGTACAACATATCAACTTTAGTCTCAGTTCCACTCCACTGCTTGCAGTATGGAATGGAGGTGTTAGGGTATACAGTGTCACTCTTCCTGTACCTGATCTGGTAGCCTATTGATCGTCATGAATCCTAGGGGCTGGGGCCACGCCTCTCCATCCACTTGGACCGGAGCATCTCAATCTTAATCTGTGGGTATCACAGCGATCCATCCAGTATCAGTATTACAGTGATCATTCATGCATCCAGTATTAGTATCGCATGAACCCTCATGCATCCAGTATCAATGCCACAGAAGTGAACCTCATGTAAGTTGTCAGTCATATGCTCAGACAAGCAACTTTGCTGCAAGTATAGAGCCATGGACAATGTATCGATCATAAGCTCCTCCTGTTTTCTTGCATAATGGTATCATAGGCAAGCTGTTTCATGCACGAAACACCATTGGTAGCTCTCAAAGTGCCTAGTATAGGCTTGAGACATCTGTACATTGCTTATCAACACCAGTAACTTACCCGCCACTGCTGTTTCATTGCAATACGCGCGAGACATTTTGTGACGTCACGCGCGCACGGAATTTTTTGCGTAACAACGTATTCTAGCGTTAGCAACGGGTTATAGGTCCACTTATACATTCCTTTTGGCCAATTAGCAGCTATTATAGCACTATTATTTCCTGCCATAATATCCACGTGACATGGAAGTTGCCAATGCAGCATATCCGGCGAGATTCCATTCACTGGTTTTGGGCTTACGGAGCCACGTGCTCGGGAAAGGAAGTGTCTATTCTGGCTAGCCGTCAAATTCGCTGCTGTTTTCGAAACGCTCTCAAGAAACTTCAGAGGCAGTACTATGAAGTAGTCGTGGAAAGAAGTGTCAACTTATTTTTCTACGTGGAGAACTGACGGGTTGAAAACGGCAACTATTTTGAACAAGATATTTACAAGGTATGGCGGCTTGATTTGGTAGCTTACTATTGATTTGGCATGCTATCCGGTAACTAGCGCTAGTTGTTTGGATGTCAGTTGTTATTTGTGAAGCTTTATGATGTGTGTGGTCAATGTGATAGATAGCTACATGAAGTGAGACTGGGTAGCTGGTGCCATGTGACCAGACTACTCCTCCCTTGGCCTCTTCCTCGTCCCAGGTTGTAGCACCAGGTTTTGTGGGGAGATTTGCAGGTGGTGCTGCTCTACCACACTCTTAAGTCGACTATTTGGAAATGCATTTTGACTGAAGTTCCACCTTTGTCCCCCCCCCCCCCCCCCCCCCCCCTAGTTTGACCCACACCATCCTGAGGTATGACTCCATCGTGCCACGTCAATCGACCCATCCTGAGGGAGTGACCATATGAGGTAAATTCTATTATTCTTTGTCTGGTTTTCTTCAGTATAGAGACATACGTGTTGTTCTCATCTAGGAGGTCAAACACTTTCTTTTGCAGATTGGGGATGTACACGAGAGGTACAGCACGGATCTCCTCTCCACCATCCTTAAGACGGAAGGTCATAGGAACAGTCTCAGCTCTCAGGTTCTCACCCACCAAGCCCTTCGCGACTGCCCTCTGCCTCCTCTCACTACCCAGCGACACTCCCCACTGTTTCAGCCATCTGTAGGTAAGGGGGCTCTAATTGGAATGTAGCTTCCATGCATGACCTTGATCTGTACTATATATATTGTGTATATAATATGGGTATTTTCCTACTAATAGGACTTCTGTGTAGTTCTGTACCTCTGAATCGTCCGAAGTTGATTCCAGGGGATGGCAAGATCTGCCTTCATTGCCAGACCCGGTTCTGCGGACACATCCAGTCTAAACCCGCTGTCTCTGAGGAGCTGCTGCCTCTCCTCACTAGAAAGGCAGTGAAGCTCATCCTGCAGCTGCTTCACCTCCGCTAATGACCTCCCTCAACTGCTGCAGCTCCTGGGACCGCCGTGAAGTAGTCCTTCTGCTGACGTCAGAAGATGCTGCGTGTGGCCGGGTCACTTGCATTAGCAAGAGCGGCTGAGTGGAAAAAAGGTAATTCCTTATAGTTATCTTAATATCAATATCTTAATAAACATTGTGCTGTTTATACCTTCCCCCTTGTTGGCACACAGAATTGTTTGTCTTTGGAGAGGTTCAGAGATCTCCTGATGATGTTGGATGCCACCTTGATCTCTGTCTCTAGTGGGGGCGCATTGAGGGGTTGTGAGAGGACTGTCTCTAATGTCATCTCAGCTGGGATCTGGGGGTAAGACTCCGACTGCTGGAGTGTGCAACTTTTGCACTCGCTCTCAAGGTGCTCCTTGTGATCTGCTGCTTTCACCTTCCTCCCACATCTCCCACAGAATAGGACCATGGCAGAGAGGAGTTTCAAGATCACGGTATAGGAAGAGGTCGGAAACTCGATCTGTCAAGGGGAGTCATATCGAGGCAACCTGGACAGGAGACACCCGGGGACCCCAACACCCACTGAACACAGCATGTAGCACATGCCAGCTTCCCACATTCCAGTTCTACCGGCCGATCTAAGATGTCGTAGCACACGGGACACTCCAAGTCTACCAGCACTATCGGCACATCTGGAAGAGCGTATCCTTCCACGTCTTGCTTAACGTGGATTGTGGGTGGTGCTAGTGACTCAATGTGCCTTGCTAAAGCATCAGGCCCATCCAAGCTTGGCCGTCCTCTGTTTTTTTGTTTGTTTTCTTGGCCTCCCAGCCCTCTTACACAGCTCGAAGTGTTCGCAGATCTAGGTGTTCAATGAAAAGAACGATTACTAATGTTGTTATACTTTGTACTTTATATATACCTTGCAATCATCCCTATGCTCAGTCCAATCAAACACCACCACACAGCTCTTAACCATCCCAGACTTGAGGATTCTCCCCATTGCAGAGTAACATGGCGTGCAGAAGGTGACAGTGAGGATGAGCTTGCTGTCTAGGCTGACATCAATGCCGTACGCTATTTTCAGCTTTTCAGCATACTTAGAACAGCTCTGTGTACTCTTGTGCCGGTGTGTTGGTGACCCACAGACTCGGCAATGGGACTGGAGTTGGCTGGTGTGAAAGGATTCGTCCATTCCAAGCCTGTGCACATCAGTATATTTATCCACAACCATTATCAATTTTTGTTATTATTCAACACCGTATAACTCACCTGGAAAAATTCGTAGATGCACGCTGGAGGGCTTCAGATGTTGGGAAGGCTTCCTACTATCCAATGAATATTGTATTTGCTGTGAAAAATTTGTCGTTCGTCTGAGATAGCCACTGATAGTTCGCGCAGCCGCTTATAGGGCATTGTGAAGACGGCATGCGCAGTACTTTAGGCAGCAGCTGTTGCGCAGTTGCTCCTAGGGTAAGTGTAACACTTAGTTACGTATGTATGGAATGTCATTTCTAGCATTGTTCGCATACTTTGGATTTTTTAGCCTTAGTTAGCAGTAGTTTACTGAGCGAGAATTTTATCGTGCTCGCCGCGTATACGCGCGTAGTATCGCGTGCGCGCGCGTGTACAAGTAAATGTCATTGCAAAAACAGCAGTGCCGCTGGAGGGCAGACACCAATGGCACAAGAACAGGGGAACCAGGTGAGTGGCTTCTTGGCATAACAGCCACATAACGATTCGACAATTCTTAGCCTCCAAAGTTGAAGCGTACTTCCCAATTATAAGTCTAACAGCAAAAAGCCATCGTGACATGTAGTCTAGGCAATAATGGGCTATTCCATTAAATAGGGATACACCCCCTATTGACGAGTAACTAATTTGTCCTACGGGGATTCGCCGAGTTTCCGTATTCTGTTGTAAATCTCCGTAAATTTTCCGTAATTTTCCGCATATTTCCGCATATTTCCGTATACTAACGTCTGTCGCACGGTGGAGAAGGCGCATTTTCTGTCCCGGGGTACGCAAATAGCTAACTCGTCAATAGGGGGTGTATCCTTGATTAATGGAATAGCCCAATATTGCTATCAGGAGTCGCGTGACCAGAAGTTAATATTGATGATCGCATTCAAAGGGTTAATCACCGAACCAAAGCAGTCTCACCCACCTCCTTTCCTTGACCCAGGTTTATGCCAGTACGAATCCCACTTGGGATTGTCCCTGTGGAGGTCACATGACCAATCACAATAGCTACACGATGCTAGTCACATGATCACAAGTGTAACATCACATGATCAATAACAGCAGTCACATGACCAAAATTAATGATGATAATGACACGACAGCACTTGCATACCATGTGGACCTGAGATTCCTATCACTTCAAGTAGACCATCATCAAAAGCAGCAGGTTGGGAGTTCTGAATGAAATGACATGAAAAAATCAATCACATGTCAACAGTCCCATGGAAGTCACATGACTTACTGGATCAGAGGATGTTCCATGCTCCAGCACCACAACTACACAAGAGATGACCTCAACAGAAGGGGTCATCGTTCTACCTTAGACAAGACCTACACCTACCTCTGAATGTTCAATACGACGACCCCTTCCAACTCCGGGAGCTCCAGCTTCTTCTTGTCCACAAAGATCCTGATGTGGTGGTATAGCTCAGAGCTCTTGTTGCGGAAGCTTGGAAGGGGGGGGGGGGGGGAGACACAGGGAGTGGGGGAAGAGATAACGGGTGGGGGAGAGGGAGAAGAGAGAAGGGGAGGGAGAAGAAGAGACTGTAATACCTCACTATCACTTACATCACAAACAAACTGTGTACTAATAACAACCGAGTCAGAATTGATGAACACAAGCAGACAGGTGGATGCTCACCGACTGCTAAACTTCTCTGGATTCTCCTCCCTGCCGAGGTGGAAGTCCAGAGCTATGGCAGCAGTCCAATCCCAAGGTAGTTATTCATAACTACAGAGTGCGGCTGGAGGATGGGGTTGTCTAGGGGATACATCCGTCCCACCTGCCATAAGGAGGGAGGGAGGAGGGGAGGGTGGGGGGAGGGAGGGGGAGGGAGGAAGGAGGGGGAGGGAGGAAGGAGGGAGGAAGGAAGGAGGGAGGAGAGGAGGAGGGAGGTAGAGCAGTCAACGTACATGTCCCTTTGGCCTCTTGATGTCAACTCAATCAAAAGTGCACCCGTAACTGTATACTGTAAGCGATCGCGTGCACGAGAAAGCGAAGAGCTAGCTTTGTTAGTCTAGCCAAGGGCTCGTGCCTTTACCGCTGCCTCAGTCAAGTACATGTATCACTGATGCCTCTGCCACTGATCGGTAAGTGCCTACACCACAGTATCTATGTCTATACAGTGTACTCCCCTCAGAATAGCATAGTATAAGTTAGTTGTATCCCTGACCAGCGGGATGTAAGACCCCTTACATCCCTTGGGAGAGGCCAGTGCTTTGGCTATAAGACATGTTATATCCTGCAGGAGAGGTCAGTGCTTTGGTTCCGCCTCGGAAGTGCCTCGGGCTTCGCCCTCCGCACTTCCTAGCCTCCACTCAAGCACTGACCTCTCCCGCAGGATATAACGGGTCTTATATCCAGCTGGCCAGGGATATAACCTATACTGATCTCCCACTAACCTCCCTAAAGGTGTAGTACTTACCTGTCCAGTTTGACAAGGTTAGCAATCTCCAGAGAGCGCAGGATCTGCATCACCGTCTCTCCCTTGGCACCCTGCACCCCAGTTCAGAGCACATGCAAGATCATTGCCTGGGAGGGGAAGGGCTAACTTAGTTCAACCCATGAGAGCTAATCGGCCACATACACGTAACAGTTAATCAGCAGTCTCTCATTCCCATGCCGCTCTACCCCTCCAAGTGGCCTGGGAATGAGGCAGGCATTTGGAAGGTAAATTTAATTGTATTAGCCATACACAAGAGTTGGCTCATGCAGCTAAGCTTTATCAGTGGCGGATCCAGGGGTAGTTCGTTGGGTTCGGTCGAGCCCTCCTTCTTACAGTTGAATTAAATAAAGAACTTACCTTACCTTCATCCTATAATTTCAAGCGCTGGTCACATGACCAATTACAATAGCTACACGATGCTAGTCACATGACCAATATCCAAACAAGTGTAACATCACATGATCAATAACAGCAGTGACATGACCAAATGACACGACAGCACTTGCATACCATGTGGACTAACACCTGAGATTCCTATCACTTCAAGTAGACCATCATCAAAAGCAGCAGGTTGGAAGTTCTGAATGAAATGACATGAAAAAATCAATCATATGTCAACAGTCCCATGGAAGTCACATGACTTACTGGATCAGAGGATGTTCCCTCCTCCAGCACCCCAACTACACACAGCAACAAGAGAGATAACCTCAAAAGAAGGGGTCACCGTTCTACTCAGCCACATTAAGGAATGGTTAGCCTATTAGCAATGCTATCATACACTGTATTTGTAACTGTGTACATCCAGGTGTCTTGGTTCAGTTCCAATATACTTATGTTTATTGAACAGGTGCACCTTTTGTTGTTGTTTACCAGTAAGTCCCGCCCCCTGGCTCCGCCCACATCCGGTTCTAGAGGCGTGTCAGCGAACACCCTTCAGGGACATATACTGCCTGAGGCGGAGACTAAGACGCCAGAGCTCGGGCCTCAAATTTCGTACGTAGGTTAGGCCTGTGGGGGTTGTTCATAAACCGGCGGGGGACGCGGGTAAGCCTTACCAAACAGCGAAAAAACCCGAAAGTCTGCCTCCACGTCAGCCCCGAGCCATTGTAAACAAAGTGTTTTGACCGTTATTTCAGTAATGACAATAGACTGACAAGTCCCCCGTCGAATTCTAATTCAGTGTTGCTTGGAGCTTCTCTTGCGCCACATAACGCTACAATACAGGCGCGTTTTCATCTCCGCCTTCGCTCCAACACTTTCCATGTACACGATCGGCAGCATACAGTCTGAAGGTGAAGCATATACTGCCGTTCGAAATCCACACAGGAGCGGCACCACGGAGTCACACAAGCAACTACCAAAGGTATAGGCTACAACTAGCACAAAGCGAAGCTACAACTATCATCCAGAGAGACACACTAGTAGACTATACTCTGCTTGTTTTGTTAGACCGCCATTATCTTTCTCCGTACACTAAATGATTATTTCCGCTCACTAGCAATTATTTCCGCACATTCTCCGTGTAACGTGCATTAAGATTGATCCACGACTTAATACACCCGAGTACCTTAGACAACACCTACACCTACCTCTGAATGTTCAATACGACGACCCCTTCCAAGCTTGTCCACAAAGATCCAGATGTGGTGGTGTAGCTGAGAGGCCTCGGTCTTTGAAATCATCTTCTGCGAACCTAGCTGCAGGTACACACTCTTGTTGCGGAAGCTTGGAAGGGGGGGGGGGGGGAAGACACAGGGAGTGGGGGAAGAGATAACGGGTGGGGGAGAGGGAGAAGAGAGAAGGGGAGGGAGAAGGAGAGACTGTAATACCTCACTATCACTTACATCATAAACGAACTGTGTACTAATAACAACCGAGTCAGAATTGATGAACACAAGCAGACAGGTGGATGCTCACCGACTGCTAAACTTCTCTGGGTTCTCCTCCCTGCCGAGGTGGAAGTCCAGAGCTATGGCAGCAGTCCAATCCCAAGGTAGTTATTCGTAACTACAGAGTGCGGCTGGAGGATGGGGTTGTCTAGGGGATCCTCACGAAACATCCGTCCCACCTGCCGTAAGGAGGGAGGGAGGAGGGGAGGGAGGAAGGAGGGAGGGAGGAGAGGGGGAGGGAGGTAGAGCAGTCAACGTACATGTCCCTTTGGCCTCTTGATGTCAACTCAATCAAAAATGCATCCGTAACCCCCCCCCCCCCCCCCAACAGTACTTATACTATATTTAGGCTATTCAAACCAATCAGGTTACAGTATTTGCGGGCAATAACGGGTCATATATCCCACGGCCGGCTGCGCACGCATATACTGTAAGCGATCGCGTGCACGAGAAAGCGAAGAGCTAGCTTTGTTAGTCTAGCCAGGGGCTCGTGCCTTTACCGCTGCCTCAGTCAAGTATCATGGTTGCCTCTGCCACTGATTAGTGAGTGCCTACACCACAGTATCTATGTCTACATAGTGTACTCGCCTTAGAATAGCATAGTATAAGTTAGTTGTATCCCTGGCCAGCTGGATGTAAGACCCCTTACATCCCTTGGGAGAGGCCAGTGCTTTTGTTCTGCCTCGGAAGTGCCTCGGGCTTCGCCCTCCGCA
Source organism: Axinella damicornis (assembly GCA_963931865.1). NCBI lineage: Eukaryota > Metazoa > Porifera > Demospongiae > Axinellida > Axinellidae > Axinella > Axinella damicornis. The sequence continues at coordinate 8,370,087 of OZ007508.1, forward strand.
CTTCCTCGCCTCCACTCAAGCACTGACCTCTCCCACGGGATATAACGGGTCTTATATCCAGCTGGCCAGGGATAACCTATACTGATCTCCCACTAACCTCCCTAAAGGTGTAGTACTTACCTGTCCAGTTTGACAAGGTTAGCAATCTCCACAGAGCGCAGGATCTGCATCACCGTCTCTCCCATGGCACCCTGCACCCCAGTTCAGAGCACACGCAAGATCATTGCCTGGGAGGGGAAGGGCTAACTTAGTTCAACTCATGAGAGCTAATCGGCCACATACACGTAACAGTTAATCAGCAGTCTCTCATTCCCATGCCGCTCTACCCCTCCAAGTGGCCTGGGAATGAGGCAGGAGGTAAATTTAATTGTATTAGCCATACACAAGAGTTGGCTCATGCAGCTAAGCTTTATCAGTGGCGGATCCAGGGGTAGTTCGTTGGGTTCGGTCGAACCCCTCTTCTTACAGTTGAATTAAATAAAGAACTTACCTTACCTTCATCCTATAATTTCAAGCGCGGGTCACATGACCAATTACAATAGCTACACGATGCTAGTCACATGACCAATATCCAAACTAGTGTAACATCACATGAGCAGTCACATGACCAAATGATGATAATGACATGACAGCACTTGCATACCATGTGGACCAACACCTGAGATTCCTATCACTTCAAGTAGACCATCATCAAAAGCAGCAGGTTGGAAGTTCTGAATGTTACACTCCTGGTATAGGAAAAATTGTGCCGCGTAATTAATTAATTATTACACTCCTGGTATAGGAAAAATTGTGCCGCGTAAATAATTAATTAAATAATCTAAATAATCTAAATAATTAAATAATCAAACCTCACAGCACGCAGGAAAGGTCTACAGAGATTCTGACTACACCATCGTGATCGCTATCATGCAGTGACACAACCACACAATAATCGTGGCGAAACTCACCTTGGTGATGGAGATACAAGCGCTTTTGTCATGCCGTCGGCCGCCATTGCTCGATCGTTCTCTTCGACGTTGGTTGCCAGTACAGTCATACGAAGGGCCCACAAAGATTCTGACCACACAGCCGTAATCGCTGTTGTTCACTGACGGTTACATACCGAAACTCACCGTGCTGGCAAGGTTGTAAGTGCTCTTATAATTTCGTGTCTTCCTTTTGGTCGCCATTGCTTGCTTTCGACTGAGCGTGGTTGCCACGTGGCATGTGCGTTAATTGGAACGAATTGCAATAATTAGCTTGCGCTACTGCGAGGCAACTGCGGAGTTGCAACGGCTACCAGGAGTGCGGTTGCCCCTCGATTAATGTAAATAATGTAAATAATCAAACCTCATAGCTCGCAGGAAAGGTCTACCGAGATTCTGACTACACCGTCGTGATCGCTATCATGCAGTTAGACAAACGTATAATAATTGTGCTGAAACTCACCTTGGTGGTGGAGATACAAGCGCTTTTGTCTCGCCGTGGCCGCCATTGCTAGAGCGCTCTCTCCGACTTCCGGTGGCAGTACCGTTCTTAGGAAAGGCACACAAAGATTCTGACCACACGGCCGTGATCGCTGTCGTTCACTGACGGTTACATGCCAAAACTCACCGTGCTGGCTGAGTTGTGAGTGCTGTAATAATGTCTTGTCTTCCTTTTGGCCGCCATTGCTTGCGGCGACCGACTGAGCGTGGTTGCCACGTGGCATGTGCGTTAATTGGAACTAACTGCGATACTATAGCTTGCGCTACGGCGAGTCGCAGCCGGCGTTGCAGCGGCTACCAGGAGTGCGGTTGCCCCTCGAAATGACATGAAAAAATCAATCACATGTCAACAGTCCCATGGAAGTCACATGACTTACTGGATCAGAGGATGTTCCCTGCTCCAGCACCCCAACTACACACAGCAACAAGAGAGAACCTCAAAAGAAGGGGTCACCGTTCCACCTTAGACAAGACCTACACCTACCTCTGAATGTTCAATACGACGACACCTTCCAAATCTAGGAGCTCCAGCTTCTTGTCCACAAAGATCCTGATGTGGTGGTGTAGCTCAGAGGCCTCGGTCTTTGAAATCATCTTCTGCAAACCTAGCTGCAGGTACACACTCTTGTTGTTGAAGCTTGGGGGGGGGGGGGGGAAGAGATAACGGGTGGGGGAGAGGGAGAAGAGAGAAGGGGAGGGAGAAGGAGAGACTGCAATACCGTATTTTCCGCGATCAAACGCCGCACTCGATTAGTGGCCGCCCTCGAATAATAGCCGCACCTCCTGAAGGGTTGAATGAAATATATAAACGCCACCTTTGTTTAGTAGCCGCGGCTAGTATTCGAACGGTCGGCGATCGATCGAAGCGCTTTGTCTAGCCCTCGAGGACCATGACTATTTCGCTGTGAGCATGAAGAGAGGAGAACTGATTGTTGGTCATGTTCCCCGAGGGCTGTCTAAGCGTTTGGCGTTTTCTGTGGTCGAGGCACGCGGGGCGAGCGACGTATGACCGGCGAAATCGTTGTGAGAGTAATTGCTTTGGTGTTTCCTACCGTTTTGTTGGGAAGATTATGACAATACCACACGGCCCAGGGCTGAAACAAAACTTCTTTGTGCATACACGGTGCTCCAACCCGCTTCGAGTTTAAATAAATTAATGCCGCCTTCGATTAGTGGCCGCCCTCGAATAGTAGCCGCAGTAAATCGCGTGATGAAATAAATACGTAGTAGCCGCGGCGTTTGATCGTGGAAATACGGTACCTCACTATCACTTACATCACAAACGAACTGTGTACTAATAACAACTGAGTCAGAATTGATGAACACAAGGAGACAGGTGGATGCTCACCGACTGCTAAACTTCTCTGGGTTCTCCTCCCTGGCGAGGTGGAAGTCCAGGGCTATGGCAGCATCCAGTCCAATCCCAATTTAGTTATTCATAACTACAGAGTGTGGCTGGAGGATGGGGTTGTCTAGGGGGTCCTCACGAAACATCCGTCCCACCTGCCGTTGGGAGAGGAAAGGAGGGAGGGAGGGAGGAGGAGAGGGTGGGGGGGAGGGAGGGGGAGGAAGGAAGGAGGGAGGGAGGGGGAGGGAGGGAGGGGAGGAGGAGGGAGGTAGAGCAGTCAATGTACATGTCCCTTTGGCCTCTTGATGTCAACTCAATCAAAAGTGCACCCGTACATCCCTTGCACCCTTCCTTCCTTCCTTCCCCCCCCCCCCCCCCCCCCCCCCTCCACCCCCTTCCTCCCCTTCCCTCTCCCCCCTCCACCCCCTTCCACCCCCTTCCCCCCCCTTCCCTCCCCCCTCCCTTTCCCTCCCCCCCCTCCACCCCCTTCCCCCCCCCCCCCCCCCCCCCCTTCCCCCCCTTCCATCTCCCCCCTCCACCCCCTTCCCTCCCCCCTCCCCTTCCCTCCCCCCCCCCCCCCCCCCCCCCCCCCAACAGTACTTATCTCCTGTAGCAACTTACCTGTCCAGTTTGACAAGGTTAACAATCTCCAGAGAGCGCAGGATCTGCATCACCTTCTCTCCCATGGCACCCTGCACTCCAGTTCAGAGCACAAGATCATTGCCTGGGAGGGGAAGGGCTAACTTAGTTCAACCCATGAGAGCTAATCGGCCACATACATGTAACAGTTAATCAGCAGTCTCTCATTCCCATGCTGCTCTACCCCTCCAAGTAGCCTGGGAATGAGGCAGGCATTTGGAAGGTAAATTTAATTGTATTAGCCATACACAAGAGTTGGCTCATACAGCTAGGCTTTATCAGTGGCGGATCCAGGGGTAGTTCGTTGGGTTTGGTCGAACCCCCCTTCTTACAGTTGAATTAAAATTAATAAAGAACTTACTTTACCTTCATCCTATAATTTCAAGCGCTTCCTTGTAACGGTGATGAGCATCGAGGGCAACAATAAGCGCTCAGTTACTAACTAGCGGCCATTACATTGCAACTCCTGGCTGAAACCGAATGGCTTATAGGAACGAGACCACGATCTATAGTATATACTTACATGTACGTATGCATTATGTTGCGTGAGCGAAATTTGAGCAAGAAACAGAAGCACATGGCCGCCCCGGGTCCTGCCATCCTTTTACAACTGGAACTTGCAGTGCAAAGCACGAAGGTGCCACGAGAGCCATCCTGATAACTGAAAAATAAAGGCAAAAAAAACTTTCCAGCACCTCTGTGCACTGCCTTCGGCAGCCGCCCTGCATGTAAAAGAACCCCCCTTTCTAAAATCTTGGATCCACCCCTGTTTATGGCTTGTAACACCATCAATATAATTATTAAGATTTTAATATGTGTGTGTGTGTGTGTGTGTGTGTGTGCATCACAGAAGTGGGATGTCTGTGGGGCGGGACTAGACTAGTGACGCACGACCTTCGCACTTATATTCACCTCAAACTCCACGAGGAACATTGGACCTGTGCATGGGCTGGAACCTTCTAGAACAGCTGGGATGCAATCGTGGAACAGCAGTCGAAGCAGACACAATCGGGGAGCAGCAGCTGAAGCGGATGCAAACAGGGAGCAGTTAGCAATCAGGGAGCAGCAGCTGAAGCAGACAACAGCAGCTGTAGCGGATGGAATTGGGAAGCAGCAGCTAAAGCGGACACAAACGGGCAGCATCAGTTGATCCAGATCGATGAAATCGGGGAGTTGCAGCTGAAGTGTACGCAATCGGGGAGTAGGAGCTCTGCACATAGAGCTGTCCGGCATCGGATTACTCACATAGGTGAACGAGAAGCTACTTGTATTGATAAACATTGGAACAACAACTTCTTATAGAAGCTCTCCATGGTGGGTCTCACCTGTTCCAAGGGGTAAGAGTGCAGAGGGTGGGTCTTTGCAAAAGAGAACATCTTTCATCTCCTGGAGGGCCACCAGCACCCAGCCAAAGGTCTTGTCCCCCCCACCAATCAGGATACGGAACTGAGGAACATTCTTGAAGGCAAAAAGGCTGCAACAATGGGGTGACAGAGAGAAATTAGTGGTAAGAGCACCTGACTAGACAGATTCCAGAAATACTTCTCTCTCATTTCAGTCAACAAAATGCCTCCCCGACGAAAAAAAAAATTCCCTGGTAAAAGTATGTGTCCAAGAATAAAAGTTTGTAGTATCTATTCAACCTAAATGACTAATAAGTGATTTGTCGACTAAATCGACTGTATCACAGTTTAGTAAGTCACCTAGTTGAACGACAGGGCCAACATTGCAGAGAGGCAAGTATGTTTTATTCTCTGATGTCAGTACAGTAATTTGTGCTGTGAACAACTTCTGAATTCTGTCATTCCCTCTATAAATGTCCAAGTGGAAACCTGTAGCAAGTCAATCATGGCCCAGGTCTTGGTTCCCTGGGCAGACTCTCATTGCATCTACCAACACATACTCACAGCCAGTTCAAAGGCTGCCCGCATATAGGCGGCCAGCTCACAGCTGGTTCCAACCATGCTGCCACTGTAACGACAAAGAAGCTGAGCGAGCGAAGCGAGTGAAGCTCCAGTACTTGTAAATATTGATTGTAACAGTTCTTCTTTGCTTCTGCCCTGAGGGTCGACAACCAAAGCATTTTAGTTTAAATTTCGGCAAAAAGATCGAGCTTATGTTGGTAACAGTAGCTCTCTTCCCGTGAGTATACTATTCCTTGTGAACTGCCCATTGGCACAGTTTTCATGCGGCACAATGACACACACGTAGTCTGGTGGGAAGTGGGCTGGCCCATAAGACTAACACACACGGACACACAGACCGACACCCTCACCCTGGCAATGGTCCCCCATTGGCGAGATCAAACACCTGCCGCGGATTCAGGTGCCGTCGGAAGGCATGTAGGAGTGTCACACCCTGGTTGCCACCACTCTTTCCATTAACAAACACAAGGTGCAGGCTCTGGTAAAGATGTCAGGCTAGGGAAAACACAATCAGAGACATGCACGTTCTGAACCTTAAATTCCTGTCACAAATTCAATTCTGTTGCTATGACAATTAATAACAGTTGTATCCATTACTATGTTCATGGAATGAGTTGGCAGGAAAACTGAAGAATGGAAAATTACTATCCGTGAGGGTATCAGGGTCACAAGACCTCAATAGCCGGGCAAAATCGAAAATACATTGACTAGACAATACTTCAGCACTGAGCCACTAACAGAAGTCAGGTGTTCGGTAGGTGGGACTATAGACTAGTGATGCACACAAACTTATTCTACCTTAAATCTTGCATTAACTCTTTACCAACCATAAGAAACAGCTGTAAAGAAGCCAAATTCCTGTGGTGTAACGCCTTGTATTAAATTCCCCACATCAATACATTAAGATTTTTTAATGTGTGTCTGTGTGTGTGTGTGATGGAAGTGGGATGTTCATGGGGCTCATGGGGCGGGAATGGACTAGTGATGCGCGACCTTCGTACTACAATTTACTGAACCTCGAACTCTGCGAAGAATGTTCGAGAACATTGGGCTTTGGCATGGCATGGGCTGGAATCTTCCAGAACAGCTGATGTGCAGCATTTGTAGAAGCAGACGCAATCGGGGAGCAGCAGTTGAAGCGGACGCAATCGGGGAGAGCAGCTGAAGGGGACGCAATCGGGGAGCAGTTGAAGGGAATGCAATCGAGGGAGCAGCAGCTGAAGTGGACGCAATCGGAGCAGCTGAATTGGACGCAAATGGGGAGCAGCAGTTGAAGTGCAATTGGGGAGAGCAGCTGAAGCGGATGCAATCGGGGAGCAGTTGAAGCGGACGCAATCGGGGAGCAGTTGAAGCGGATGCAATCGAGGAGCAGCAGCTGAAGCGGGGAGTAGCAGTTCTGCACAGAGAGCTGTTTGGTGCCGGATTAATCACGTAGGCGAACAAGGGGGAAGTACCTGAGCGAGCGAAGCTACTTGTAAACTCTTATGGGCTTATGGGAGCTCATGATGGTTGTTGCAGTTGGTTGGCAAAGAGTATTGACATGAGATGTCACTACATCTGGACCCAGTGCTAATAACGCTCTTGGCAGAGACACTATTGCACAAAGCTGTTGGTACGTCATGGTCAGATGAATGAACTAAGCAGGGCCAAACTTCTGGGGCCATGCCTACTTTTCCACAAGTTTTATCTGTACACTTTCTCTTCGGCTTGATGCTTGCAAGTGGTATGTAGTAGCAAATCACGGACATTAATTGTTACCCCCAAGCTCGTGCCCCAACTATTGCTCTATGACTGTTCCGATTATACCTGAAGCACTCACATAGATGGTTGGCAGAACGACGATCTTGGGATGAGAGGGAGACTCCTCAAGAGCAGCGGAAATGCGCATGGCAAGTTCAAAGGTGGGGAACTCCAAAAAGAGCCCACCCATTGCTGGGAAGGCTGGGCCAATCTGGATATTGGCATAGGAAACATGGGAATGCTGTGTGTGTGTGTGTGGGAGGGAAGGTATGTGTATGGGAGGGGAGGTGTTGTTTTAGTGTGAGTATCAGAGTATTAGTTTAGTTATTAGTTAGTTTTTTGGATTCTACAGCGGCGGGCCAAATCTCGACGCAGAGAGAGAAGATGGGGTCTGTAAGTGTCGCGGGATGTTTCCCAGCAGTCATGACTCCAGAAAAGCAGAAGGGGTGAGACGCCCGCTTGGCTGTGTGAAGCGGCTCGATCACCTGTATCATCATACAGCACTTTCTCGAGGTCTGTCACTACCAGTATGTCATTCCCCTGCCTCGCTACCATTGGAGTCTTGATACTGGCCTTTTCTCTGTCTTCTAGTAGTCATCCTTCCTTGAAGTCTCCGTACGCGTGCGAGCTAAAAGTAGTAACAGGACTACCATTGGTAAGTTTTATCTTTTGCGTGGTCTCCTCCCTTTCTTACGCTCTCTACCTCATTACACAATCGTGGTATGGTAATAATTAACGAGCACTCGTGTGGGTATGGCAATAACGACCCCTCCTGTGGGTATGGCAATAACGACCCTCCCAGTGGGTATGGTAATAACGACCCTCCCAGTGGGTATGGCAATAACGACCCTCCCAGTGGGTATGGCAATAACAACCCTCCCTGTGGGTATGGTAATAATGACCCTTCCTGTGAGTATGGTAATAATGAAGCGGACGCAAGCTGACGCAATCGGGGAGCGGACGCAATCGGGGAGAGCAGCTGAAGGGGACGCAATCGGGGAGTAGTTGAAGCGAACGCAATCGAGGGAGCAGCAGCTGAAGTGGACGCAATCGGAGCAGCTGAATTGGACGCAAATGGGGAGCAGCAGTTGAAGTGGATGCAATTGGGGAGAGCAGCTGAAGCGGATGCAATCGGGGAGCAGTTGAAGCGGACGCAATCGGGGAGCAGTTGAAGCGGATGCAATCGAGGAGCAGCAGCTGAAGCGGGGAGTAGCAGCTCTGCACAGAGAGCTGTTTGGTGCCGGATTAATCACGTAGGCAAACAAGGGGGGAGTACCTGAGCGAGCGAAGCGAGCGAAGCTACTTGTAAACTCTTATGGGCTTATGGGAGCTTATGATGGTTATTGCAGTTGGTTGGCAAAGAGTATTGACATGAGATGTCACTACATCAGGACTACCATTGGTAAGTTTTATCTTTTGCGTGGTCTCCTCCCTTTCTTACGCTCTCTACCTCACTACACAATCGTGGTATGAACGACCCCTCCTGTGGGTATGGCAATAACGACCCTCCCTGTGGGTATGGTAAATAATGACCCCTCCTGTGGGTATGGTAATAACGACCCTCCCTGTGGGTATGGTAATAATGACCCCTCCTGTGAGTATGGTAATGACGATCTCTCCCTTTGAGCATGGCACTCATGGATCAGGGTGGGACAATTAGGTCCATGCAAATGTGGTACAATTAACATTCCATAGGTATACTAGTGCACAATGATACACAAGAAGTATGCGGAAGTAGCAGACTAGTAACAGCTCTAGTGCTGACGATTGATGGGGTTCGATGGGGTTTGAACGCTTTACAGACTTCTTACCTGATGCTAAAGTCTGCATTCGCGGATATTCTCAGTGAGTCACATACATAACTGCTCAGTACAGGCACAGTATAGTTTAGTACAAGTAGCTATAGCTGAGCTCGCTTCGCTCGCTCAGCTACTTCCCCCTTGTTCGCCTACGTGTGTAATTCGGCGCCGGACAGCTCTCTGCTGCTCCCCGATTGCGTCGGCTTCAGCTGCTGCTCCCCGATTGCATTGATCCACTTCGACTGCTGCTCCCCGTTTGCGTCTGCTTCAGCTGCTGCTCGCCACTTGTGTCTGCTTCAACTGCTACTCCCAGATTGCGTCCGTTTCAACTGCTCCCCGATTGCGTCCACTTAGGCTCGATTGCGTCCGCTTCAATTGCTGCTCTGGCTTCACCTGCAGCTCCCCGATTGCGTCCGCTTTGACTGCTGGTCAGCGACAGTGCATCCATCAGCTGTTCTAGAAGCCATGCCCAATGTTCTCGAACATTCTTCGTGGAGTTCGAGGTTCAATGGTACAAAGGTCGCACGTCACTAGCCTAGTCCCGCCCCATGAACATCCCACTTCCGTTACACACGGTTAAAATCTTAATGTATTGATGGCTTATAAGAAGTTTGATCACAGTCTTTGCAAGCACAATGTAACCTTCTCCCACGGAGAAAAGTAGTAGAACGACTTTCTATTGCATCGTACAAAATGGCAGTGCAACTGATCTTTTCCTACCCCCCTGCTCATGGTAACTCTAAGTACTGTCTTGGTTTCAACATACACACACCCACACCACACTGTATATATGTGACCTGCTGAGCACATCTCACATTTTTAAATTGAGTTAGCACCGGAAATCATAATAGCTTCCTTTCACCTTGCCGCAGAGCAAAATTTCAAACCGATCGGTCATCCAGTTGCCGAGATTAAGCTAGACACGCAAGCGGCATAAAGTTGCTTTTCATGTAAATGCAATTTTTGATGTTGCTAACGGTATGTGATTACTTATCCGTAAGACGTGTCGTCCATTGAGAGGTAGCTGGACGCATTTAGTACATAGCTATACTATAGCTGCGTTTCTCACGACTCATCCGGTTGATATCTTAAGTGGAGTGAAATCGACAGAACAAGCCAGAGGACAGCAAGAAATGACACCGTTTGTGGTAAGAAGTGAAGTAGTGCCCTCTGTGTCCGTAGCAACGCCCTCCGTATACTAATTGATTCAAGACGACATAGCTTGAGTTTGGGCTTCAGAATGGAAGTAGATCAAGCTTTATACTCTGACATCTCGTAGTCCAAGGGTCTGCTGACCCGTTGCTGTAATAACCGTGGTTTTGCCAAAAACGTACTGCATGGTTTCGCCAAAAATGTATTTCATGACTATAATCACCTGTAACAAAAAATCAATTATTGCGGGATGTGCCGGGTAGTCCCTCAGCAGGTCACTACATATAATATATACGCACACACTACACACCTTCGTCAAGCAGTTTCTTGACATACTGAGTGTAGGTCTCCGTGTCCTTTAACACCTCCTTTGGGATGCTACCAATGTAGATTGCTGTCTTCCCACCCTCACGGTGTCGCACATAGTAGCGCTGGTGATTACCCATGGTTACGGAGTCCTAGGAGAGCAGGACGGGAGAGAGGATATAGAGAGGGAGGAGGGGTAGAGTGGGTTAACAGAATATCATACCAAAGTGACCACTATTATACTTTCCCAAATCATGCACAATCCTTAAAAATCTAACAGCCCACTCCTCACCCTCCTATAAGGTCCAGGAGTGACTTCCATGGACACTCTTTGTCGTCCAGCACCCTCTCTCTTATGCCGACCACTTGGCTCACCTCCACCAGACAGTAGTCCGCAGGGTTATCATCCTGGAATAATTAATGGGGTGGATTAATATTATGGAGAGGGAGGGAAGGAGGGAGGTAGAGACAGGGAGGGAGAGAGAGGGAGGGAGAGAGAGGGAGGGAGTGAATGAGGGAGGGAGGGAGGGAGGGAGGGAGGGAGGGAGGGAGGGAGGGAGGGAGGGAGGGAGGGAGGGAGGGAGGGGGAGAGGGAGGGTTTTTGGCAGGATTTTTAACCCTGTACAGCACACAAAATTGCCATTCCCGTCACGTAGATGCCGAGCTGAAAACCCAAGGAACGGATAATCTTAAAGCATTCTTTGCCACTGCAACATAGCTAATGAGGCCTGTCCCCAGGCCAGTTAGCTTCCCAGGCTGTTCCCAGGCCATTCCCACTTCCCAGGATGCTTCTGAGCATATGGGATGCAAATGACCTTGGCTGTACATCCCACAGTTGAAAATTCCTAATTCCTGGATAATATTCATTGAGGTACTATGTTTTCATTCACAATTCCTTGTTGTCGATCTAAATTTCTGGAATAATATGTTAATAATCACACAAGAGTATTTTCTTGAGGTAAATGAATTTCATTAACAGAGATATACTGTTCCCAGGCCACTCCCACACTGCTCTCAGCTGCATAATCAGTTGATCATTTCCAGCAACACCCACAATATGTACCCAGTCAAGGGTACAGATATGTGATTGAGGCTACAATGTGCCTACATCCTACTGATCCTGCAGGGCACAAGTGTCCCTCCGGAACAGCCGTACAGATGTGGGATTGAGGATACAAGTACCTACATCCTACCATTGTGTGCCTTCCGGTACAGCCCTGATCCTCAGTGGCAATCCCCCGCCATGCTTCTCCAGAATGTACATCCACCCTGGAGAGGAGAAGGAGGTCCATGAAAATTCAGGCAGCTTATTCCAACCAGCAAAGGAAACTTGGACTACTTTCCAAGACCAATGCTCTACCAGCTGAGCTATCAAAGCAGCAGGCCTAGGTCAGCAGTTCGCTTTCGAGTTTCGATGTGAAGTACCCTGGAACACTTTTGTCAAAGTACATGCAGTGCAATCAGCAAGGATTCTTCAGCAGGCTACTTCGAGATGAAAGATAGGACAAGATTCTAAGGCACTTGTACCATACAGCGGGAATTTGAATAATGCACATTGTGCCATGCAATTTTTGTGCATTTCACAGTTAACCCGTTGGCCATCTTGTAACAGTGGTGTGCCATTGAGTGACCAGCTGGTCACATGCCACTACTTACCTGCAATCTGCCTTCGTACTAGCCTCGTTCCCAGGACTTCACCCAGATTTTATCTCGCGGCTGTGAAATAAAATCTGGGCAGAGGCCTGGGAACAAGGCTACCCACGTACTATGTCAGATAGTCTGAGGGTTGGAAAACCATGCAGGGGGGTGGCCAGCGAGCTGCTCCACCTCGTCTGCCACTAACATTCTCCCGTGTCGCCCTATCCACCGTACTCTGCCATAATTATAAGCTTGCATGGGGAGTGACTAGCTGGTTTACCAGCTTCTCCCAGCCAACTGAAGCTAGAGGTGAGCTTACAATGAGCCAACCCCTGCATGGGGCTAACTACAAAACTCAGACATTCAATTATATATGTCCTGAGGGTGGTTGGAAGGGACAATCTTCTCCCTCCTAGAGTGGATTTGTCTCTCACTGTTAGCCCGCTGCAACAGTGCATGAGTAGTCTTATGCGCTCTTCGTCAAGAAAATTAACATGGCATGTAGCAAAATATTGGACAGCCCGGTGTTTGCCATGCGGTGAGACATGTTCTTACCGATCATTGCATGCCTTTTTGCTTGGGTAGATGCTCTTCTTGACTTCGAAACTGCCACTTAGCATCCTTTAATAGCAGCGAGCAAGTCCCGGGGTACTGGTTAGTGGTAACCTCGTTAGCCACTCTATAATTATGGTGGTTTCTCGGTCCGTGTAGTTTTGGGCCATTCGATCGCCGTCGCCAGTCCAAAACCAATTGTCGTTAGCGCAAGTCGATTGTTCACTATTCATTTTGGAACTTCCGCTCCCAAATCAAAAGCGGAAAGTTATATTTTCGTTATTCGTTCTGGAACTTCCGCTCCCAAATGGAAAAGCGAAAGCTAGAGTTCCACTATTCGTTCTGGAACTTCCGCTCCCAATTCGAAAAACCAAAGTTGACCTTCTCACTATTTGATTTGGAACTTCGCAAGCAAACTTTTCACTCTCCGTTTTGGAACTTGCGCTCCCAAATCAAGGAGCGGAAGTCGGAGTTGCACTTTTCGTTTTGGAACTTCCACCCCCCAAGTCGAATAGCCATGCAAAGTTGACAATCACTTGGGGGGAGCATGCTACAATCATGTGTGGGTAGGGGAACGTTTATGTGGGGGGCTACGGGATCCGCCCCTGGGGGGTGTGGTGGGTGAAGCATGTAGCTGCCTTCCATAGAGGGCCACCACACCCCAGTCCCCTCCCCCACATAAACGTTCCCCTACCCATGCACATGATTGTAACGTGCTCCGCCTCTCCATGCCCATTCACATCCTGTCTTCATCCTTTGGACTATGCACATCTAATTTGAATTGTCATCATTCTAATGAATAATTTCGTAGACTAAATTTTGAATTGAATATAATTTTAATGACAATTAATTTTGGGGGCATTAGTCAACATGAGTTAAGACGGACTGTTATTGCTTAACTAGTGGTTCGTTTCTTTAAGTTCTTTTGGATAAAAGAGGCAGTTAGGTTTATCAGCTTGGTGTTTCTTGTTCCAAGGATAAACTGGAATCTTTCGCTGTTTTGGAACGGTTTGTGGTTGCTAGTGCACCAGTTGATCAGCGCTTCTTTGTTGTATTGGGTGCATTCCAACATGAAGTGTTCTTCATATTCAATTACATTGCAGGTCGAGCAAAGGCGATCTTCCACTGGGATGGGAGGTCTGTGATACCAACCAATCTCTATCATAAGTTGGTGTGAGCTAGTAACTATAGGGGTATCACCCTACTAAACACAATAGGGAAGATATTCACTTCAGTAATCAACAGGAGGCTGCTTGACCGGGTTGAGTCCGCTAACAAGATAAATTTAATGACTCCCAATTTGGCTTCAGAGAAGGCAGCCGAACAACTGACACTATCTACACCCTATAGGTTCATATCAAAGAAAGCCATCTACAAGGCCACTTTAGCAACAAAAAAAAAAGACAATCAGCAATTTTGTACTGTAATAATAATAATTACAGTACAAAATAGGAGCTACACAAAGTGATAGTGTCCAATGTATGCCTTGTCCCCATGCATGGAAGGTAAATTAATATGCTTCACCCACCACACCCCCCAAGGGGCGGATCCTAGCCCCTCCCTCCCATTGCGAGGACTGCTGAGCTGATCGTATATTATGCCCTGCCCCACCACGCCCACTCACAGCCCGTCTTTGATTGTCAACTCACTGGTTGATTCTCTTTTGCCTGTAGACTCCACTCAAACTTTCGATTTGGGAGCAGAAGTTCCTAAACAAAACGTGGAACTCCGACTTCTGCTTTTCAATCTCGTTCCAGAACGAAAAGTAGAACTACGACTTCCTCTTTTTCGATTTGGGAGTGAAGTTCCAAAACGCATAGTGTAACGCATACCGTATTGGCTTAGCGAAGTTCCAAATCAAATAGCGAGAAGTTCGACTTTGGCTTTTCGATTTGGGAGCAGAAGTTCCTAAACAAAACGTGGAACTCCGACTTCTGCTTTTCAATCTCGTTCCAGAACAACGAAAAGTAGAACTACGACTTCCTCTTTTTCGATTTGGGAGTGAAGTTCCAAAACGCATAGTGGAACGCACACCGTATTGGCTTTGCGAAGTTCCAAATCAAATAGCGAGAAGTTCGACTTTGGCTTTTCGATTTGGGAGCGGAGGTTGCATAACGAATAGTAGAACTTTAACTTCCGATTTTGGATTTGGAAGCAGAAGTTCCAAAACGAATAGCGGAAATATAACTTCCGCTTTTCGATTTGGAAGCGGAAGTTCCAAAACGAATAGTGAAAAATCGATTTGCGCTGCATGATGACAATAATTGGACTGGCGACGGCGATTGAATGGCCCAACAGTAGACGGACCCACCAGCCACTTGGCAGTACCGTCAATCGCTATTACCAAACTTATGTTAGTGAGAGGGAGAGGAGGGGCGTGACCCTTCATCGTCACTTGTGGGGTCACTGGGGGGCTCAGAGGGAGGTTCACTCAGTGGGCGGGGGTAGGGGAATCCCTACAAATGAGATGAGGGGTGTGTGTGTAGTGCGCACGTGTGTGTGTGTGTGTGTGTGTGGTGTGGCTCAGGTGGTTGAGGGGTATAACACTGGGGGGGGGGGGGGGGGGGGGGGTGAAGTTGAGTTATGTTAACGATGTCAGCAACACCGTGGTGAAGTCATGTTAATGATATCGGCAACACCTTGGTGGAATTGTAATTCACTTCTAATAATCCGACAACCTGAAGTGAATGCTTGAGCACTCCATGGATAGATGATGTTGACGCTCAGCCAGTGTATAAACTTATTTACGATTGGACCCCGATGTTATTAGTGCTCCTAGGCTTTCCCCAATGTTTGCCATTCTCTGCAAACAAGGCTAAAAGCCAACTACACAATTGGTATCACAGATCATGACCACTGCAAGGGACTAGTTCTTACGGGGGTATTCGCAGTGACACTACTGGAGGAGGAGGTTCGCCGTCTTGTCTGGAAGTACTCAGGGTGAGTTGCCTCCAGAGCTTTCCTGTGAGCTGAATGGTAGTACTGCATTATAGTGTGTGTGTGTGTGTGTGTGTGTGTGTGTGTGTGTGTGTGTGTGTGTGTGTGTGTGTGTGTGTGTGTGTGTGTGTGTGTGTGTGTGTGTGTGTGCGTGTGCGTGTGCGTGGAGGTGTAAGAATACAAAATACGAGTCTTTGCTTTTGCTTTTGTATCTAGAGAGATGGCCAGAATGTACTGCTTCACTAACGGACAGTGAGAGACTTACTAACTAGGTCTAACTAGACTGACTAGGTTAGAACAGGTTGACAGGAAAGAAGAAGACAACTCCATTTCAAAAGATGCTCGAGACAAGTACGTACTGACACAGGTACAGGAAGGTTGACACTGGCTCTAGACAGGGCCTAAAAAGCACAGAGACGGAACAAAGCAAGGCCACAAAGCTGTTAACAAGCACGGATAAGGGCAGTCTAGCCACTAGGCCCTCTCCACCCAGCAGGTCATAATCCATAATCACATCTTCCTATCTTACTGAATTGGAGAGGGCCTGGGATAGCGGCTACACTGGGATAAGGGTAACCAGCATACACTAAGAATAAGAATTAGACTACCAGGAATCACTTTACTGCAGCTTTCATCAACAATGTTAATGTGGCATGTGGCGTAAAAGAATTGTGTTTCGGGTGACTGTGTTGCACAGTTGTGTAATGCCAGGTGGTGTGTTGTGTGTGGCCTGACCTGTCCTAAGGTCTGCCAGTCCAGCAGGTCACTCAGCTGCTCTGTCCTGTTTTGTAGGATGAGTGACGAACTAGTCTGGCTACAAAATTCATACATGTACTGTGCAGGTGTTTGTGTGTGTGTGTGAGTGTGTGCAGGTGTTTGTGTGTGTGTGTGAGTGTGTGCAGGTGTTTGTGTGTGTGTGTGAGTGTGTGCAGGTGTTTGTGTGTGTGTGTGAGTGTATGCAGGTGTGTGCGCCAGTATATTGAAATCAGTAAATTTGATATTAGATACCTACTTCAAATTACTGAAACACCCTCACAAACTGAAACGTTGGTGTACAAGTCTAACAGCTACTGTAGATCGGGAAATTTTCGTGTTAGCAATATTTCGGGTGTAAAATTTTCGTGGCATTTAATTTTCGTAGTATAGCTCATCAACGAAAATTTTTAAAGATCATTGTGTCGAGAATGGAGACATACCAACGAGCTGCTGCTATGTTATGGCCACTGACTTACCGACAAAACGTTCTTCTGGCTCCTGTACGGCCCGCACTTCTTCCCTTGCGCTTCGGGGCCGGCCCGATCGATTGTCGATTCGAGCACCCCGATTCGAGCACCTCCCGATTCACTGAGGCAAATTACACCTCGCAAAGGAACGGAGAGCGACAGAGATCTTTTGGGATCGGGGAGTCCATCTGCAGGCTTGAAGAATTGCAGAAGGACCGTGAGCGCAGCACATGAATTCACTAGTATGTAGTTTACACGTGGCTGACCGTAAAAAATTATTCGTTGTAAATAAATTGTGCGTTAAATTTTCGTGGTTGAGGGCAACTACGAAAATATTTCAACAACGAAAATTTCCCAATCTACGGTATGTCCTCACATTTGTCAGCTGTTGAACAGATTCCTTGAATGGCCTGTCAATGATCCGCAGGTGGCGGGGTTGGCCACCTGTTGTGCAATGAAGCAGCCAAAATCAGAGAGGTTGGTTGTCATTGAGGGGGTACCCATCACTGTACATTCAGCTGTGTGTGTGTGTGTGTGTGTGTGTGTGTGTGTGTGTGTGTGTGTGTGTGTGTGTGTGTGTGTGTGTGTGTGTGTGTGTAGGAGTGGTAGTGTGCTGTAAAATTGCAGAGTACAAAGTACAAAGTACAAAGTTCACCTGGTGTGTATTCCCATGGCTCATAGCATATATGAGGGGAACACTCCAAGGTGGCACCCTCTCACAAACTCCTCATAGTCCATCTTGAAGAGAGGGTTGGTTGAGGAGAGAAACTCTGGATGGAAGATGACCTGTAGAGGGGGCGAGGGCGGAGGGGGAAGGGAGGGAAGGGGGGAGGGAGGGAGGGAGGGAGGGAGGGAGAGGGAGGGAGGGAGGGAGGGAGGGAGGGAGGGAGGGAGGGAGGGAGGGAGGGAGGGAGGGAGGGAGAGGGAGGGAGGGAGCGAGCAGTGTATCTCATATCAGGGTCTAATAATTATTATTGAATTACGAGGGGCAACCGCACTCCTGGTAGCCGTTGCAACGCCGGCTGCGACTTGCCGTAGCGCTTATCACAGTTAGTTCCAATTAACGCACAAGCTATTGCCACGTGGCAACCACGAACGCTAGCAATGGCGACCAAAGGGAAGACACGAAATATAACAGCACTTACAACCTTGCCAGCACGGTGAGTTTTGGTATGTAAGCGTCAGTAAACAACAGTGATTACGGATCTTCGTGGGCCCTTCGTATGACTGTACTGGCCACCAACGTCGAAGAGAACGATCGAGCAATGGCGGCCGACGGCACGACAAAAGCGCTTGTATCTCCACCACCAAGGTGAGTTTCAGCACAATTATTGTACGGTCGTGTCACTGCATGATAGCGATCACGACGGTGTAGTCAGAATCTCTGTAGACCTTTCCTGCGTGCTGTGAGGTTTGATTATTTAATTATTTAGATTAGTTAGATTAGTTAGATTACGCGGCACAATTTTTCCCCTACCAGGAGTGTAATTTCTCCCCTGCACCTTCACTCTGTCCTCTCTCTGATTGAAGAGCTGATGTGGTTGAGCACTGGATCTTGGTTGTCATCCACCACATTGTGGGTCACGACAGGAGGGAGGTTGGGACGCTGGGGGGGTTAGGGTTGGGGGGAGAGGGGACAGAGGCATGGGAGGGAGGAGATGGTAGGTGGGGGAGGGAGGAAGGAGGAGGGAGGAGGAGGTGGGGGAGGGAGGAAGAGGTGGGGGAGGAAGGAGGTGGGGGAGGTAGGTGAGTTACTTTATAGGAAACATAATGTATCACCAGGGTATGGCAGATAGGTGGATGGGCGTTTTTACTTGGCATTATTGGATTCTTGCCATGGTGACAAGGTGACCAGTGATTTAGCAGCATGGTCACAGGCGACTCCAGTTGTGTAGCTAACCAAACACCATACTTTAGCTGACCACTGCGGTCACTCTTGGCCTGGTTAGAGTAAGCAGTACCCATGGGTGGTGTGGGTGGTGGCCATTAGAATCTAGCTGAAGAAGGTAACAACAATAATATTATATGCTCACCTGTGCTGAGTAGATGCATCTCTTGATGGTATCCTTTTTGTCTAGTAGCTTGCCGGTAGCTCACCACTGAGGGGGGGGGGGGGGGGAGACGTTTACCCTAGTCTCATTCCCAGACTCTTCATCCAATGCGTGTACTGACAGCAATACGCGCCAGGGTTGGTATGGGTCCGGGATGGAGACTGTATCTACCTTCTCCCCAGAGGAGGTACGTCTCGACCACATGGTATATGTACTAGTACTAGATTATACAGGCAGTGTGCATGCATTCATGCAATCCATTTAGTTAGACATGTGGTGCCCTCAGCATATTTCGGAGATACTGTAGTCACTTGTTATTAGGCGCATCCGTCTATATCTGCATCCGTCTAAAAGCAGGGTTTATTTCAGAAAATATCAATATCACAAGGGGGGGGGGGGGAGGTAAACAGAACATAGAGAACGTACGTTTGGGGGGCAATTGAATAGTGCGTCATTAAGGGGGTCTGGGTTTGAAATCTCTAAGGGGGGGGGGGGGGGGGGGGGGAGGGGGGGCAAAACATTTTCAAGGTTTCAAGGGGGGATGAATGCCACTACCCCCCCCCCCCCCCCCCCCCCCCCCCCCAAAGAAATTTTGAATTTTGCACTTCATTTCGAATGACATTCCTCAAATAGGAATTACACTCCGTAGAACCGAACATGGTTGAGTTCCGTGCTTAATATAGAGTAGCCGGACGAGAGTCGAACCTGTGCCTAATTGAACAGCGAATTTAATCATGAGCTGCGCTTGATAGCATGCGTACTTGTACTCTGGGGCTGTACACGGTCACAATCTAGCATCCGGTACTTCATAACACACAAGTCATAATTTATATACACAAGTGTACCTCGGCGCTGATTCAAATATCTTCTTGCCGATCTTGGTCCGGATGTCATCTACTGCTTCTCTACATGTGGAAAGTATGAGACAGTGACACAGCTAGCCTCGTTCCCAAGCGCCTGGAAACGCGGCTAGGACACAGCGAACAGTCGGAATAACAATACTTGGGTTGGATGACAGGGATACCATACAGTGAACATAACTACACACAGTAGATGGGGGCAGGTCTTGCAAACAACCATGTAAAAGTCTTTACCCTCAGGAATCTAAAACACTGGTGAACATTAACTGGAATTGTACGCACATATGTACATGTACCTCAGTGACTTAGTAATGGCCTGTCCCTTGAGTGAGTCCACATTGAAGCTGTTGGTGCGAGTCGGGAAGATGAGGAAGGCGACCACCGTCACCTTGCTGTTGCTAGACTAGAGATAGTGGTTGAGTGTGGAAAGCGCTTGGAGGTAGAGGTCTGCCCCTTTGTTGGAATACTCGTATCTAAGAGGGTTAGGGTTAGGGCTAGGGTTAGGCACGTGGGGTTAGGGTTAGGCACGTGGGGTTAGGGTTAGGCACAATGTGCTTGTATGTATAATATGAGTTGACTCACCTTCCAGCAATGAAGAAGTAAAGTGTATTGTCCAAATCAAAATCATAGTGCCTGTGCAGGTTTGTGCGTGCATGTGTGTGTGTGTGAGTGTATGTACAATGTCATGTGTGTGTCATGTGGGTGTGATGTGTAATGTACTTTCAGATGTGTGTGTATGTACGTACGTCAAGAGAGATAAGTAGGTCGCGCCCCCTTGGAGTAAGAGCGTGTAACTTCAATATGTGCCTGCAGTACGGGTGGAATACTTGAGTTGTACTAAAAATAGAACATCCTGTTGCACCTGAAGCCATACGGTGTTACTTGTGAACGCATTAGCGAAGTGCGGAGATCTAAGCATAGATATATCTATGATCTAAGTGGCTAGCAATTCAGCTCCAGCTGAGCTTATTTGAACCTATAACCCACCGTGGCAATCGTTGCTGATGTCGACGTCCTCCACTCCAGCCTCAGGTAAACACATCCACACAATAACCGTTGTTGTGACTGTTCGAGTAGACTAGGTTCAGCCTCGTACCACCTGGGTACGAGGCTAACTAGGTTAGCCTTCAGCACAGCCGTAGAGTGTTCTCTGGTAGCTGTCGCTGTCGCTTCCTGCCATCACTTGGCTCAGAACTACACAGCTGTTCACAACAACACAGAATAATGACCATGGTGTCGATGTTCCAGTCAATTATCACGTGGCGGAAAGAATCACTACAAGAGTGTTTAGACGCGCTATAGCTATTTTTAGTACAACTCATGGATTTTGCCCGGTTTGAATTTTCCGGAAGTTACACACTCTTACTCCATGTGACCTACTTAAGCGCTCTTGACGTATGTATGTGGAGTTAGAGAAAACAGACATTGGGTGCCATGGTAATAGCTCACCCACAAAAGTCATGGATCTTGTCTTTGGCTTTGGTGTGAAGATATTGGAACTCATGCATTGCACTGGAGGGGGGACCAAGTACATGTACCAGCTGAGAGTAAGCATCTTGACTGCAGCACAATTCTGATGCAAAATAACTCATTTTCAGACAGACCATCTTGGAATGAGACGAGGAAAACGTTTGTATGGTGAAAGTGAGATTTGAGTTTCAACAAAATCCTCCACCTCCCTCCCAGTGGCTCTTTGTCCGCTGTCGTTAGCAGGTGCTCACAGTGAGGCATGCACTCTCACTTTCCATGAAGCCGAGGGATAAAATATACACCAGCGCAAACGTATAATATGCCTCTCTGTACGGCAACAAAGCAACTGTCCATTACTTTGGGGGTAGAGGTTCACCTGGAAAAGGAAGTGCCTGGCTGAAGTATGCTGCAAGCAGAAAGCTGAAGAAACAAACTAACTCAGCTCAAAGTGATTGGATAAAGGGCAGGGTCAATCAGCTTTGCAGAGGTATAGTGAAATGAAATTGTAATCCATTTATGCAATTTAGTAAACTTTGCACCAGTGAACATTTCATCTGTATGGATTGAGGGTACATCACTCACCTGAATTTCATCACATTCAGACCATTTGGAAGAATAAGATCTGGCAAGAAATACACATCACATGATGGTCACACGATTACAGCAATAGTATACAGTGAATGTCACATGACAGTCACACATGACAGTAACAACCACGTCAGTTAAAGTAACATGCACCTAGTCCTATCACAGCTATCACAATTCCATCATGTATGTCTCCTGTCATATGCCGATCATACAGCTGTCACATGAGTGTCACATAGTCACATAGCTATCAAATGACATGTCACGAGACTTCATTCTCAAGTACCTGGTCTCCTCTTGAGCAGGTGTTCTGTCTCATCTCCGGTCACCTGGGAGACGGTGGTGAACACGTGCGCACAATGCGCCGCCGCACGCTCCATGCAGTAGCAATGGTAGATCATCCGGTCCCCGGCCTCCTAATGAGATGACACACACAGTTGCTAGGCTACCAAACAATGAAACAGCAACGATTCAGCATTTGCCACTTGTGGCCTAGCAATGTACCCACGTAATGCAACGTTCATGCCTAACAACTACCCCAACAACTAAATTAGTCTTTTACTGCAACAACTAATGTACCGCTTTTCACAAGCAATGTTCATGGCTGAAAACCAATGCACCGTTTACTGCTTCAATGGTTACTCTACTAGCAATGTTAAATGTTAATAACTAATCCAATGTTTACCCCCCAACAACTAATGCAGTGTTTACCGCTACAATGTTTACTAGACTACCATTAACAGGTAATGCACATTTTACCAACCGTAAAGTATGCTGCTAACAACTTGCTTTGTCAACATCAAACTGTAGGACAAGCAGCCAAGCACAGCAGGAGAGAAAAAGAAGATGCGGTCACAAGGAATGATTCAAATTTATTAGTCTACACAAAGCCATCCTAATCAACTCTTTACCAGCAATCATGGAATGGTCTCCCATAAGGTGATAAGGGGATTACATACATGTACTCGATTCCCTGCTTTAATTATCGAGTTTCTTTACAGAGCTGCGATATCAGGGTCCCAATCTGGGACCATCCAAACCTGCCTGTGACCATCAGACTGACAGATGCATTTGGTGTTAAATTACTGTAGTTGCAGTTAATTTCGCGGTGGGGAAATTTTTGCGGCATTCGTGGATGAAGTAAGACCGCGAATATTAAACACGCGAAATATTTTTCCATAGCTAGGCATAACAGTTGCTGTCCTTCGTGTTCCTGGGCTTACGCTCACACAGTAGCTCAGTTGCTTCGCTGTAGACGTGATAGCCACGCATACACAGCTCGATCACTAACTCGTCCTCCATCGGCGCGATCACACGCGTCAATTGTAAGTTATTACGAGCAAGCGGAAACATTTTTTCACAGGATGTAATCAGCGAAAATTTCCCTCCGCAAAATATTTGTTCATCACGTTGAGTGGCTAGGCCGCGAACTTTTTGCCACGCGAAATAATCGGCAACTATATACAGTATACAGTATAGGAGGTCACTCCATTAATATGCAATATGCACTGTACGACTAAGGATATGGCAGATACAGGCATGGCATGGTTGCGGCTAACCATACTAGCTCTGAACACTACAAGCACGATTTATTCCAAGGTCACAGGAATGCTTGCCAAATACGGTCTACCAGTGCTAGCCAGCTAGGCTTGAGACATACACGGTCGTTACATTGTTGTATGAGTATCACATGACTACTACACTAGGACTGACACATGGCAAGACTGACATCATAATTATGACTATCACATGACTAATACTCTACTTCTACATGACTGTCATGTGACCGTCACATTACATCCAGTGGCTCACATTATTGTAGAAGTCCATGCTGGATGCACAGAGGTAGCGTGTGGGTGGTGTGGGTGGTGAAGATGGTGGAGACGTCATCTGAAGGAGGAGAAGGCCCATGCCTGAGAGCCACTCATGGAAGTGTTTGACTACCATCGGAGGAGGACCAGGCAGACGAGACACAAACTGTGACGGAGAGGAGAGGAAGGAGGGAGGGGGGGGGGGGGGGGGGGGGAGGGAGGAAGAAGGAGGGAGGGAGACAGAGGGTGGGAGGAAGAGAGGAGGGAGGGAGGGAGAGAGGGAGGGAGGGGAGGGAGGGAGGGGAGGAAGAGAGGATGGGAGGGAAAGGCAGAATGGAGGGAGGGGAATACATGTGTACATTCACATCCTCACACTCCCACACAGCATTCACATCCTCACACAACCACACATTTACATCCTCACATGCCCACACATTCACATCCTCACACACCCACACATTCACATGCTCACATCCTCACATGCCCACACATCCACACATTCACTTACCTCTTTAATGAACCAGTGTGTGAGAAACCCGAACACAATGGAGTCACGTGACTCAGCATTGTTCTCAGGGATGCGTGACAGCTCCCAGAGTTCCTTGCGCCAACTGTCTAGACGCCAGTACGCCGACCCAAGGTCAAACAGAAGTACCTGTTCGGGTGTGAGGGGGTGTGTGTGAGGGTATGTGGTGTATAAGGGTGTGTGTGTGATGGTGTGATGGTGTATAAGGGTGTGTGTGCGAGGGTGTGTACATGTGAGAGGGTTTACGTGGGTATCAATATCAAATCTACTTACATGTAGGATGACTGAAGAATACCTGTGTGCACTTTGGAGCATGACGACATGGCAGAGTGACATGGCCGAGCTAAGGTTCTCTGAGTGTGTGTGAGGGAGGAAAAGAGAGGGAAGGAGATGAATGTTGCAATGAACTATGTGTATGGGATGCAGAACTATAAACTGTGAAAGAGCCCAAGGCATAAACAACAGTCAGTGTTCAAAGAACAGGTGTCAGTAAAGCATGGGCAGTGTAGGCGAGAGTTCTGGGGAGGAGGGGAGTACATATAGAGGGTCTGTTGAGGTAGCCTCGTTCCCAGCCTCGGCCCCAGATTTTATCTTGTGGAATCTTGGCCGAGGCCTTGGAACGATGCTACTCTTGAGGCAGGTACTTTGCACAGGATTTCAGGACACTCCAGGTAGTCACAATGCATTCACATGGCACTCGCATGTTTAGTCACACTTGATTTGCATGACAATTACATGACACTCACATGACAAGGCTATTCCAAGACCTCACATGAAAGGACAAACCACTGCTATATAAAATTAATGTGCATAGTATAACCACGCCCCTCTAGGTAGGTACTATTTGTAAACACTATACCATTGTACTTATCTGCTTGGCCAGTAATAATCAATAGCACAATCATTATACAGTTGCAAAAAAGACGCACATGTGCTCATGCCATGTACTGACTGTTTCATCAGTTAAAGGAGAGGAGTACATACTGAGTCTGTTGAGGCAGGTACTTCTCACATGACACTCCAGGTAGTCACAATATGCATTCACAATGCTCACATGATCCTCCCTAGCCTGGTTCCAAGCGCGGCTAGACACTCACATGATTCTTCACATGACAATTACATAACATATGACACTCACATGCAAGGTTATTACAAGACCTCACATTACCACATGAAACCACTACCACATAAATGTGTGTAGTAACCACACCCCTCTAGGTAGGTGAACTATTAATACCACCTTATACAAGCATCTTCTGGAATACAACACCAAGTCTTGTGTATTGCATTGCTCGGAAACATTGTGCGAAAGGCGGTCTTGTGGTTTACTCGGGAATGTGCCACTCATCCACACGTCTACCCAACATAATTCTGTCACTATGTCCAAGTCTGCCATCAGAATCCATTATACACAGGTGGGAATCCCATTGGACAGGTGAACTGTCCATGGGAATCCACATGTGCCTGGGTCCACTATATACCACTGTCACCATACCATGTAGGACAGGTGGGACTGTCCAATGGAATCCCATGTACGTACCACCTGGGCCCACCACATTCCACCTGTCCGTCCTATCCCACTGTACCATGTAGGACAGGTGGAACTCTCCAATGGAATCCCAGGTACCACCTGGTCCCACCATAGCCCCAACAACTGCATAGCCTACCTGTCCGTCCATGAGCCAATGAACACCAAATACATCATTACATGAAGTCAGCACGTTTGAGTTTTTCAATTTCCCTAGTGTTATAACGAAGGCCCACTGCCAAATACCATCTCCCAGGAGGCTATTGAGGCTGGCATAGACTCAAGCACAAACATAATTATTACAACTTAGTCTAGCTGCTAGTCCCTCCCTTTCGCCCCGAAGGAGAGGGAGGGTCTAGCAGAACCCGCACGAAGCTGCATGGGTATGAACTGACCATTCTGCCTACACTGTCAAGAATTCTGCCATTGATTACATCGTATATCCACAAGAGAAATTTAATACAGATGAGAGCCATTTAAGATTACAAGTAACTTCGCTCGCTTCGCTCGCTCAGCTTCTTCTCCCCCCCCCCCCCCCCCCCCCTTGTTCGCCTACATGAGTAAGCCGGTGCCGGACAGCCCTCTGTGCGTAGCTGCTGTCACCCACCTCCCGATTGCATCCGTTTCAACTGCTCCCCAATTGCATCCGATTTGGCTGCTGCTCCCCGATTGTGTCTGCTTCAGCTGCTGCACGCCACCAGCTGTTCTGGAAGATTCCAGCCCATGTCCAATGTTCTCGAATAATCTTTGCAGAGTTCGAGGTTCAGTAATTGAAGTACGAAGGTCGCACATCACTATTCTAGTCATGCCCCACGAACATCCCACTTCCGTTACACACACAGACAAACACACGGTTAAATCTTAATGTATTGATGGCGCAAGCTACTGTATGAGGAGAAGGGTTAACTACTGTAGAAGATATTGAAGACACGCTCAAGTGCTACAGAGCAAGGAGCTTGGGATACTCGGAACTGAAGGTGGAACAAAAGAGAGCAATTTCAAGTGCTGTACTGTTAGAGATTGCTTAGCTATCTCAACATGGATCTCCGTGGTCTCAGCTCCACCGCTGCCAAGCAGGCTGTGCCAACTGCTCTGTCAGCAGGTGCTTTATGTTGGCAAGTTCACTACATACGTAGCTTATCCACATACTCTGCAGAATTGCAGCTTCCCTAGGCAATCCGGCGGGAAACGCTTCTTGTCGTCCCTGCTCAGTTCTCGCCGATTTTTATATACGCCTCCTGGACAGTTATTCAGTGCTTACAACTATCCCTTTCTGAATCACTTGATTACAAATTGCTAACACAATTACTACTGTCTAGAAGCATTATGGCTTCATTACATAGTTCAACTGTGTGGGTTCTGCTAGACCCTCCCTGTCTTTCCAGTTAGTCTTAGCAGCTAGACTAATTACAATTAGTGGCTGTGGACATTAATTTAGTGAAAGTTAACTTTCACAAACTTAATGTCCACAGCCACTACACACTCCTCACAACTCACACACCTTACACTTACACACACCTCATAGCCACACCTCAGAACCTCACAATTAACCCAAATACCTCACAATCACACACTTTCATCATAACCCATACACCTCACAACCCCGCCACACACCACACAACCAACACACCTCACAACTCATACACCTCACAACCCACACACCACACAACCCACACACCTCACAACCCCGCCACACACCACACAACCAACACACCTCACAACTCATACACCTCACAACCCACACACCACACAACCAACACACAATTCATACACCTCGCAACCCACACACCACACAACCCACACCCTCCCTAAAAACACCCACACACCACACAACCCACACCCTCCCTCACAACCCACACACCACACAACCCACACCCTCCCTCACAATGCCTCACAACGAACAGCACCTCACAACGAACAACCTAAACTCCTCACCTCTGTACTCCCATGGAGTCTTCGCAGGAGTCTTCGCTGTTGTCGACAATACTGGAATCAGCAGACTGGCCTATCAGCTGCAGGTCAACACTCGTGCAAACCTGCGGCTATACAAATATAAGTATGGTTAAGAGGAGGCCCATCCCTAGTACAGGTATACATAAACAGCTGTTCCGAGCTCCGCATGTGCAACCGCATGACTCTAAAATGATACCATCTATTTGTGCTACAAGCTGACAATGAGTCTGGGGATGAGGTTGGTGCAGCATGGGAATGAGACTAGGCTGCTCGAACCTTACCCAAGCTCAACAGTAGTCTGGCACAGCCAGACCCTCGCACCGGAAGGAGGGTCCGGAATCAAACCTATACACATTTTTGTCGCGCTGCAACCATGAGTGAAGCCCCAATCAGATTGCAGAACCAGCTATCACTGCGGCGTTACTTCCTGTGGTTTGAACTGAAGCCTAAAGTGTTTGCTGCTTGTATAAATGTATTCACGATCCATAAAATGTATTCACGAACACTAATTAGATTACCCAGCGACAAAACCGCATATAGGTTTGATTCCAGACCCTCCTTCCCGTGCGCGAGGGTCTGGCTGCGCCAGACTAGCTCAACAGTTGCACATGGCATTGCATGTTTACCAAGTTACAGGTGGTATAAGTGTTCTATCACCACTTGATTCATAGTGATTATTGCCTCATACTCAGATCACCATCTTGATAATTATACATTCCAATGGAGCTTCTATGCCAATCCCGCAAATGCATTGATGCACAAAACAATGCGTATTGAATTGAACAAAATGTGATTACAAACAAATTGTCCGCAAAGTGTGCACGCTCAGTGTAAAAGCTATTTTACAGCCCCTGCAGCAGCGGCAGCAAAGTGTTTGTGAATTGCTGCATGCTATCTACTGAGCTAGCCCCACTTTGGAAGCTGCTGCTCAATCTAATTATGGTACAGCATAGATATGTCACCTTTTGTCTATGGCTACAGTGAGTTGACACAGTATGTAGTACGTAAAGGTCCGAGCTGCTTGTGTTTCTAATGTCTCTGTAGAAGTTGCTCCTACTTTCTTGCTATGCAGTCCAATGGCATATGAATGGATGGTGTTTCAGTTGTTTTACGGCCTGTGACGTCAAGTGCATCAACTCCAGTTGTAAATTTGTGTACCCAATAACAGCAGTATGCAAGTACAGTTCCCTGGTTTAGAAAGCGGCGGGGGGGGGATCAGCCTCCCCCCACCGTTGTAGCAACCCCTGGCAAAAATCATGAAAATAGTGTCCTGCAGTCCTCACATCTTTAAATAAACCTTTACAACTGGCCTTTATACTAGTAGAGCTTTTACCTGCTAACTGTTCCGTTAGCCAAATAGCCGTCTCCGGTAACGACATTTGCGAATCTGTCTGACTGTACTGTGGACCTGTGGTATGATCTCAGGGTATGATCTTTGGCCATGCATGATCTTTTGTGAAATATTATAATTACATTTTCGTTAAATTGAGGTTTTTTTGTATTACTAAGTGTTAATATTGGAAGTGTGCAATGGCTGCGTATCGCGATCTTTTGCCTACCTTGGACCAGTCACCAGCTGAAGGCTGAGAGGATCCGTGGAAAAGTCCTCGGTATTAAGATAATACTTACAGAGGTGAAGAATGCTTTGAGGTGGTGAAGAATGCTTTGAGGTGTTGAAGAACAATAAAAAGGTATGGCACCAATTCGTCAATTGTATTGATGCCTGCGTACTATTAAACAACCTTCACTTGGGTTCCTGATAAAAAAATATCAGTGACGAAGGGGTGGCAAGTGAGACAAAATACCAGCGCTGGAAGTGTGTAAAATGTAGGTTAATGAAACTGAGGGGTCTACAGACACCTGCACGTGAATTGTAAGGGTGTTCATTAGTCTCACTGGCAAGACGTTCGTGGTGCGCAGGAAGGGGGGGGGGGGGAAGAACTTGTGGTCACTTACAGGTTTTCGTGGATGTCGCCGGAATGTTGGCGCCACCAATCAGATTGGAGAGCAATCAATAATACATTTACCTTCTGTATTGCTCACATGATCCGCACGGATTCAAATGAGAATAATAACAGATTTGCGAGTTAGATGGCCTTTAGAGTTGCAAGCGAATAGCACGAACAACACCCAACCAATTATTGCTGATCACCAACATCGAAGCTTTGAAGAATGGCAGTGCAGACACTTCCTTCCTCGTGACATTTGATGTGAGGCCACGTTATTGAATTCCTCCATGCCACGGAAACCTGTCTAGACGTTCCCCCCCCCCCCCCCCCCCCCCCCCCCCCCTTCCCACGCGCCGCAAACGTCTGGCCTGCAAGACTAGGTGATTATAATTATGTTTCCAATGGGATCTAAATCCCATAGGCCCTGAGGGAAGTGGTATGGGGCAGGGCACAGAGTGGCTTGAGTGGCTCGTGCCCAGACCCCCTTCCACGCTTATTTTCTCATTAGTCACATACTTCAGCTAGCATGTGACTGAATACTGTGCTGTGATTGGACCTGCACGCCACAGCGCCTGACTCTCCCAGAGGGGTCCAGGGTTGGCTAGTCGTAATCCAGGCCTTCTACAGCTTCATTTCTCGAGTATGCATACTCAAGGACTGAAGGTGTAGAAGGCCTGGGAATGAGACTAGGAAGATGTTCCCCGGCTAATTCTGGGACTGCTGGTATTAGTATTGTGTAGGTAGGGTGTAAGAGGAGATGCCTAACCTAGGATATGATAATTCCATGTAGTCAAGGGATTGCTCAGATGACTTGGGAGTCGGGACTGAGCACGTTTACATTTCAGTATAGCTTTCAGCAACCCTCAGCATGGGTTGGTACAAAACCACACTATTGGGATCTGTTCTCCTGTATATTATAGGGGTTCAAATAGTGTAACTACACTGTTTTTTCCCCTGTATATATACAGGGAACAAAATAGTGTGCCCACACTGTTCACTGCCTGTATATATACAAGGGAGCAAATAGTGTAACCACACTATTTTGCTCCCTGTATATATACAGGAAAAGATGATGTTACCCACACTGTTTACTTCCTTGTAATTTATACAGGGAACAAATAGTGTGGGGTACACTATTTTCTCTCCTGTGTATATATACAGGAAAGAGAATAGTTGTTCACCATTGCACACACCACACACTGACACAGGTTGGCATAATAACGATCCACTGTAGTATTCTGCGGGTGAACCTGGACATATTCTCTGTGGACCTCACCTGCCACTCCTCTCACCTGGCGGACAGGTAGCCTCGTTCCCAGGCCTCCACCCTAGCGACAAAAGCTGGGGTGGAGGCCTGGGAACGAGGCTAGTGGACAGGGAGGGCAAGTTCAGGTGTGCTGACTACTCCCAATGGCAGGGGTACCATAGTCGTGCGTTATTAGGCCCAGCTCACCTATAGGCGCATGTTCACTGTTACATGTAGGTGCAGGTTCAACTCTCGTCTCAGCCAACTAGGATCGAAAATCACAAGCTTCAGCGCATGAATGTCATTCTAAATCAAGTGCATCTCATTGTTAGGTGCATGTTTCCTTCCTGTGGAGATATAGGTGCATGCAAGAGTTCATAACAATACCTAATATGCACGACTATGGTAACAGATTGACGTGCAGTCACATGGCTGTGTTATTCCCTCCCTTCCCTCACAGCTCACCAAAGGACATGTACTATGACCACCATCAGGCAGGCCTCCATAAGAAGAAAGATCATGACCAACCTAAACAGAGTGAGTGTAGTATGGGAATGGGATTGTGGTTTGTGAGCAGGATAGTGGTTTGGGAATTGGAGTTTGGGAGTTGGAGTTGGGAGTGTGTGGGAGTGTGAGATGTCATGCATAGAGTGGTTTGTGTCACCTCACAGAGTACATCAAGAGAGTGATTGTCCATCCATCTTTCATGCATGAACGTCTCCTTCGATGAGGCACAAAAGGCCCTGGCTAAAATGGAGCAGGGAGAAGCCATCTTTAGACCAAGCAGCAAGGTATCTTGCACAGGACATTATCTGTTCTACTACAGTGCGTGGGCATTCTTTTGATGTACCGCGGAGGATAAATGGGTTATCCTCCGCTATGATATCATAGCGGAGGATAACCGATTTATCCTCCGCGGTACATCAAAGGATCGCCACGCTGTGCTGAGAATCAGAGAGTTGTAGCTGTCTAGCAGCCGGATCCAGCTACTAACTTGACTTGGAGGTTATATCTGTGGTAGAAGCCGGATCTACATGTACTACGTCGACTCGGAGGTTATGCGGTTTATCCTCCTTGGGAAAGTTTAGCCTCAGCTTCGCCTCGGCCAAACTTTCCCGCAGAGGATAAATCGCATAACCTCCGCGTCGACGTAGTAGATCCTATACTTGTAACCGACTGATTCCATTCCGGTCATCGTCCCCTCCTACCCTCCTCTCTTCTCCCCCCTCTTCCTCCCCTCCTCACCCGTCCTCCTCTCTTCCTCCCCCTCGATCATACCCTTACCCCCCTCCTCCCTTCTTCCCACTCCTCTCTTCCTTCCCACTCCTCTCTTCCTTCCCCCTCCTCTCTTCCTCCCTCCTCTCTTTCTCCTCCCTCTTTCTCCTCCTCATTCTCCCCTTATCCCCCGGCCCAGACCACCTCACCCTCACATGGAAGGTGGAAGATGCAATGCTTCAGCATATTGATAAAGGAGCAGGGCAAGCCCAATGCCTTCAGCCTCGGCAGATCCGTCATGATCGGAGATGAGGTGTGTGTGTGTGTGTGTATGTGTTGTGTGTGTGTGTGTGTGTGTGTGTGTGTGTGTGTGTATGGGTGGGTGTGTAACTGAGGACATGCCCTCTGTCCCACTGATAGATTCCCAGAGAGTGTTCTACAGGTGCGGCTTGTTGAACATCTTGCTCACGTATAGTAAGGCATGGCTGAATGAATTGGTCAAATCCGGAGAGATTACGGAAAAGTGTAATTGATACACGGAAGCTACCTCGCGGTTGCGATGTGAGTTAGCTTAGTCCAGCGTTTGTTTGTGTCATCCACAGATGAAACGGCGAGGATGTGACCGCTTCTTTGTACGCATAGTAGATGGGTAGTTCGGGGCAAAACAAAGTAGCCTCCATCCGCTTTTGAATCTTGTGCTAGGACTGTGAAAATTGCGGAGCGAGGGTAGAGATGACGACGGTGAAGGCCGACACGGAGCTCTTGTAGCTGTTGCTGGAGTCTCTTTTGGTGTTCTGGAGGTAGGTACCTATGTGTATTCATTTTGGGAAATCTGCTGTAGTCTACTGTAGCGTTTAAGGCAGCTGAAAAGCACCTTCACAACACCCTTGAAAAGGCTTCTTTTGTCAGTTCTGAAGAAATGTAACTTTGTTTCAAGTTTCCCAAAATAAAATCTTGAAGATGACATCGTGCTAAGCCTCGATGGAGAGTTTGAAGCTCCTAGGTGCCTTAAGGCATCTCCGTATTTGTGTGAGAAGTACCCGAGATAACCGCTTTGTCAGCGCGTATTGAGCACCACGTGATTAGTGGGCGTGGTCAACTATGAAGCCATATTATTTCACAAGGGTGGAGCTTCACTTCAGTGCAGACTGAAAGTCTGTGCCACTTTCATGTGCTGAGATATCGTGTGATGAAGACGACCGAAATTTAATTCAAAATACAATGTAACCATGCCTTAACAGTGCAGAGTGTGTTCTGTTGTGGGTCGTATTGCTAAAAGTGAATTTCTGTACTATTGTTCCAGGAGTATGAAGACTTGGATGAGATCCTTGCTCGCTTTGTTCAGCCCATGGCAGCATTTGCCAGAGATCTTCTCACTCACAAGTTCCATAGAGCAGCTGGCGGCGGTGACACAAAAGCACTTGAGAGACTTCTCTCACAGGAAAAGGAGAAGAACCCGAAACACATTCCTTACTTCTTTAGTGTTTCAAAGAAGTATCCTGGGAAGTTCGTGTTGGCCTATCAGCCAGCAAGGAAACCACAGGTCGAATATGTGTGTCACCCCAGATGGATTCCGGTACCGGAACCAGTAGTGTAAATGACCTGGTGAAGTGTTGCAACAAGCCAGTTCCACGTCCCATTCCAACCATGACCGCACAAGTGCCCACCCACATCACCCAGAACATTGATCCTAACCTGTACCCCCATCTCCAGGCGGCCGTGGACACGGCTCACCAACAGAGGGGAGCCAGCAGTACACCGTATACTCCCAGTGGGTCAATCAGACCCCCACTGGCACTCCGCAGTACGGACAGCAACCCTCTTCCTACCCTGCCCACCATCAGCAATAACAACAGGTGTACGGTGGCTATGCAACCACAACAACATGGAGGTCAATTTGCAGGGTCACAGTACGCCCATGGAGCTGGGGGGACAGTATGGGGGGTACCAGCAGAGACCAGGGGCAGCAGCATGGGGTCAGCCAACCAACTGGGCAGCACTTCAGCGAACACTAATGCAGACCCCGGGACGCCTACACCCCCTCCCAGACGCCACAATCTTTCATGGGCAGCATTTTTGGCACCCCAGCTCCCACACCCCCAGGACATGGGCCTCACGGGGGCCCTCCTGGGACACCTATATTCGATGAGTGAACATTTATGGCTGATTTTGATGTACTGACCAAAGTGTTGTCCATAATTATTAATTTTTGATCATGATGCATGCACGCAATAACTTGCAAATTTATTTCCCGCTAGGAAGCTAATCATTTGTCAATTGATGCATGTGTGCAATAACTTGTCAAATTATTTCCTGTGCAGTTGCATGGTACTTTCAAATATAGAATCAAAAAACGAGTATCAAAAGAAGGAGTCAACTATAGGATGTTCAGAGCTGCATTCCGAGATACTGATACAGGATGCTTCTTCTGGTCGTCATCCAGCTTCATGTCATATCTGGTACCATACCTCTGCTGCATGCTACCCCCATGGGGTGTAAATTGCCTCCATTCCATGTGTTTTACACAGAGATTGTAAGGAGAGGCAGCACCCTTGATAAGATGTCCACGACATCCTGCACAAACAGATATTTCCATGTACAGTTTGCAATATGAATGCACTCGGTGGAACTGGTGGTGGTGATAGCATTTGCGGACTCGAGGGTGGGCCAGGTGTGCCATACACTAGTGCAGGTACAGAAGGATGAGGAGAAGATATGCCCTGAGATGTGAGGATGGGAGATGCCCTGAGATGCATGTGAGGGTGGGAGAAGATATGCCCTGAGACATGTGGTGTCCAACACAGACGTTTTGAACAACTGTTGGTGGTAGAGGAGCTGAACACAAAACTTGCACTTCACTGTGGGACTCGGGTGAGCCGGAAGGAGCAAGTCAACGGCACTCGTTCCTTTCCTAGGGGGTTTTGCTCCTTTTCTGCCTCTTCCTTTTAGCACAGAACTGAGTGCCAGTTCAGTGAAGTTTGGTGCCTTCTTCCGCTGGGAGGCAGCCATTCAGTTCGGCAACAACGACTGAGTGTGAGCAAATTCCTCCAATGCCCACACATATCATCACAAACGAAGGATCCCTTGTCTTGTTTTACAAGGTGGGGTCAACTACCACTTCTGCTCTTGTGAGGAGAACAACCAGGAGCACCAGTTATGTCACCCTGGAGTATTCAAATACTCCTCTGCTTTCACCCAGATCGCTTCGATTGTTGCTTGAGGAACACGTGTACCTTTGCTAGCGGAAGCAGCATCGACAGAAAGCTTTCATCCCTGAAGTGCAAATGCTGAACCTCACTCGGTGCCTTTTCACCGTCTGTGTCGAATGCTCGCAGTGACAGTAGCTCTCGGCATTCTCCCACAATTGAGGAAGCAAAGAAGAGGTACGTGGAGAACGTTTTGTGGTAATGGACCATGATAGGCCCAATCATTATGGGTTGCTGACCACCGCGCAGAGACTCCACCAGCAGTTGACGATATGTCATGACTGTTACGTACATCAAATCTCCCAGCGAGAAGGTCGGATCGATGGTTAGTATGCAATGCTCAGAAGCAGGTGTGCAAAACCTTGAATCTGAGCATCAGTGTAGAGAATTATGGCCGGTTCAGGGCTCATCTTTATGTGCTGAATAAACTTGTGCTGAGGATCTTCCAAGTGAGCACGTTGCATGACAGTACAAAGTTCATCAGCAGCACTTTGACGATCAGTGCTGCATAGTGTAGCCCTCTTGTCTCGTTTTATTTGCCAATGACTGCAAGACGAAATTAAAGTAAAGCTAGAATTCTTACACCTGGCTCCAATGTGTACCTCTAAAAGGCATTCCAATCCAGCACATTGCAGAGGGAAATGGCTCATGTACCTCATTTGAGTTGTCGTCCACTGTCATCTTCATCACAATGCCGCCCTATCACAATCTGAAGGAGAGAGTCTCAACAATCAACTTGAGGATCATATATTATGTGCGTGCACATGCAATATGCCTCTACCTTGCTGAGGACATCTGCAGACCGCATGTGACGTGCACAGGACTTCATTAGTAATGTGGACATTCCAAAAGAACACAGTGAAGATCTGGGAGGAGGGGTATACCCACACACGTCACATCCTGGTGGCCCCGTAGGAGCGGAACACAAGGTGTTCACATCCAAGGAACCTATTACACTAGGAACTCTATTTACACCAGTGTTTGCATGCTGCACTCACCATTAGCTCCTCAGTCAGCATCTCATGGTTGGTGTTCTCAGGGTTCATCTCCCAAAAGGAACAGCAGGTCTGGAGGAACACACTCACCGATGGGGGAGTAGGAAAATGGGTGGTCATTCACATAGCAGTAATTGCTATCTTGCATGAACCATGCACTAATTACTAGCTTCTACTACCCTCTTCTGATCACAATCACACCAAGTACACCACTACCCACGGGGCCACAGTTACCAAATTGCCAGACGCAATGCCACTTTAGTTGGTTGGTTGTTTCTCCCCTCAGGCAAAAAAGTACTCGGAGTGGCAATTTGGTACTTGCAGGGTTTTTATGCCGTCAAAACCGTCTCTCTATCCCCCCTACGCCCTCTCGCTACCTCCATTTCAGCTCTGCGCACAGGCGCTGCACCACAGGCGTCCTCTTGGTGGACGTGGGCGCCCGCAGCCCACTCGCTGCCTGTACCTTCAAGTGATTCGACCCAGCCAAGTGTTTTCTGACGTGATATATGTTCAGTGATGAGAAATCTGCCCCACAGCAGCAGAGCTTCTTGGTAGGAGGACGCACTTCTTCCACGGCCTCGGATCGTCAACGCGCGCTCGAGCGCTAGTCAACCTTCGTTGCACGTGTCCATTACTCGTGCACTTCCGTATATCTTATTACTTGGACCGTATACCTCTGTATACTACGCACACGTCATTATGACGTCATGGTTGGTTGTTGGTTCACAGGTCAAGGCAAAAAGGGGGATTGCGTCGGCAAAAAGGTGAACGGTGGCCCCGTGCCACTACCAGTTGAAAAGGTGTGAGTCCAACTCCCTAGTACCCACCGGGCCACACCCATGCCCACTTCATCGCTCCCAGCTATGTAAAATGCTTTTAAATTAGGCAGCATTCACACAGCATTTGGATAGCCTTCACAATTACATCAAGCAGGGCTATTCACTGGGGTAATTAAACTTCCGCATAAACTGGTACATCATTTACTTTGCCTTGGTTCCAGGCCCCGCCCAGCTTTCCAATGACATAATCTGCTCTGTCGCAGCCAAGTAGTGAAAGTGTAACACCATACTAATCGCGAACAGTTCTGACTACATGTAATTAATCACACTTCACTCTTGACCACACAAGTCCTCACGTTTGTCACTTGATATCAGCTCAGAATGAGCAGACTGTGTGCAGAGGTCAATCTTGGCCGTTCTCCTCTGGACTGTGTGTGTGTTGGTAGACAAAACATGAAAGGTGAACATTGATCAATCAGAGGTCTGCATCCAGCAGAACAGAAATACAGACCATCAATTGCCAGTCACCAGTCTTGGCTGAATGTGCTAAATCATCACAAATGTCTTATGTCTGTCACATGACTTGCATGCACAGTTCATAATGAGCTCATGACAATCAGCAGGAATTGTGGACACACACTTCCCCATAGTGTTCATATGATGATAATACTGCCCTTCATGACCACAGGACCTGTCTGAGTAGGGATGATTGCATCCACAGTTCCGCTGACCTTCATGTCCTCATTTTGGACAGTATAGTATGCGGTCTGGAGTGCCATGTAGGGACACGCATATTATGCGGGAATTTCTTTGGGAATAATAGGCGGAAGTTTTGAAAAAAGAATAATGGGCACGTTTCCGCATGATATGACGTCATGTCATTATCGTGTGAGCTAGATTGCAGCGATTGACGTGACCTCATGGCTCGCTCGACGATGTAAAGATGGACGCAGATGCCACAGGCACGGCTAGCGCTAGCAGCACGGCTGGCGCCAGTAGTAGCTATGACTCTGAGAGTGAGTCTTCTACCTGCCCGTCGTGCCCGAGTCTCTTGGACAAACTGCGAGCTCCACGGCCATCGGGCAAGTGGAAAAGGCGGATACGGTTGGACGCGGACACGGACGCGGACACGGACACGGACACGAGCCAAAATTAATTTTCAGCCCTTTTCAGCCCTTTGCAGTGTAGGACAGAAACTAAACATGGTTATTCATTGGCTAAAGTTGCTTGCTTAGCCTATTGAACCGTCTTACCTGGAGTCAGCAGAGGTCAAAGGCCACGTGCATATTTAATAAGCTTCAACGAAAAGATTAGAAGAGCTTTTATTTTGTGCAGAAACCAAACTCAAGCATTTTGCCAAAGCTCGATCTTTCATTGTTGAAGCTCATTAAATATGCACGTGGCCTTTGACCTCTGCTGACTCGAGGTAAGACATGAATAGGCTAGCCTCGTTCCCAGGCCCCGCCAGCTATTTTTGTTCGCGCGTGGGAGAGCCTGGGAACGAGGCTAACAATAGGCTAAGCAAGCAACTTTTAGCGAGTGAATAACCATGTTTAGCTTCTGTCCTACACTGCAAAGGGCTGAAAAATGAATTTTGGTTCGTGTCCGTGTCCGTGTCCGCGTCCGTGTCCGCGTCCGCGTCCGTGTCCGCGTCCGACCGTATCCGCCTTTTCCACTTGCCCACAGCCATCTGACCTAGGGCGAAAACGGAGGATACACGCGCACGCGAACCCACCACCAGTCGGTTTTACCGTTTGTACAGAGTAATAATGACAACTTTTTCGTGGAATAAAAGTGAGAAAAATAAAAAGAATAATGGGATCACCTTTGGGAATTCGGGAATAGAATAATGGGCAAAGTTTGGAGCATAATTGGCCTGTCCCTAGTGCCATGTTACAGTCATGTGATTTTGTCACAAACTCTGTTCACAAGACTACTGACTACAAGACTAAGACTAGGGGCTGAACTTCCAGTTTGGATGCTAGCAGTGATATGGAGGGAGGGGTTGTAGTTACACCCAGTGAATAGCTTCTTGGCTGTGGAGGAAGTTCCTCCACAGCGTCCGAAGCCAAAAAATGGATAATATTCACCCACCATCTCAGTTCTAAGCTACACATCCTTATCGAGACAATAAAATCACCATGTCAACTACGTACCTCCTCTTTGTGTATTACTGGCTGCCACAGTATGGAGTGCAGGCATAGGGAGCTCCTTGTAGAGCGATCTCCAGGAGGTCTGCTCTCACATTCTGTGTGTGCAAATGTGAGTATAATAATAATAATTATGTGTATGTATGAATTTTGAGAGTGGGTAAATGTGTGTGTGTGTGTGGATGTGTGAGTGGGTGTGCATACGTACTTATTATTATTGGAGATTTCTGATTCTGGGTTCTTGGCACATGCTTCAGGTCAACGCAGTGTGAGAAAAACAGATTGACTTGATTTCAATCAAGGATGATCTAAGTTCAGGGTACCTTCCTGAGGACGTTATGTGGCAGTGTGGCAGTGTGGTACGCTAAAACAGTATGTGGGTTAATAAATGGATGGTAGGGCTGTGGGATAATCATATCATATTGTGATAAGATAATCTGCTGTTGTGATAACGACACTTGTGATGTGCTAAAGTTAGCATCACATATTTGCTGTTTCCTGTGAATAATGACACTTGTGATGTGCTAATTTCACATAATTGATTTTGCTGTTTCCTGTGAAGCACTACTGCTAAGTGTTCCGTATCACTGGCCATGTTCACTGTGGAAAGGACAGGCTAATGTTAGGTCACTTTTGCCGCATGACCTGGGAATGAGGCTATAATCCAGCTGTAATCGCTTAGGAGCACTGGCCCCTAGGATTGGCCTTTTAGGATATTATCGTACAGGCATATTGCCTAAGGTAGAACCCCAATCTCTGTTGCCACTGAGACTGAGTGTAGAGTTGACAAAGTGGGTAATAAGGGCACTAAACTTAGGGACCCGATGGCCCATCACTCCCAGGAAAAAAAAACCTTGAACAGTTAAAGCTGCCAAGCCTGGCCAACAAACGTACAGCAATAAAAGGTGCTTGTATGATGCTATTTGGATTTGCGACGCGGCAATTCTTGTGTTTGAGGCTGACTGTTGAACAGTGCGTTAACACAGGTGCCCTCTGTGGTGAGTTGGTGTAGTGTTGGTATGCCTGGTTGCACCATCTGCCCATGCAGCTGCTGAATGGTTACTGATGACGTGCCAGCGTCAGCTGCTGAAAAACAAAAATTTGAACAGAACTCGGAAGCAGGGCCAAGAATATGGGCTCATATAATCAGACCCTCTCCCTGGTGTGTGGGGTTTCAGTATTACATCACTTATGCCAACATCAAGTCGAATATTCTGATCTTATGGTACGTATGCATCCTTAAACTTGATGCCAAGATTCGGATCTGACATGCATCAGCTTCGATCACCACAAATTGGAAGGGGTTTTTTTTTAAATTGGAAAGCATGTTCGAGAAGTGAAGGTTTCCTCTGAAGAAGCCGAAGGTTTCTTCTGAAGACATGGATGGTTTCTTCCAAAGAGTACCGGCTTCGTACGTACCAAAGTTTTCCAAATATGGTGCAGGTTCATTTACTGATTGTCTGGGAGCTTCGTATAGGCCTGTATTAGGTGCATTTGTCGTGTACGATGCGTACCGTAGTTTGCCAGTTAAAGTCTCTAATTGCTACTGACTGAGTTTCGATAGGTGGAGGAATGTTTTACATCTGTGGCAAGTCACTTCCACCCAGTTTGCCCAACTTCCATACAAGAGAATAAGCTGATTGCCAGCTCATTACTAAACAGTGGAAATCTTGGAGAATGGGACTAAGGGAAGTGAGTACATTCTTCACCGTCCAATCCATCTCTGGTTTGTCTCTGTCCTACTCCTCCCCATCCCCTCTTCCCTCTCCCTCTCACCTTTCAGACAGGGCTCAAGCCCCTCCCTCAGTTCATGCTCCATTCCAGGCTCAACTTCTGACTCAGGTGACGCAGTATTTTCTGTGGTGGGAAGAACGGGAGAGAGATAAATTCGAAAAGGCAATAGAGTGAAATTACATCAACAAAACACACCATCTTAATCAATTCCCCACTAGTTCAGTTAGTTAAATGACCCCAAAGTAAATTGATAAAGTGTAAGACCTCACCAGGTCATGCAGTGATAGTCACGTTGACGAATTCATCCATTCAATGTTGTCCTGTACCAGGTCCCTGCCTGTCAGCTTCTCAAATGTCTCATCCATCTGTTCCTAGTGCTGCATCCCCCTGCCCAGTGTGGAGCTGTGCATGGTGAGGGAGGGGGTGCATGCTCTCTCTATCAATGCACACACACACACATCCACACAAATTCCACACTTATATGCAGAGCTGCATAATATTATAAGACGACACAGTACAACAATAATTGGTTGTGAGAAACAGCAGGTGCAATTCTACCAGTAGAATTGCAGGCTACTGCTTCTGTTTGAACCACTGCAATTTGAAAGCTTCAGAAAAGACTGGTCAAGCAATCAAGGACAGTTCTTGTGGATCAAAAATCTTATCCTGGTCGCGTACCTTACCACCACTCGGCTGGTATCTAAGCTGTTGTCTTCTGTGTTGTACCTGGAACATTGATTGTGCCAATTTCAGTCAAAGCTATCACACACATGGCCATAACTAGTGAAAACGAGTCCATGTACGTCATGATCACATCCACCGGGCAGTTCGCTGATATAGCAGGACTTCTCCAGCTTTCTTTGCTCAGTTCAAAGGTCAACTTCGAAAACAGCTGGGCAGGCCTGGGGACAAGATTATTCTAGCCACGTTCCCAGGCTATCACGGGGTGCGATGGCCTGGAACAATGTTTGTATCATGACCGATAGATCTGTGACATCAATACATTAAGAGTTTAACCGTCCGATTGTGCACGTCTGTGTTTAACGGATGTGAGGGGTTGGACTAGACTATAGCGATGTGCGACCTTCCGGCTTAATATTACACTGAACTTCGAACTCTGCGAATGCTCGCGCAGGAACCTTCCAGGACTGGGCAGCTGAAACGGACACAGTCGGGGACCAGCAGCTAAAGCGGACGCAATTGGGGAACAGCAGCTGAAGCCGATGCAATCGGGGAGCTGCAGCTGAAGTGGACGCAATCGGGGAGCATGCAGCACATGAAGCAGACGCAATCGGGGAGCTGCAGCTGAAGCGGACGTAATCGGGGAGCATGCAGCACATGAAGCGGACGCAAATGGGAGCTGCAGCTGAAGCGGACACGGAGAGCAGCAGCTGAAGCGGACACAATCGGGGAGCAAGCGAACGTGGAGGAAGTAAGTAGCTTGTATTAAAGTTCGGGGAGCAAGGTAAACGAGGAGGAAGTAGCTGAACGAGTCAAGTGAGTGAATCTACTTGTATTAAAATTACACAGGCATAAGTCACTATATGCCGTGACGTGAAGAAACATTGGGATACTATCTAACCCTCGTTCACAGTCCCACGCCCAGCTTTTTGTCACTTGCTTACAGTACGATAAAGCGGGGAGGGCCTGGTACTTTTCCTCATGTGAGTGACGTCAAGGGTAGAAAGACAGTAGAAAGACTTAAATGAACGTGGGCGTATGTGGGTCTCAGAACAGCAAGAAGAGCGAAGGTACCAGGTAACACACCACACGTATCTAGCTAGCTAGCGGGGGGCGACTGTAGCCTCGTTCCCAGGCCTTCCACACCTCCAGCTTTTGATCGCTTCCAGTATGCAAAACGGAGGGGGAAGGCCTGGGGAATCTTCTCACGTGATACGCGGCACGACCGTCATACATCGTCACGCCTCATATCAACATGTACGAGACCGATCTTGCATTCTGCGCTACTTACGAAGATGGGACAAGCACCAACTGAGAGCTACACCGAGCGTATAAAGCATACCCAGGCTACAAGGCATGACTCCAAAGGGCTGCCGAGTGACAAACGTGAAAATGCCCAGCTATGACGCAATCTTCCCGTGGAGCGTAAAGACGGCACTATTTGGAGTTTCACGCCTTGTATCACAGCTATCCCTCAGCGGTTTTGCTTCGAACCTGGATATGTTTTACAGGTAGGACCTACCTCTTCTCTGAAATTTGTTTCAGTTTTCTAGCTTCTCTGTAGCTACGGATGGGAATGTAAATAAGCCATTGCATCTAGAATCCGTGACATCAGCTGTGCCGCGTATCACGTGAGAAGATTCCCCAGGCCTTCCCTCTCCGTTTTTGCATACTGGAAGCGATCAAAAGCTGGAGGTGTGGAAGGCCTGGGAACGAGCTAGGCTAGGGCGACTGTCATACTCACCAATCATTGAACGTGTAGATAGTTGAATAACACGCAAAACGTAGCGTCCTCGTTCTGTCATTTGTCGATTACGGGGGACTGGGCATGGGACTGGGAACGAGGCCAACCCACCCACTTCCTTTAAGAGCCAATCTTCAAGGGGTGGTCACACCAATAAGCACCACACTTTGAACAGCGACTGGTGATTGCGACCCCATATACGGCGGATGTAGGTGTGGGTTACCAACAGACAGTCACACAGTAACGGTGGATTAACGCAATGGTCATAGGCAGTTCAGCAGTGTGGTCATATGCTTTTGGATTGTCACAGATGACGCCAGTTGCAGCTCTGAATGTAAACCACGTACCCCTTGATCTTCACTACCGACTAGTTCTCCCTCTATACTCTCTTCCCACGTACTACTCACTAAGCTTTTTTTTCCATCTCTTTATCCAAGGAATCCATCTCCACAGAATCTGCCAATTCTCTCATCTCTTACTCCTGAAGACGAAACTGGTGAAGGGTAGATAAGCACCGGTCAT
The DNA here is from genome assembly GCA_963931865.1 of Axinella damicornis. Taxonomy (NCBI): domain Eukaryota; kingdom Metazoa; phylum Porifera; class Demospongiae; order Axinellida; family Axinellidae; genus Axinella; species Axinella damicornis. Next base: position 8,413,820 of record OZ007508.1, read on the forward strand.
GGCATTTGTAGAGTGGCCATGCATGGCATGTATGTCAGGACTCTAGCAAACCCAGTGCAACAAGTTATCCACAGAGTGGGTTCACAACTAATACTCTCCCCATCCTTCGAATATTACCACAGTCCCGACAGGTCAAAACATGGTTGACATTGTTAGTGCTAGCCAGCAGACCTCAGCCAGTGTATCTCACCGACATTGAAGATGGAGAAAGCAAGCTAGAAAGTCTGCCCCCCCCCCCCCCCCCCCCCCCTCTCCATCGTCACTTACTTTCAAACAGAAGGATTATTAATGGAGTCTTGAGCAATATAGTCAGCCAACTCAAGCGGCTTCCCGTTCCCCTCTAGTCTCGCGCGGCCAGCATCTGGCCCCACCCACTACAGGGGTGTGGCGAGAGGCCGGCTCGCGAGACTACTCCTCCTCCTCCGAGCCTGGGAGAGTGCGGCGTGGGGTAGTTACAGCCTACTTGCGCTGTCAACTGTTAGCTAGCCTCGTTCCCAAGCTCTCGAACAAACTAAATCGTGAAAAGCTTGGCGGGCGGGGGCCAGAGAACAATGATAGTCAACTGCAATGACAATAGAGGACTAACTGCAACGACAGTAGAGGACTTGGTGAACGAAAACGACAGAGACGCAACCAGCTCGCCATTGGTGCTTGGCGCCAAAATCTGAAGTTGAACTTTCCAACCAATCAAAAGCGTTACCCGTTCCCGCGTTAAGGTTTACCGCGGATTCCAACCAATCAAATGACAGCGTCTCCGGGAGGCTTTTGCGGGTATATAAGGAGAGTCAAATTCGGCGTTAGTCATTCGGGTAGGTTTAGCTCCGATTAGGTTAAAGTTAGGAGAGCCCTAACCTTAACCTAATCCTAGCTATACCTTTCTCCTATAGGGTAAGTTTAGGGTGGGTGGGAGCATTGGGGGGTGGGAGCATTGGGGGGGTGGGAGCATTGGGGGGGTGGGAGCATTGGGGGGGTGGGAGCATTGGGGGGGTGGGAGCATTGGGGGGGTGGGAGCATTGGGGGGTGGGAGCATTGGGGGGGTGGGAGCATTGGGGGGGTGGGAGCATTGGGGGGTGGGAGCATGGGGGTGGGTGGGGCTGGGTGCATGTGCATGGGGGTGGGTGGGGCTGGGTGCATGTGCATGGGGGTGGGTGGGTGGGGCTGGGTGCATGTGCATGGGGGTGGGTGGGTAGGGCTGGGTGCATGGGGGTGGGGCTGGGTGCATGGGGGTGGGGCTGGGTGGGTGGGTGCATTACAGTGGAGTATCATTAAATCTGAATGTATGTTTTGTGCTGATCGAGCATATTGATGTCGAAATGGTGTATGATACGAAGAGGAGAATCTTAGTGAGTCTACCCTGAAGAGGGTGTGGTTGTAGTCTTGTGAATGATGGCCCATCCTCTTCACAAATTCAACCGGCCTTCACCACCACCGGACTTGAGGGCTAAGCTCTGGTACTGAGTGGACGGCTGTGATCTGCAATAGCCAACCTGCAAAGGAGACAGAGTAAATTAACAATCTACCATCACCGTCGCCTCAGAGACACCTTTCTCTATTGGGTCGACAAATCTCAAAGTGATAAAATCTCACTGCCTTGACAATGGTCTTGTACGTAGAATGCATGGCAACCCTGGACAGTGTTATGTCACTCGAGGATGTGCAGCACGTTGTGCAGTTCATCTTGCACCATGCCAAGGTGAATGCCATCCTTCTGCCAGGGCACATTCCTGGCTATAAGAGGGACGATGTGCAGTTGCTATATACCTTGCAGCACAACCAAGCAAAATGTATGACCGGAGGCAACAAGCGAGGCAGCCTACTCCATATTTCTGAATCTGTGGCAACAACTCCTCCCACAGATCATAGTTGCCTCCCAAAAAGCTCTCAGTTGTTGTTTTTATTTGAAAAACTTGATTGCGATTGCCTGCCACAAGGGCGGAACCTCAGTGGTTTGAATGTTATGAGAGTCCACGATAATTACTTAAAAGGAGCTTCACTCGCTCAGCTACTTCCTCCTCATTCGCCTTGCTTCCCCGATTGCGTCCGCTTCAGGTGCTGCTCCCCAATTGCATCCGTTTCAGCTGCTGCTCCCCGATTGCGTCCGCTTCAGCTGCTGCTCCCCGATTGGGTCTGCTGTTCCCCGATTGGGTCCGCTGCTCAATGATTGCATCCGCTTCGGCTGGCATCCGCTGCTCCCCGACTGCATTCGTTTCAGCTGCCCAACCGAGTTCTGGAAGGGTCCAACCCTTGCGTGAGCATTCACAGAGTTCGAGGTTCAGTACATTTAGCAAGAAGGTCGCGCATCACTATGGTCTAGTCCAACCCCCAGAACATCCCACATCCATTACACACACACATAAAAACACAGTTAAGCATTGATAATATTATGCACATGATAGTAGGAACATTGTGCACGTTACTAACAATGCTATGCTGTGTGGTAGATGTGGTCCCGCGTGCACTAAAAATAGAAAATGTGACCTCAACTGAGGCTTGATCTTCAAAACTGCATAGGTCACGCACGCCCACCTGGATACACACTGTGAGGGCTCAAAGTTCTCTCTGCCATCAAGTCACTGGTGTCATAGTCGGGGTAGTGCTGGTAGAAGCCAGAGATGGACCCCTTAGCCTGAGGAGAGTCCACTCGCTGTGCATGCTGACAGTGGTAGTGCTGCTGTAGTTCTGCAACACTGTGTGCAAGCATGTGTGTATATGCGTGCATTTGTGTGTCTGTGAGCACGGGTGTGAGTGTGTGTGTGAATGTGTGTGTGAAAGTGTGTGCATGCATGGATGTGGAATGGGTGTGGGTTGTGCATGGGTGGAGAAACTGGAAGAAGGTAGGGGACTCTGGTAGCACCTTACAGGGAGTAGGAGGGGGGGTGGGAGGGGAGGGGGACAGGAGTGGAGGGGGGGAGGAGAGGGGAGGAGGAAAGGGGAAGGGTCAGGGAGCACTAGGTGAGGAAAGTGGGGAGAGAAGGTGAGGGGGAGAGGACCAATGGGAGCAGTTTCTCATGAATAGCATGGCAACAACCTGCTCACTTAGAAAGCATGAAAACGGTAAGACGGATCCCGCAGATCATACATGTAGTTGCTGATGGATCTCAGCATGACCTGCCAACAGAACAACACAGACAATCCTTGGTAGTGCTGAGGGTGTAAAGTCCCAGGTGAGAGCTGTGGAGTGTATTACCGACTGACTATTAGGGCTGAGTGATTGTGGATTTCCAACACAGCTTCAGCTGCTGCTCCTCAATTGCATCCGCTTCAGCTGCTGCTCCCCGAATGGGTCTGATGCTTCCCGATTGGGTCCGCTGCTCCCTGATTGCATCCACTTCAGGTGCTGCTCCCTGATGGCATCCACTGCTCCCCGACTGCATTCCTTTCAGCTGTCCAACCGAGTTCTGGAAGGGTCCAATCCCTGCATGAGCATTCACGGAGTTCGAGGTTCAGTACATTAAGCACGAAGGTCGCGCATCACTATAGTCTAGTGCTGCAACACTGTGTGCATGCATGTGTGTATACGCATGTATTTGTGTGTCTGTGAGCACAGGTATGAGTGTGTGTGTGAATGTGTGTGCATGCATGGGTGTGGAATATGGGTGTGTGTGTGGGTGTGTGTGTGGGTGTGTTGTGCATGGGTGTGTTGTGTGTGCATATGTGTGTGTGGGGGGGTGTATAAATTAACATCTAGCTGTATGATGGAAAGTAGGTAATAGAGGTTCAGAGATATACTGTATTTCCGCAATCAAATGCCGCACTCGATTAGTGGCCGCCCTCGAACAATATCCAGAAGGGCTGAACGAAATAAACGCCGCCCTTGTTTAGTAGCCGCGGCTAGTATTCGAATGGTCGGCGATCGATCGAAGCGCTTTGTCAAGCCCTCAAGGACCTTGACTATTTCGCTGAGAGCGTGAAGAGAGGAGAACTGATTGTTAGTCATATTCCCCGAGAGCTGTCTAAGCGTTTGGCGTTTTCTGTGGTTGAGGCATGGGGGGTGACCAACGTGTGACCGGCGAAATCTTTCGTGACAGTAATGGCTTTGGCATTTCCTACCGTTTTGTCGGGATGATTATGACAGTACCACACGGCCCAGAGCTGAAACAAAACTTCTTATTGTGCATACACGGCGCTCCAATCCGCTTCCTTGTTTATGCTGAGTTTAATAAACGCCGCCTTCGATTAGTGGCTGCCCTCGAATAGTAGCCGCAGTAAATCGCGTGATGAAATAAATAGTAGCCGCGGCGTTTGATTGCGGAAATACGGTACCCACCTTCCATGTGCTGCTGGTAAAGCCGCTGGAGAAACTGGAAGAAGGTAGTGGACTCTGGTAGCACCTTACAGGGAGTAGGAGAAAGGAAGGGGGGGGGGGGGGGGGGGGGGGGGGGGGGGGAGGGGAGGGGGAACAGGAGTGGAGGGGGGAGGAGGAAAGGGGAAGGGACGGGGAGGAGAGGAGGGAGGACCAGTTTCTCGTGAATAGCACGGCAACAACCTGCTCAGTTAGAAAGTGAAAACGGTAAGAGGGATCCCACAGATCATACATGTAGTTGCTGATGGATCTCAGCATGACCTGTCAACAGAACAACACAGACAATAATAATTATCATTGGTAGTGCCAACTCAACTGAGGATGTAAAGTCCCAGGTGAGAGCTGTGGAGTGTATTACTGACTGATTATTAGGGCTGAGTGATTGTGCATTTCCAACATCACGATTATTCTATCCCAATTATTGATCATATCACAAAATTTCCCTTTTGAAGGAGACCTGCATACACCATTCAAACCTTCAAAGTCACAAGGCTACTAGGGCATATAGCCAAAGCTAACTCTAGTGCCTGGACAGATGCCATGATGGAAAGCCTTGGATATAGAAGCATGTGGACAGAAGCCTTGGATAGAAGCCTTGGATAGAAGCCATGGCCACGCAGTGTTTATGTATTCATAGCTCTGATCCGTTCTGCTAAGTATATTCATGAAAACCCACGATCACTTTGCTGTTTGGCTTGTACAGTAACAACCTGATTGTGATTGCTGCCATCGCCATCACAATGCTCATGATCAGGATTAAGTGCATAATAAAACCCTACTGATTACAGTCAAGATTTTAATGTGTGTCTGTGTGTGTGTGACGGAAGTGAGATGTTCGTGTGGCGGGACTATATAAACTAGTGACGTGCGATCTTTGTACTCAGTCAATTTACTGAACCTCGAACTCTGCGAGGGAATGCGCTGGGCATTGGCTGGAATTCCCAGGCCCGCGCGCCGTTTCAGTTGCACGAAAGAACGCGGAGGGCCTGGTATGTTTCCTCACGTGCGTGACGTGGAGGGTAGAAAGGTGGTACAAAGGACTTAATTGAACGTGGGCGAACTGGGGCTCAGAACAGCAAGAAGAGCAAAGGTACGAGGTAACTTACCACACGTATCGCTAGCGGAGGGAGACTGTCATACACACCAAGCGTTGAACGTGTAGTTGGTTGAACAATACGCAAAACTTCACTTTTTCGTTCTGGCCGCATGTCGATTACGTAATTCCCACGTGGCGAAACATACCACGCTCTCCCCGCTTTTCCGTACTGCAAGCGACGAAAAGCTGGGCGGTGCCTGGGAACGAGGCCAGGCTGGAATCACAAGCAGATGCAATCGGGGAGCAGCAGTTGAAGCGGACGCAACTGGGAAGCAGTTGAAGCAGATGCAATCTTGGAGAGCAGCTGAAGCAGACACAATTGGGGAGCAGCAGCTCTGCACAGAGAGCTGTTCGTCGCCGGATTACTCATGTAGGCGAACGAAGGGGAAGTAGCTGAGCGAGCAAAGCTACTTGTACTTGTTATGTATGTACATGATCATTGCACATGATACTGTTCCTTTGTGTACAGAACAATGCTATGCTGTAAGGTATTATGGTTGAGTGTCGAGCTGTTGCCAATCTCTGTTAATAGCATGCACTCAACTGAGGCTGGATCGTCAAAACTGCATAGCTCACACCCACCTGGATACACAGTGTGAGGTTCTCTCTCCCATCAAGTCAATGATGTTATAGTCGGGGGATATAGTGCCGGTAGAAGTTGCAGATGGACTCCTTAGCCTGAGAATCCACTCGCTGTACATGCTGACAGTGCAGTGGTAGCGCTGTGCATGCTGACCGTGGTAGTGCTGCTGTAGTACTGCAACACTGTGTGCATGCATGTGTGTGTGCATGCATGCATGTGCATTGTGCACGTGTGTATATGCATGGAAAGGGGAAAGGTCCGGAAGAGAGAGGAGCGCTAGGGTAGGGGAGGGGGAGAAGAGGTGAAGGGGAGAAGAGGGGAGGGGAGGAAGAATGGGAGCAGTTTCTCATGAACAGCATGGCAACAAACTGCTCTACTATACACTTAGAAAGCATGAGAGGTAATGACTTCAAAGACAAAATTATTACTAGAAGTTTGGCACCTGCATGTGCTGCATTGGTTCCAACCCGTACCACTCGCACACTGCAGAAGAGACCTTGCCGTGAGGGAGTTGTACCTGTATATAGCGTGAAAGACAATGGCTTTGTTACCATTGACATGGCATCACAGTGGCACCATAGCACATGCTAAATCCTCAAGTCTGTGAGACGGAACAGAAAGCCTTGGCATGAAGCTAATCAGTATGCATGCATGGGTTGTTGTAAGTGTTAGTTCCTGTGGTGTATGCATGTGCACCCCGTGCTTTGGGATATTATTTTGCAACGTTTCGATCACCGTCTTGTGATCTTCTTCAGGCTTACATATCACAAGACGGTGATCAAAATATAATTTTTTGCGAACTACCGTCAAAGTCCAAGAATCAGAATATTGCGGAGCACGGTAACATGACGCTAAAGGAGAACATTCTCTAGTCTCGTTCCCAGGTCATTCCCACCACCAGCATTTGATCAAGTGCAGTATGCAAGTATAGTGGGAGAAGACCTGGGAGATCTGATCACGTGCAGTACCATCAGGTAGACAGATGGAAGACACACAGCGTGGTGCCCAACAAAGAATCACGAGGTCATTCTTGTGCTGTCCGTCCAAATGTGATGTTGGACATCGGAACATTCGCAAAGGCAGACGATCAACACTGTTCGTTGTTCACATCCATGTGTCTACCCTGTCTACCTGGCGTCGCCGCACATGACCAGATCTTTCAGGTCATCCCCAGTCATATTTGCATATTGCAGGCGATCAAATTGTGGTTGTGAGAATGGCTTAATAATTGGGAACGTTCTCTTTGCGCTGCAATGTATAACTAGGAGTGTTGCACTCACCAAGTAACAATTGTTTGAGTCCACATCCAACATAGAGTTGAAACTAAACCCATTATAAGAAAAGAGCATTCAGCCCAATTCATCTCGCCATGAAACAAAAGCTATATGACCCGTTTGGTGTTAGTAGCGGTGTTTTCTAAGAGCCACTTCCTTTGTGTCTTCCAATTAATTTTCCTTGTCCTTTGGCACACAAAGCTCAAACCTTTTCTTTGGTGCCTTCAACTTCAGTAGGCGTCTCACCCTCAGTAGCAAGAACGTTTGTCGCTCGTTGGACTCGCTCACTTCACTCGCTTTGTCAGCTACTTCCCCCTCATTCGCCTATGTGAGTAATCCGGTGCTGGACAGCTCTCTGTGCAGAGCTGCTGCTCCCCGATTGCGTCCGCTTCAGCTGCGCGATTGTATCGATCCGCTTCAACTGCTGCTCCCCGTTTGCATCCGCTTAAGCTGCTGCTCACCATTTGCGTCCTCTTCAGCTGCTGCTCTCGATTGCGTCCGTTTCAACTGCTGCTCCCCGATTGTGTCTGCTTCAGCTGCTGCTCTCGATTGCATCCGCTTGGACTGCTGCTCCCCACCAGCTGTTCTGGAAGATTATTTCCAGCCCATGCCCAATATTCTCGAACATTGTGTTCGAGGTTCCATAAATTGAAGTACGAAGGTCGCACGCCACTAGTTTAGTCCCACCCCACAAAACCTCCCACTTCCGTTACACAGACAGACACACACACAAACACACTTGATATAATATACTATTTCTAGTCAGTCAGAGTTGGTGTCACAAACAAACGTCGAAATCCACAACAGACACAAATGCAGTGCTTGGCATGGCCCATTTCCTGCAATAGTGCAGCCACAACAGTCACAAATGCTCGAAATGCAGTACGTGGTATGGCAGTTTGATGCCCAAGTTTCCTGGAATAACAACAATCACGAACAATTTCTCTTCAAACGCAGGACGTGGCAATTTGTTAGCCTCGTTCCCAGGCTGTCTGCCGTTTTGTTTTAGCCGCATACGTGACCTTTGAACCCTTGTCAGATAAGCTGGCAGAAGGCCTGGTACCACTCAGTCTACCTCATTTACAAGCAAGGTGGACACGGTTATGACGTAGGTGGACACGGTTTCACGTAAAATGGGTACGTGCCAGAAGTTCACGGCAGGTTTCCTAGTGAGGCTTTTACGCTACCGTGGTGGACCACTGGAGGTGTCAGGTATGGATCTCCTTGTTGTACGGTTGTAGTAGCCTAGGTAACTACAATAGCTCTACAGTAGCTTACCAAGCGCTTGGTACGCCTAAGTAGTCAAACGTTAGTGCGTGCTGTATTCCCGTTAGCGCTGAGTTGGCATCAAGTTGCTGTCTTTATGGTAGCAATATAAACTGGAAGAGCATACGTGTATAGTCGAGTTGCTTCACAACCGTGTCCACCTTGCTTGTAAATGACGTAAGAGTGGTACCAGGCCTTCTGCCACTTATCTGATGGGGGTTCAAAGGTCACTTATGCGTCTCGAAGCGGCAGACGCCTGGGAACGAGGCTAGCAATTTGTATTATTTGTTACAACGGTACATCCAATCTAACGGTAGCAATTCATTTCCTGGAATTTCCAATCCAGCGAATTTTATTGTAAGCAAATCGTCGTTGCGGCATTTATGACTGCGCAGTCACACAGAACAATCGTCGCCGCCCGGACAGACAGGCGCATCAGTCATGAGAAGCAAAAATAGTAGCTATAAATAGGCGTTCTGAATTTCCCCGTTCCGAATACCCTTAGCCTCGTTCTCAGGCTTTATACACCTCCAGTTGTTGATCGCTTTTTACTGCATGCATAAACGTATCAAAAACTGGAGGTGTGGGAATGAGGCTAGCTACATGCATTTCCCTTGTATACCTAGGTTCGACCCTTTCATCGCAACATGCAGTGAAGAGAGGGTACCTTCTTGTACATGTCTCCCTGCCTAGTCTCGGTACCGAGACTATACTCCCTGCCCTAGGTAGGGTCTGCAATGGGAAAAATGAAAGTCTGCAAATCTGGCCATCAACTGCAGTTATATACTACACTATATGACAGAAATGCAGCTGTACCTTCAGATCCCAGATATCGTGACTGTCAGCTCTGCAATGGATAGTTCGAGTTAGGTCAAAGGTCGAAGGTCAAGGTGTGCTCTAATAAAACGTACTTTTCAAACTGCCGATAGCAGGTGCAGAGAGTCTTTCAGTTTGTGCTTTCTCGTTGAAGTCCTAGCAGTCCTCGCAGCATCCCAGATTGGAGAAAACCCCTCACAGGTAAGTGTTTTAGGACCACCAGCATAAAGTGGGGAAAGCATAATAACGATTTACTGAAGTGATGTTGAAGTGGCAAGTGCCTCATAGGATTTTCTGAAAGTACTAAGCCCAAGGAGTTCATGTATGAAATCTTAGGCGAAGTTCTCATTGTTGGCCATCTGGCTGGGTAGGCTCAAGTTTCAATTAGAGTATAGCTAAAGTAAATGCTGTATTCTGATTGGCCTGTTACCCATTACTAAATGCCCTAGTGATCACATTGTGGTTTTTCTACATGTAGAAAACTCAGCCATATGGGTTTTCTATATTTAACTCTTTAACACCTGAAATAGATTATAGGTTGACACTACTCACCACCGTGGTCTATTTGGCTGCAGTAAAACCACACTAGAACTACTTGCAGGTAGACTAAGCTCGGGGGGATGCCCCGGGTGGTCATTACTAATGACACTTTCACAGTTTATCTAGACAGGAAAGAGTGGGTTGAACTGGGCGGGGCGAAATACTAAGTGAGTTGCGTGCGGGGCCGACGTTCGAGATGCTGAACTAAAGCGGTCATTCTCTTCGAAGATGCTGAAGTCTGCTGCTGCTTACTCTGCTGCTGGATGGGGGAGACCAATAGTGACTCACAACGCGAGCGCTACTTCAGGTAACCACAGAACGAAGGCGGCATAAGCCTTTTTGTTCGTACCCTTTGAACGGCCATCAATGGCCGACTCAGCGCTGCTCAAACAGCTGCCCACAACAACGCTCAACATCTTAGCATGCCTTTACTACTGTAGTTACAGAGCGGGAGAGTACTTACCAATCAGCTGGAGCGGCATAAAGCCGTTAGACATCGCTGCCCGACAAACAGAAGCCTTAGAAGTTCGCACTACTAAATTGTACACAAAAGTGTACTATCGGGTTTAAAGGGTTAACAGGATTTGTACATGAGAACATGTCTGCTTGTAATGTTTTACAGCATTATTACAGGTTTACATGTTTATTGGAATGCTACACTCTAAATCAGTTCGGCAACTCGACCAATGGGATCTACGTGATTTAGAAACCCTCGGGGCCCTTAGTAGCGCCCTCGCTGCGCTCGGGACGCTACAGCTCAGGGGCCTCAGGTTTCTAAATCACATAGATCCCTTGGTCTCAGTGTCTAACTTATGTTTAGTGTAGGCATCCCATAAATGTAGTTTAAACACCCTATGGCAGATCAAATGGATACCATCATTGAGGATGTATCGAAGGAACTGACTAAGCTGAGGGAAATGGCACATTCTCTGGGGCTACCTAATGCTGATGCCATCAACTGGTCATCTGACAGCGCAGCCACACAGAAACGATTTCTACCACGTGTACTCCGACCTAATGGCTTTAGCCAAATCGAACACTCTCAATAAATCTGCTCTTGATATGACGTATCACTACCTTGAGTTGCTCACTTTCTTGCGTGAAATACAACAACATCCGGACACTATTTTGGACAGTCAGTATCAAGTGTTCCGTTCGGAGAGAAGGTTGTATGGAGATGATGCTCGTGTGAACCATCGCCTACATGAAAAGTTGAAGCCAGCTTACAAGTGCTTGATGAGATCAGAGACATGGGACCAGGAGCTGTTGTATCCTCTTATTGTGTCGGGGGCAGCTGCAATGGAGACAAAGTTGTGTGAGTATGCCAAGGATTACCTACCTGGTGGGTTATACTGGAATCCCAACCCTCATGTGAGAGAGATCATGACAAAGCTGAAACCCACTAACGACTTGTGTGAATCTCTACTTGGACTCAATGACTACTTGAGCAGTGCAGTACCAAACATGCATCAAATGACCCGGTCCAATATGATCCAAGTAAAGAAAAACAAAACGATCCAATGGCTACAGGATCTGTCAAGCACGGAGCAGGATAAGGTGGTAGAGTTAGCAGTGAGACGGAGAGCTGAAGTATCCAAGGAAAGTAAACAGGAAGATCTGAAGAACAGTAACCAGAGAAGAGAAAAAATGAAGCAAGCTCACGTAAGAAGACAGGCACTGAAGAAGAGGGCTCAACAAGAGAGAGAGAAACTTTTATCCCTACACTTGATAACATCAAGCAATGAATTACTCAAAGCTGTAAGTGATATAGAACACAAGACAATAAGCACTGCCAAGAAGAAGCAAGAGAAACTTTCGCTGCTGAGGAGCCAAATAAACATTTGGAAGAAAGTACTCAACAGGAAGATAACCACTCACTCTAGGTCACAACGTCCAGTTGATGTTATTGTTCAAGAGTTGTCCGACTATATCGATGCAAGTGATTTGCCACCAATTGTAACTTCCATTTCAAGGGAGCCTACAAGTCTCATTGGCAAGCGTGTTGAACACAAGTTCGAGCATGAAGACACACGAGGCCGAGTGGTATTGTGGTTCTATAGTTGGTTACCACCCCTGTACGAAATTTTTCGAAATTGCCTACGATGGTGAAGAGGACACATGTAACTTTGATATCATTCTTGATCTAATTCTTAGAGACTTAGTTATAGCCTTATAGTTTAATTTGTGAGCGTATGCCGAGTGTAAACTTGTATCTGAAATTTTTACAGTGGAATTGAAAATAGGATCTCCTATAGGCTATACTAGGGGAATGCAGTGCATTGTGGGGCGAGCGTGAGCGAGTTGTAGTGGGTACTGCAAATCTGTCCTGTTGAGCTGCTCTCAGTCTCTCCAGTCTGGTGTCTCTGTCTTCAGCAGTCTCAACTGCCAATCTCAGCTCAGAATCTTCCTCCTGATGCCTACAATGCAAGTATAGTCAACTGCATAACACTCAACACTACATTTATGGGATGCCTACACTAATTGAAACTTGAGCCTTCCCAGCCAGATGGCCAACAATGAGAACTTCGCCTAAGATTTCATACATGAACTCCTTGGGCTTAGTACTTTCAGAAAATCCTATGAGGCACTTGCCACTTCAACATCACTTCAGTAAATCGTGATTATGCTTTCCCCACTTTATGCTGGTGGTCCTAAAACACTTACCTGTGAGGGGTTTTCTCCAATCTGGGATGCTGCGAGGACTGCTAGGACTTCAACGAGAAAGCACAAACTGAAAGACTCTCTGCACCTGCTATCGGCAGTTTGAAAAGTGCGTTTTATTAGAGCACACCTTGACCTTCGACCTTTGACCTAACTTGAACTATCCATTGCAGAGCTGACAGTCACGATATCTGGGATCTGAAGGTACAGCTGCATTTCTGTCATATAGTGTAGTATATAACTGCAGTTGATGGCCAGATTTGCAGACTTTCATTTTTCCCATTGCAGACCCTACCCTAGGCCCTCCAGAGAGTTAAGCGGCCATGCTTGCAGAAACGTTCACTCGAACTCTTCCTCTGTAACAGCATGCACTAGTACACTATAAGACTTTAATAATAGCTAGCTCCTAACGCCGTAACGGCAATCCGCCTCGTCCCTCGGGCTTTTTCTGACGTCCGTCACCAACGCAATTTGTTGCTTAGCTACGGACTTACTATATCGAATTAGTTGCTAACTCTAATCAGATTGACCTATAGCCCTCCCATTCAGGCATTAGTTAACCCACATGAACACCCATGGGAAGCCTCAGCTCTGCACCCTGCACTGCAGGCAGTAACACTGCCCTCATGCAGGTGTTCAAGCCCATGCTGACTTTTCCAAAGTCAGCCAACTGATCTCTGATACAAACTGGAACTCTTCAATCTGATAGATAATATTGACTGTTCATGGATGCAATGGCAGAAATTCCTGTCAATCATGGAGGAATGTAGCTAGCTATTCCAAGAAAGGTATTTCCACCTAGGCGGCGTAGTCTACCATGGCTGCATCATCCAATCTAAGAGTTACATGTCCTTCTTGAGAAGGAGAATCACCATGAAATCTTCACTCGCTCTCAGCTACCTCCTCTTGAGTCACTGGCTGAGGCACAGGGAGCTCTTTGGAGAGCGATCTCCATGCAGGAGACCTTGGATGTCTGCTCTCATAATCTGTGTATGTATGCGTGTGTATATTATGTGTGCGTATGCTTATATGAGTTTGTGGTGTGTGTGTGTGTGTGTGGTGTGTGTGTGTGTGTGTGGGTGGTGTGTGCATGTGTGTTGGTGTGCACACTTTTGTTCTCTTGGAACACGTGCTTTGGAAGATTCAATTTCTGCTTCAAGGTTCTTGGCATACCTAGCTATAGCACATGCTTCTTGTCAGCAGTGTAATAAACAGATCGACTTGATTTCAATCAAGATGATAATGAAAGTTCAGATGATGAAGAAGGCAGCAGTCGTGAATAAGATACACAGATGTAGGTGTGCACTCAGACTCACTCCAGAGCGGGCTGGCAATCTTTGACACTGCTCCTACAGGTACATAACACCAATGACCACACCCTAAAGAAATGATAATTATTGGTCTGGATTAACACATGAGAACACTGCGAACCTGATACACACAACTCACCATCAGAAGACTGGAATGCCATTGAGAGTTAACTCCCAATGACATTCACACCCAGTTTTCTGGTTGTGAATGTGCCCATACCGGTAAGTAAAGTTCAGTCATGACATAGCTACCTAATCACATGCAACAGAATGCAGACTTAGTCTAGTGACTCATAATAAAAAGATTCTGTATTCCCCAGGGTTACATAATGAGATTCAGTGAAGCTGTAAGTAGTTGCTATAAATATAATCAAGGCAAAGGCTGCCAAAGGGCACATTTATAAAGGGTACATTCTGGTTTTAGATACTGTTCTAGAAGCCATGTGGATTAGGCCTGGTCTGGGAATGAGACTAGTTTAGGCCTAGCAAGAAAAGCACGCTACAGCATTAGAGGAGGTTGGACATGGTCATGTGACCATACATGTGTAGGCAAAATTTATATGGAGGTTTACTGTACTGAAGTGTGTTCTCGGTAGTCTTAAGTGTCTCAACATCGTTCGAAAGCTCTATTTGGTAGATTCTGACTATGCTGTCACCCTTGAGTCATTTTGGCTATACGGCCTCTTGAAGAAGTGGCCGTGCAGGATGGCAGGGAAGCCAGTGCTGCCAGGCACTCCTGGTACTCCAACTGGCCCAACCTGAAGTGCCTTCAAGGGACTCCTACCTTTCAACTAGGCGATATGCAGGAGGATGTGTGTAGGTGGATAAATGAGCACAACATAGGTGACACGCAGGAGGCTGTGCAGGAGGCTGTGTGTAGGTGGATTGATGAGCATGACGTGCAGGAGGCTGCAGGAGGCTGTGTGTTGGTGGATTGATGAGCATGACAAATTAAGGCGACATGCAGGAAGCTGTGTGTAGGTGGATTGATGAGCATGATGTGCAGGAGGCTGTGTGTCCAGGAGGCTGTGTGTAGGAGGACATGACATACCGGTAGGTGACATGAATGATGCTGTGTCGGTGGATTGATGAGCATGACGAGCACAACATGCACAGGATGAGCACAACATAGGTGACGTGCAGGAGGCAGTGTGTCGGTGGAGTGATGAGCATGAGAGTGCAGGAGGCTGTGTGCCGGTGGGTTGATGAGCATGACATGCAGGAGGCTGTGTGTCAGTTCTGTTACATTTTCGTATAATTCATTGATGAGCATGACATGCAGGAGGCTGTGTGTCGGTGGATTGATGAACATGACATGCAGGAGGCAGTGTGTCGGTGGAGTGATGAGCATGACGTACATGTAGGTGACATGTAGGAGGATGTGTGTAGGTGTGGCAAGGATAAGAATTTTACAAGGGACACTCCCCTCCCATAGTGGGATGCCTGGCTGGTGTCCCTGGCCAGACCTGGCCTTGAGCAAATAGCTGACCGGAAACGCCCACTGACCAGGCGAGCCCACTGACGGGGCAAACCCACTGACGGTGCCAGCCCACTCACAGGGCGAGCGGGGCAAGCCCACTGACGGGGCGAGCCCACTGACGGGGCGAGCCCACTGACGGGGCGAGCCCACTGACAGGACGAGCTCACTGACAGGACAAGCCCACTGATGGGACGGTAGTCATTGGCATTATACTAAAGGGCCCCAGTTCTTTCAATTCCATACTCTCCACTTTCCCCCTTTGGGGACTGTGTGAAATTACAAGGGTTAGATTGCACTCCCCTCTCAGTTTCCATAGAGAGCCAGTTTGGGTGTGGAGGATGTCAGGTCTGACATACACTCCCCTGCCCAGTTCCATGTCAGGGGCCCTACTAATGGTCCAATTATATCGTGGGCATGAGTATGTAATAATGAGTGGTATCTAATACTAATGGAATGTGCCACATTGTGGGGAGAGAGTGAGCGAGTGCACACAGAATAGATGTATGTACAAGACTGTCATCAGAATTTGATGCATGAGCACAGCACAAAACTCAGGCCACATAGAGTCACACCAAAATACACACCCCCCAAAGCACAACACACAATCTATATGCCGCAGCACACTGGTCCAGCACACCACGTGTTCTACAAGATATGTCATGTACAGCTGTGAGGTCGATGCATAGGTAGGTCCACAAGCGGTGTGCTTTTTTTGTCGCCACTGAGAAGGTACAGTGGTAAATTTATGGTCACCCATCGCTCTAGGCCTCTAGCCAATGAATAGGTAGGTCACGAGCAATCAGTGTCTTAGTTGACACCACCGTCCAACAAACAGTACAGATAGACTTAGTCTTGGTACCAGACTCTCGCACATGGCAGATATTTACGGTACGATGTCCGAAAACGAATGCAGTGCATGCTATTTGCATGCGCCAGATTTACGGTATGGGAGACAAATCCAAATCGCACCCACTCAGCGCGAGCCATGCTCAACAACAACTAGTGTCACACGGTCACCCAATAAACGGAGCTGACAAGGGGTCAGTGTCGAGAAACTAGCTTGTTCGCCACATATATATGGCTAACAGAAATGCATACCGCTGGCATTAGGATGTGACCCCATACCAATAATACCTCAACTTGTGGGTGAGACGGATCCCCAATGAGTGAGCCTCACTTGTAATGAATGCCAGCTAGTAATCTCAGGGTAATCTCCAGTGTTCTTTAGTAAATTCTAGCAAATCTCCAGTACTTTAGTAATCTCCAGTAATGTCCAGTAATCTACAGTAATTTCCAGTAATCTTTAGTAATCTCTAGTAATCTCCAGTAATCTACCTGGTACAGATTTCACAAAATGAAAATGGTCTCCATCTCTTAAGTGTGCAAAGTAAAAATTTCACTACAAAGGATTGTGGCCATCCATCCCAGAAAGGATGCTTCCCGGTAGAATTACCAGTGTACTACAATGGATATTCCAGTGTACTGCAATGGATACACAGGGACACACCCATCTTCGGAGGATGTCTCTTGCGTGAGCCTGACAGAGGCCCTCTCTGGTGTCCATGTCATGAGTGCGGGCCAGTAGCTCAAAGCCACCATCAACCTGGTGGGAAATTGCACATAATTAATTTACACACAGCATGGCCTAAGCCATAACACATGACGTAATTTACACCATAATGTCATGTAATCTGAAAGATTACTTTCATGGGTTCTCTGAAAAGTCTTGTCAATATGCTACATTTCCGCCCATTCTGGACCTTGATTAGGCATAAGACTGTATGCACATCACTAGACAAGGTTCAGTCAGAATGGGCCAGAACATAGCACGCTGGTAACTGTTACACTTTTCTAGAGAACCTCAATCCGCCATGACTTGTACATAGCACCGAAGTCTTCATCCTGAGAGACTGGCTGTGCAGGATTCAGATTAACAAAAAATATCTTGGCAAAACACAACCTGATCCATCGCTCTTGGGTTTGCCTGCACGCACACATAATAAAAGGAATACAACAGTCAGTAAACCCAGCTGGTTCCGAGAGACACATCATTCCATCCCCACCACCCAGGCACCATGTTGTCATACTGGAGGCAGCTACATGCTGATGGTGGGAATGACCTGGGAATAAGGCTACAGACAGAATAAACACTTCACGTTGGATGTCTGAGCCATTAGCCTCATCCTAGGCAGTGTAGTCAACTGGTAGAAAGAAGCAAACTGGACTTATCACTTTAACCCAGCGAAGCCAAATGGATGATGACTGATCCAGAACACTAGTTGGACACTAGCTGTAGCAAGGTCTACCATGCATATCCAAAGTGACAGCCTTATTACTAGCAGGACTCCGCCCATCTATATGGGTCGGCAGTATGTCTAAGCTAGCGACGGAAATTAATGCCCAACCTGGAGCATCCCCCTTGTCACCCCCCCTCCCCCCCCCCCCCCCCCCCCCCCACACACACACACACACACACACACACACACACCCCACCCCCAACACCACCATGACACCACCAACACAGTGAGACAGCTGGCACACTGGACCAGGCCCACGGCCACCGTGCTTGCCATGTTTGTCTTTGTCGCACCCACTTAGCAGCCATGGAGCACTTGTTGTCACTGCCGGCAGCACAAGGCTACACCACACCTCCAGGGACACACAGAACCAAACCAGCCACTGCACTTCACAGCCTGCGTGTTAGAACATGACCGATATACGTATGCTTCCAGCAAAGGGCTTAAGCATGCACTGGCCTCGTTCCCAGGCCAGTCCAACCGCCAGTATCACTGCTTGAAGTATTTCTAGGTTGACTGTACAGACCACGTAACAGTTTTGATGTCACGAGTGTACAATTGAACATCGTGGGTGCCATTGGAATTCCACTGCAGTTAAGCACATGCGCAAACAGTAGTGGAAGCCAGGACCTTTTCTCCTCCCTCTCTCTGGCCTGGGAATGAGGCTAGGGCAGTGCTGTTCTTTGTGCAACTGTGAATGGCACAGGCCTGGGAATATACTCAAACAGAACTGCTACATGAGCTACAGAGGGAGGAAGACTGTTCCAAAACATGAAACGTGCAACAAAAACACTCAAGCACATTTATTACTACCGTACTCCCGTGAAAGAGCACCCATGGGCGGAGCACTGTACATGTTCACCAGTGGGTGCTCTTTCGAATGTTTATGCATTCAACCCTGAAAGAGTGCCCACCTTTGTTTATGTATACATAGCAGCAAGTGTGCGTGCGTCAGAGCCCTCCCAGCACATCTACATCGCTGGAGTCACAAGCAATATCACTGCTCACCATGTCGTGTTCGCTGCCATCAAGCGCTTGATGAGGTCTCGCATGGAGGTCCTGTGTATCTTCGTGTTCACAGGCAAGCCAACAATGACATAGACACCATGGATATGGATACACTGCTTCATGTAGATTTTCTGCAAGTTTTTTACCTCGATCAGATATGTGTAGAACACCTCAAGTGACTGTGCTCCACTGTCTGCCACACAAGACACGAGGCTAACGCAAGGGTGGTGCTCATTCGATTGACCCTATACAGGAAATTGAGCGAAAAGTGGGGGTGGGGTGGGCACTCTTTCGTGAGACTACCCAATTCTGAAATGGAATGGAAAAGATTTTTTGTAGTTTGGCACTTATGAGTCAGGCCATATTAAAACTATCAAACTTGATAACTGTAGATCATTGTATCATGTAGCCTCGTTCCCAGGCCCCCAACCAGGGAACAAGGCTATATAATTATGCATCATACAACTGTGAATATCGGGTGAAAGCCTACACTGTTACTTGCTCCACTACGATGGCCTCGTCCTCCTGGCAAGCTTTGTAGAGTCCCCCCATAAATTATGGACTGGATGTTGTGTGAGTCTTCACTCTGCTTTCAGCCGTATCAAATTCGCGTTCGGGCTGCCAGGCTCTCGTTCTAGCGTACGAAGATAATCGGACATGACTGTGACTTCCAACAAATTTGTCGGACATCAGAATGGTTCAGAATGCGGACATGTCCGACCAATTAAATCGGACATGTTCACAACACTAGATTCGACTCAGGCAGCTGAGGCTGTGAGTGAGATAACATCTAGGCGGAGACCAGTCCATCATTGGATAGCATTAGGCAAAGTGGCTACAACTTGTGGCTCCAGTACTGCAAAGGTGCTATGCTTGCTGGTTCCAGCGTATAAATTTGCAGAGATGCTAGCGAGATGGTTCCAGCATTGAATGCAGAGGTGATAGTAGCTAAGTGTGCTGGCTCCATGGCATGTGTGCATGCTGGCATGCTGGCTCTCCGGCGTGCGTGCTGCATGGCATCAGCATTATTGTTAAGGCGGCCTTGGATGGGTGGGGCTGGAATCTTGCAAACGAAAATATTTCAAACCTTCCGTTATTTTAGATAGGTGTTCAGCCATCTGCATGAGAAAATGTCAGAGCTTCTCAGCTCATGATTCAGACCGCTGCGTAGGAAGCTGAGGAGAGCTGCTACTGGAAAAAGACCACGACGTCACTCCTTCCTGAATCCCAGAAGGTTATATGCACATGCCTGCCAGCTAACATTCCATGCATTCATAACCATTTCGACCCTACCTATAATGGGTAGGGTCGAAATGGTTATGAATTTGCACTTACATCCTAGTCTCGGATTGCGAGTTGTCCTCACGGAATGTAATTAAGCGTAGAAATTAACAATCAACTGCGATACCACGCGTACAAACACAGTCAACCTGCTCGTTGCTCGCCTCGACTTTTGTCAGACACTCGCAGGTAACGCGGTACGGCACAGCGATTTGCCGTGTCTAGTCGCTGGCGACACTGAAAGTCTGGAGAAAAATCATTTCTCTGACGTCATTCGCAATCAACGCTTCTGATTCGTTAGGTCAACATTCCGACCTGGGGACAACTCAAATGTAAGATGGTGCCCAGACCCTTTCCTTCTCCCCCGCGCGAAGGGTCTGGTCTCGCCATGGCCAGACCCCATTCGCATGGAGGGAAGGGGTCTGGGACATGGCCATAGCAGACCTCTCAACTTCAAAACAAACTCTATTGTGAGATACCCAAACGGAGTTGAACTTGGTCCGCTGCCCCTGTGAGTTTCTTGGACGTCTTCAGCACGGGAGGGGACTGCTGCTGGTGCTCACTACTGTCATCAGAGTCCAGCACATGCCTTGAGCCAATGTCCTCCCCTTCAGAGTCACTATTGACTTCAACATAATATTATGAGCTGGCAGTTAGTTTATCAGCAGACCGTGAGAAACGAGGACATCACCGTGAGACCGTGAGAGCAGGGCTGAAATGGTATTACAGTCATGAAGGATGACCTAGGTGATTGCAGCCAGCAATAAATGCTGCTGCCTCAAATGCAAGGGGCAGTCACGTATTGCCCGTAGAATTATTTGCAACCAGGATCAAGAATCTGATTGGTGAAAATATCATCCTTGATTGCTAGATCTTGGAGCTCTTGATCACTTGATGTACATGGGGTTCAAAATTAGCCCTGCCTCTGAAAAATTGTTTGAGCTGTTCATCTCAGTCGCTCAGAGTTTGTCTTGGTCCATCAAAGAGAATGTTGATACTGGTCACATACGTTTCTACAGGCGGCACGTTATGTGACTATATACCCCTTGGAATGGGACGTGAATCCACGATCATCAGCCTTCAGGGCAAATGCTCTACCAACTGAGAACAGGTCAGGTTCAAATTTGAGACTTCCTCCATAATAACAGTATGCCCATGACAAGTCGGCCAGAATATTCCTGCGACACACACACGTGCATGACAGAATCATTCTTCCCCCTCCAGGTTCGTCTCCAGGCACAGGTCAAGCCAGCCCCAGGTGAGAAGCCGATGTTCACTGGAGCAGTTGACTGTGCTCGCAAGACTGTCAAGAATGAGGTGGGTGTTGTGTATGTGAGGAAGGGTCAGAGGAGGAATGCACCCACACACACACACACGTTCACAGGGCTCTACAGAGGGATGCTGGCCCCTCTACTGGCAATCACGTCACTCAAAGCTGTCAGCTTTCTTGGTTACAGAATTGGCAAGCGGCTGCAGTAGAGAACACCAACAGAAGTGCTCACGTGAGATGCTCAGATTAGCCAACAACCACTTGGGCCATGTACATGCATACACTGCATATACAGAGCCAGTGGAAGCAATTTGGGATTGGTAGGGCAAAATGTTCACTGCCGAAGGCAGTGAGTAGAGGCGCGTAGCGCCGATCTGTCTTCGCTGCTGCATTTTTACTTCCTGGCTCCACCCCTTTCTAAATCGCACCTTCCACACTTCAAGTTTTGCTGCAATGCAACTGGACTCGTAAACAGACTTTCCCTCGAGCCTGGTCCCCAGTACCGTAGCTATGTATCCACAGAGGAGGACGCTCAGTGCCGCCTGATGTTAGCAAGTATACCAATCATGATGGTTTGTCAAAACATTGGTCCGGCAATTGCCGGGTCTGCCGGACCTGTTCCGCCGCCCCTGATATAACTAGCCTCGTTCCCAGGCCCGCGCGCCGTTTCGGTTGCAAGCGATGAAAAGCTGGGCGGGGCCTGGGAACGAGGCTAACATATAACAGTACAGTTGATGACTTTGGAGTTTATTAACCATGGCAGGATATGGCAGCACTCTTATGCCGGCAGTTTGTCTGCCGTGTTAATGACAGCGATCTCAGCTCCTGTTGAGAGAGTCAAGTGCCTTATGCAGGTATGGTGTGTGTGTGTATGTGGGGGGGGGGGGAGGGGGGGGGGGGGGGGGGGGTGAGGACAGACATGTGAGAAGCACATGTAGAGAAGCTGGCCACGTTCTTCAGTAGCTGCACATAGTTTGCTCGGACACCTTCAGTCTGCAGTGGTCACCCTCTCACCTAGCCTCGTTCCCAGGTCGTATTCTCTCCTCCCACGTGGCCTGGGAACGAGGCTACCTCTCACCCTCCCAGTACACTCTCAAGTTCATGGACATGAGTATTTCTCAACCATTCCATTTTAGCACACAAGGGGTCAATCATGTTCACTGGCATAATTATATGATTGTGTCGATCACCGTCCTTAATTTTAGTGTAAGGTTCCCTCCCTCCCTCCCCAGATCCAGCAGGCCTCACGTGGAAAGGCCCACTATTCCACTTCCAATGACTGTGCAAAGCAGCTGTACCGGGAGGGCATGTGTACATGGAGGAACCATGGCAACACTGCTTAGAGGTGGGTGTGTGGGTGTGTGGGTGTGTGAGAGAGTGAGAGTAAAGACAGTGTTTTTGTTCCCTCTGTTTCAGATGTGCCTGGCCTTGGAATTTACTTTGGTGTTTATGTGTACCTGCTGCGAACTCTGACCCCTGTGGGAAAGAGGTATGTCTGTCTATGGCAACATCATGGAGGAGTTTTCAATGCACAATTTTCCAATTCGTTTAGGCTTGTTATTATTGTTAAAGCTACCTTTTAAAAATTAAGGACGTGCACATTTTTTCTTTTTTTAGACGAAATGGAATGGCATGACACATGCAACCAAGACTGACTGTCTCAGACCTCACATATGCCACGCCTCACACGCACTCTCACACACCTTTTATCTGCTATCTGCATCCCTCATCCATCACCTGCTCCTTTGTCATGTCTTCCACCATCGTGCGCGCACACACACACACACACACACACACACACACACACACACACACACACACACACACACATCCTCACACAAACACACACGTATGCCAGTCAGTATGAGCTGAGTCCTGGACGTGTCCTATTTGCAGGAGTAGCAGTGTGGACATATGCCATTGTCCCCAATACACTCAAGTCAAGGTACCAAACAAGTACACATACAAACTTCCACACCATGCACTGCAACACCCATTCCCACACCACTGCTGTCCCCAATGCTCCCCATTCCATACTGGGTATTCAGAGCATATTTGGATTATGACTTTGATAATAATACCACACACACACACACATACCTCCACCACCCACACTACCACCACACACCCACACATACCACCACACACCCACACATACCACCACACACCCACACTACCACCACACACCCACACATACCACCACACACCCACACATACCACCACACACAGGCAAGTAAAGTGGGGTTAGGGAAGTATTTTGGCAGTTGGCGAGCTATCCTACATCCTAGGCTCTAGCTACGTTAAAAGCCCATTGAAAGGGAATGTATCCTCATTTGGATTGTTGACACTTCCCTCCCTCTCCTGTCCCTCCCTCTATTGCCCTCAGATCCGGACAGAGGGCCCCACAGCTCTGTTCAGAGGCCTGACTCCTATCATGCTGAGGGCTTTTCCCGCCAACGCAGTAGGTCATCACTACTTTTGTGTTTCTATGCATTATATCACAGAATTGTCTAGTCCTCTGTGCTAGAGTTCCCTCTAGAGGTACAGGTTCACCCCACCATGTCAATGGTGACTTGTTCCATGCCTCATTCCCAGGACTTCATTCCAGTTTAGCCACTGGAACGATTCCTGGGAGCAGCATTTCAGTTCATGCCAGTGCACTGTACATTATTACTGTCTAGTGAGATTGCTGTAGTTGGAGTACGATCAGACTACCTGTGGTGACATCGACCGCATCCTCTCCTCCCTCTTCCAGGCGAGTTTCCTAGGTTACGAAACGTCTATGAGGGCGCTCAATTGGATTCTACCAAACTGGTGATAATTATCATGCTTCAATTATTTATTATTGTCCGAGTCACAAGACGATTACCAATCTGAGGCAGTTGTTGGCATTGAAACACTCAACCATCACAAGATCACCTGTCAGAACTATCCGTAGTTATTTATTACAGGCTGGCAAAATAGCATGAGTGTTGCATAGCCTTTCACCTCATGGTGGCAGTGTTGAATTCACCTTGAAATGTCAAGATAGATGCAAAGAACATCTCACTGCGAAATAATCTGCCTTCTCTGTTTCATGTTTCCTTCGTTGCTATGTGCCTATCTGCCATTAATTGTCGACAATGCGAATTTCAATTCTTAATTGCACTTACTAAGCCGAGCAATCATGATCAGTGCATGTGACCTCACTGAGTGACACTCAGCAGCTGTAATTTGATCCTCTCCTACGCGATAGCCGCCCTGTTCGATGTGCATCGGCAGATGTCACGTCGATTGTAGCTGCACTGCATGCATAGACGTTCAGCGCGAGGTATGTTCTATGAATACCTCTAGTTATATGATTGTGTCCATCACCGTCCTTAATTTTAGTCTAAGGTTCCCTCCCTCCCTCCCTCCCCAGATCCAGCAGGCCTCACTTGGAAAGGCCCACTATTCCAGTTCCAATGACTGTGCAAAGCAGCTGTACCGGGAGGGAGGCATCCGGCATGTGTACAGAGGAACCATGGCAACACTGCTTAGAGGTGGGTGGGTGGGTGTGTGAGAGAGTGAGAGTAAAGACAGGTTTTTTTGTTCCATCTGTTTCAGACGTGCCTGCCGGTGGAATTTACTTTGGTGTTTATGTGTACCTGCTGCGAACTCTGACCCCTGTGGGAAAGAGGTATGTCTGAATCAAGTCACAATGCACAATTTTCCGTTTGTATTAGGCTCGTTATTAGACGAAATGGAATGGCATGACACGTACATGTAACCAAGATTGACTGGCTCAGACCTCACACACACACACACACACACACACACACGCCACACCTCACACACACAGGAGCTCAGTCCTGGAAATGTCCTGTTTGCGGGGGGGGGGGGGATGGCAGGAGTACCATTCTGGATGTACTCCATTGTCCCCAATACACTCAAGTCAAGGTACATGTACCAAACAGGTACAAACACACAGCCTCATTCCCACACCACTGCTGTCCCCATTCCATACTGTAGCTATAGGTATTCAGAGCATTGTGATTATAGTTTTGCTAATGGATTCTCCACCTACCCACACACACCCACACACACCCACACACACCACCACACACCTACCCACACACACACCCACACACACCACCACACACACACCCACACACACCACCACACACACCACCACACACCTACCCACACACACACCCACACACACCACCACACACACACCCACACACACCACCCATTGTACATCCTAGGCTAGCTATGTTAAAAGGTTCGGGAAACCCATTGAAGCGAATGTATCCTCATTTGGATTCCCTTCCCTCCCTCTCCTCTCCCTCCCTCTATTGCCCTCAGATCCGGACAGAGGGCCCCACAGCTCTGTTCAGAGGCCTGACTCCTATCATGCTGAGGGCATTTCCCGCTAGTGCAGTAGGTCATCACTACTACTGTTAATTTGTCTGTCTCAGTGTATCACAGAATTAAGTGTGTATTCCTCTGGGCTAGAGCCCAGAGTTCCCTCTAGAAGTACAGGTTCACCCCACCATGTCATTGGTGACTTGATTCATGCCTCATTCCCAGGACTTCATTCCAGTTTGGTCACTGGAACGATTCTTCATGACAATACACTGTACATGTACATTATTGCTGTCTAGTGAGATTCCTGTATGTGGTGACATCGACCGCATCTTCTCCTCTTTCTTCCAGGCGTGTTTCCTAGGTTATGAAACCTCTATGAGGGCGCTCAATTGGATTCTACCAAACTGGTGATAATTATCATGCTTCAATTATTAGTCACAAGACGATCACCAATCACAACCATCACAAGATCACCTGTCAGAACTCGTAGTTATGTATCGTTTATGACAGGCTGGCAAATAGCATGACGTACAGGTTCACCCCACCTTGACGTACAGCCTTTCAGCTTATGGTGCCACAGCACTGTTGAATTCACGAACGCTACTCTTGTTTTGTAAGAAGTGTCACAGTAGACGCAAAGAACTGCGAAATAATCTACCTTCCTTTCTCTGTTCATTTGCCATTGTTGCTATGTGCCTTTCTGCCATTAATAATTATTATTGACCGACCTTCAATTTGATCCTCTCCTCGAGTGGCTAAAATACATGCAGCTTGCCCGGCCCACAACGTCCTGGTTGTAATAATATTATACAGCCTCTCATGTTTGGCACACCAGCAACAGTAGTAAAATACAAAGAAACCATACAATGTTCAGTTCAGCCCTGAGTGCATCTCTACACTCCGGCAGTAGACACAATCAGTGAAAATGTGCAAATGCTCTCATAACAGTAATAATCTAGAACAAGTAGCTGAGCTCGCTTCGCTCGCTCAGCTACTTCCCCCTTGTTCTCCCATCGTGCGTAATCCAGCGCCGGACAGCTCTCTGAAGAGCTGCTTCTCCCCGATTGCGTCCGCTTCAGCTGCTGCTCGCCGCTTGCGTCCGCTTCAGCTGCTGCTCCCGGGCCCGATTGCGGCATCCGCTTCCACTGCTGCTCCCCGTTTGCCTCCGCCTCCAGCTGCTGCTCCCGATCGCGTCCACTTCGACTGCTACTCCCCGATCGTGTCCGCTTCAACTGCTGCTCCCCGATTGCGTCCGCTTCAACTGCTGCTCGCCTGATTGCTCGACTGCTGCTCCCCGATTGCATACTGGATTCCAGCCCATGCCGCGGCCCAATGTTCTCGAACATTCTGTGCGGAGTTCGAGGTTCAGTAAATAAATTAAAGTACGAAGGTCGTGCGTCACTATAGTCTAGTCCCGCCCCACGAACATCCCACTTCCGTCACTCACAGACACACACACACACAGACAGACACACGTTAAAATCTTAATGTATTGATAGTATATACTGCGACATATACTCCAAATTCATGTCTAAAAAAGGTAACATTAATATCCAGGTTCGGGAGAACACTTCTTTTGTCAGCCACAGGATGTGAATCTGCCCAGGCATTTCGAATGAGACTCAGCACGAGCTGCCTGTGTGTGCATGTGGGGGTAAGGGGGAGAAGAGTGCGATGATCGAAACCAGATGTGTCACTAGTCTCGGTTCCAGACCGAACCAACCCCAGCACAGATCGCTTTTAGTATCGCGTATTTCCGCGCATTATACTGGAAGCGATACACACGCTGGATAAACGGTCTGGGAACGAGACTAATGTGTCACCAGTGGAACCCAAAACTCCATTCCACTCTAATTAAGTACTACAAGGGGATCAGTATCAAGAGAGACGGTCTGACCTGGGGGTGCATGATGAAGACTGGTTCTGGTTCGACCCAACACTATAATATATAGCTAGGGGATTTGGGAGAGCCCATGCAGCTGCAGCTGACGAATACCACTGCATGCATGTGTGTATAAGAGGGGAGGGGGGGGGGGGAGGGAAGACCAGAGTACATTTCACACACTTGTGATGGTTACAGCAGCCTACACTATTAATTTGCTAGCTCCACCAGCAACACAATCGGTTCCTCACTGAAACTCACTAATCCCCCTCCCCCTGTCCACTCCCCCATCCTTCTCCCTCCCTCTCCCCTCTCCCTCTCACTGCGGCACTCCCTCTCCCTCTCACTGCGGCACTGCCTCACCGCCTCACCTAAGGCATCCTTGTCATCAGCGAAGATCAGGAGCTCCTGACCAACAAAGCAGCAGCAACATTTGGGCTCCTTGCGCAGTTCAAGAACCAGTAGTCGATGAACTGTGTCTCAACTGTGTGTGTGTGTCAGAGAAGACACTAGCACCAAGGTGTATGAATGGCCAAGACAAACCTGGCCTTCCTGCCAAATTACAATTCCACTTAGTGAACCATGTCTCCTAGGAGACCACCACAAGTGAACCACTAGCTTAGCCAGGACGTCCATGCCCAGACTGTCTACAGTTGCAGTCATAGCAACCAGGTGTAATGGATTCCTACACAGCTCTGGAGTGGTGGGCTCTACCTTCCAGTTCTTCAGCTACACAGCTATAGGATATGGCAGTACCAATTACTATGAATCCCTACTCACCTGCAGATGATCTATATCTATCAATACACAGTCAATGAACAAAAGTTTGGTACCCAGTTATGACCACCCTACACTGAAACCAAATCAGTTATAAGTCACAGAGTGGTTCCCTTGGTTGCAGACAAGCTACCCTGTTTGCAGACAAACTGGAGGCAGAGGTTAGAAGAAGGGGTTCAGAGACCAATCACACTGCAACTTGAGAGGAAGCTAGCCCAATTATCTACAAGACAACCATAATCATGCAGATCTTAGCCACTAAACATCTGTGAGGGACCTGCTGCCATCAAGGGCTTGAAATTTCCATGACAACCAGGAAATTTTCCTACACATGGTTTTTGGATTGGTGTATGCACGTACATTCAACACAGCAGTCCATGCACAGTGTGTAGGAAATTTTCCTGCACATTTCAAGGCACACATGTATTGTGTAGGAAATTGTGCAGGAAAATTTCCTACACAATACACAAAACATTCACATACATGACCACAATGAAGCTAAATTATGATCAAATTAGTGAAATGTTGTGCACTTTTGTAGGAAAATTTCCTACACACTGCATGTGAAGCGAAAAATAATCCCCGAATTGCATTTTGTAGGAAATTTTCCGGCACATGTGTAGGAAGCATGTTTCCGGTAGCCTCGTTCCCAGTCCCACGCCCAGCTTTTCGTCGCTGCTTAGTACGGTAAAGCGGGGAGGGCCTGGTACATCTTCTCACGTGAGCATGACGTAATCGAAAAATGGCAAAATTTTCAGAACGAAGACGCTACGTTTCGCGTGTTATTCAACCATCTACACGTTCAACGCTCGGTGAGGGCCTGGTACATCTTCTCACGTGAGTGACGTCAAGTCACCCCCGCAATTTAAATTTTCTTAAAGTGACCAGATTTATGCACTAGCTTGCTAAAAAGTTTTCTTATTTCCTTTGGAACATGTTAGTAGTATAGGCTATTCAAACCTTAGAGAGAAATGTGGAAGTCATTTCCTTTGCCATTGGGTATACGTACAGGCATTGACCAAAAGCAGCTGAGTCACTTCAGACATGGCAACCACGTTAGTCTGGCTGTTCCTATAGAAGCATGCCACTCTAATAGCTGTATACACACCACAGGCAGTGGACAATGTCACACTGTGACTCAATTGAGATGTGTGTAGCTACACTACCCACATACCTAGAGGTGGTGGCACTGAAGGAGGTTGGATCGAGAAGAAATATGAATGGTTTCATTGCTCCTAGCAGCTCCATTGTGTGCACCAGCTCTACTAGTTGCTCCCACTGTGCAGTCCGTTTTGCATACAGCTGGCAGGAGGGAATTAGATGACCAGGAACAAACTCATCTACCTGACGCTTTGTGATCTGAAAGGGTTCAGAATCCACCTTGAATCTGTACAATCATGAACACTGATTTGTTTAGTGATTACAAAATAGACTCACTCCAGGGTATGTAGCGGGAGTAATACCCCATCCACTCTCGAGCACAACCCCTTCTTTTGGAATATCCAGACTGATCATGTCCCCTTCAAACACTTCCACCTGGTACGGACCCATTCTGGCATCCATCTTAGCATACCCACCATCAACAGCCTGCAATAGAAATATAGCTACTTCATGACCATATAATGGCAATGTTTAATAAGTACACTAAGTAACTTACAGCTTACGGAGCTCATCAGTGGTATTTACTGGATAGCCACACCTCACAAATTTGCTAAACCAGTCACACTTGAAATTCAACACTGTTCCTCAAGGACAGAGCATCCACCCAGCCTCACATACATTGTTGCAAACTGCACCCGGAAGATCTTCCTTACCGCTTCAGTATTCTCACTGGAGGGGTGTTTTCTCCAAGCAGCCGGTATGGCAGCATAAACGTGACCCACTTCTCAGATTTTGGGATAGCTTCTCAATCCTCACAGCACTCATCGCTAATACAAAGGCTTGTTCAGAGACATGAAGTATCTAATGAGAAGAGTTACTGTGCCCGACTGTACTATCGAAGATGTGATATCCACAGCTGGGAAGTCTACTTTGCGATCATGTGGAACTTGGAGTTATACATACCCTCTGGCAGCTGGAACTGACCAGAGAGGGAGGCCTTGACATGGACTTGACATTCGTTCGCTTCAGGAGGAAGAGCACCTTCTGGTAGATGCAACTTGAACCCACGATTCAGCCACTCAAAACTCTGGGCTCGGCTGGTGTACATGAAGGAGGTGTGGTCGATGACTTCAATACCCTGCAGGTAACCTGTGTAAAGTATAGTAATTAAAACCAGAACTAAAATTATAACTACAGTCATGTCTTTGTCTATATTAATGAGCAAATATAGCTACCATAGCACTAATAACAAAGTATTACCCCTGTTGCCTTTGATGCTAGCTGGACCGCGCGCCGCGCAATATCAAGGTTTAGCTAGCTAGTCTCGGTACTAGACTATTTGCGCACTTCGGAATTATTCCGCCCTGCACGAATAGTCTACTACAGTAAAGCATACTTTCTTGGGAGTCGGGAAACATTCAAAGTCATCCAGTCAAGCAGAGACCGGTGGGCTCCAAGTCAGTCACCTCCAACGCGGCACGCAGGAACGTTGGTAAAATATACAGGTGGTGAGTTGTCATTGACTGATTGACATCGGTTGTTTATCAAGTTGATCTGGAACACGAAATCCAGGCAGACGACCCACCAAAATCATCCTCACACTTTACGCTACACAATGGTAGATACTTATGCTTGCAATGTGACCTTTGACCCTTCCGTACTGACTAGTACTAGACCGTGTTCATTCTTTAAATCCAAACGGCCGGGAGAATGAACATGCTGTGACGGAGTGCTGACAGCATTCCAATGCTATGATAGTATAGAGCTGGATGTACAAATAATAGTGTCTTTTGGCTCCACTAACAACATTTTGTAACATATAATATAGTCTCCTATATGAAAAAGTGGTGAATTGGTGTGATATTGCTGAATAATGATAATTTATGCATTATTGAAAAGGTGGTTAACTAAAACTTAATGCTTCTAGTACATGTAACCCTTCACATTAATAATCTCTAATTAACACTCCAAATGTTGTACAACCACAACGCAACTACTAACTCTTTATTGTGTTTAGACTGAGTTTGGCTAATCAAACCAAAGCAACTATCAAGTTTGAAAACTGAAGGTGAAGCTAAATCCAGATACTTGACACTGGTCATTAAGCATTGCCTACTTTGATACCCCATCTATTTACAGGCTATTTTACGAGTACAGTGGAACCTGTCTAATTCGGTCACCTGGGGGCCAAAAATATTTGGCCTTATTAGACAGGTGGAAGCATTACAGAAAACCTCTCCAAAGCGGTCATGTGAAGTTTTAGTGTGATTGGCCTCATTACAAAGGTTCTTGCGACACTGAACAACTTTGATTCAAGTAAGTTCCATGAAGAAGACAACTAAGGACTTTAGTATTGTAAAATACTTGGTTGTTTCATTTTTGTATGTTCATTTTGGCACTTTCTATAATATTAAACGCACGCGCGCACGTACGCAACACACGCGCGAACGTACATAATTAAGGTTACGGGTACCCGCGTATCATGCAATAACTGGAGCAATATTCATGCAAGCCATGCCGAATTCTTACAGCGCCTAGCACAAAGTGCGGTGCTGGACTCGAACCTATTCAGACCCGCCTACTTCTCAACAGACGAACTTCCTGCAGAGGCGTGGCTACATGGACGCCTTGACCCCTCCCATACACATTTATAAATTCTGAGCGCATTCTACAAACTGCACTCGTTACACGCAGAATTGCACCTTCAGCTTCAGGAAGCGGCTAGAAGACATGAACTTCGAGTGCGAGAGCTATAAATGAACAAGTCATTCGCCCAACATCTCCCGCTAGCAGCCAAAGTACACAGAAAAAATGGCGTCCAACGAAGGGTGTGGCGACAATTCACTTCGCTAGCATGCAGTGGACAACAGCCTACACAGACTCCCAAACATAGCTCTCGTCCTAGATATATGATAGTAGCAGTTATATAAATGCCTATTTCCATCTCAATTACCTTTTCCGGGAAGTAAATTCGCACGGGAATCGCTGAAATAACATGCAGCTGCCCGTAAACAGGCAAATTAAATTATACTTCCGGTCAACGGGTACCCGTAACCTTAACCATGGATAATATAGTACGCGAGCCTTAACGCACGCGTGCACTCGGTGGCCGTTACAGTCGATTAATTCCGTTGCGTTTGAACATTGCGTATGCATGATCGCGTGCGGCAGGAACTTCCTGCGGGTGGAGTTTCACGGAAACGACACGGCCTGGAATACGCAAAGGTCTGGAAGCCATGCAGGCACTTTGCGTGAGTGTCATACTTGCAGAACACAGTTTCCGTGATAATCCACGCAATACGCAGTGTTCAAACGCAACGGAAATCGACTGTATTGGCAGTGCGTTATAGCGTGCTATAGCGCGCTTGGGGTGGAGCAACGTGACCGCATTACGTATTACGCAGGTGACCGCTATAGAAGAACAGTTAAGTATGGAGACTATGCAGGGGTCAAATTTCGGGACTTTCCCAAGCTGACCGCAATGTGGAGGTGACCGCCTTATTCAGGTGGCCGCTAAGGCAGGTTTCACTGTAGCTTGTAAAAAGATGGAAAAACACCCCAAATTAATCACCGCAGTGGCTAAACTGCACACATGGTACACATGAACATAATAGCACATGGTACACATGAACATAATAGCACATGGTACACATGAACATAATAGTATGGCAACTGGTCTAGAAAATTAGGAAAAGCTATCACTATGTCTATATGCCTATATGCACCAGAAATCCACTTAGGAAAACCTACCAGCTTCAAGTTATCCGCCGAGTCATCCGCCGAGTGACTTCCGGTATACTTTTCCGCTGCCGCCGACTCGAAACTTTGCTAGAACCCCGCATGAAGTGCTTCTTTTGGAGTACAGGCAGGAAGAGCATGGGGAGTAAATCGCAAAAAGCCTGCAGGGTGGATAACTGTAAGTTAAGTCTCCGTCAACTATGCTATGTATAACTACTTTCGATCACCGTTACATGTACACACAGCATGAAATGGCATACTGTCAGGCACATTTGAACCAAGGGCATAGACAGTAAGGGTTTCCTCTTCAGAGAACGCACAAAAAATCAGTTCCAGGGTTATAGATAGTCTCGGAACCAGACCCTTCGTGCGGGGGAGGAGGAAAGGGTCTGGGCACGTTCCTACATTCGAGTTGTCCTCACGGAATGTAATTATGCGTGGTAATTAGCAATCAACTGCGATACCACACGTACGATCACAGTCACCTGCTCGTTGCTCCCCTCGACTTTTGTCAGACACTCGCGGGTAACGCGGTACGGCACAGCGATTTGCCATGTCTAGTCACTGGCGACATCGAAAGCCTGGAGAAAAATTGTTTCCCTGACGTCATTCGCAATCAACACTTCTGATTCGTTAGGTCAACATTCCAACCTGGGGACAACTCGAATGTAAGATGGTGCCCAGACCCTTTCCTCCTCCCCTGCACAAAGGGTCTGGTTCCGAGGACCGAGACTAGGTTATAGACAGAGACTATTTTCTACTGAGTCAGTACGATGCTGAAGGTACCAGCTGTGATCAAGCATGTACAGCTATATGACATGCTGGCCAGATGGTGGTAGGGGCAGGGGGCTGAGGAGGGGGGAGCTCAGATGAATCTCTGGACAACAGTCCCAAGACTCACCACAAAGATTTCAAGCCTCAATCCCCTCAAAGTCATGTGTGTATGTGGGGGAGTGTGGTACTGTAGTCGCTCGTATGAGAGTTGGACCTGTGCGTAAAAGTGATTATGTGAGCTGTGCTTAATAACACACCACCATGGTATGTTGTGTAGTGATGGTCTGATGGGGTCAATGCCAATGCCCAAAGGTTCAGTGACTATAGTATCCAGTTGTAGTGAAATGAGTGTTTTTCATGATGAACTTCCTCTTTGACTCGCACACACACACACACACACACACACACACACACACACACACACACACACACACACACACACACACACACACACACACACACACACACACACACACACACACACACACACACACACACACACACACACACACACACACACACACACACACACACACCTGGCTCTACCTCTGCTCTACCTGGCTCTACCTCTGCTCTACCTGGCTCTACCTGGCTCTACCTCTGCTCTACCTGGCTCTACCTCTGCTCTACCTGGCTCTACCTCTGCTCTACCACTGCTCTACCTGGCTCTACCTCTGCTCTACCTGGCTCTATATACCTCTGCTCTACCTGGCTCTACCTCTGCTCTACCTGGCTCTACCTCTGCTCTACCTGGCTCTACCTCTGCTCTACCTCTGCTCTACCTGGCTCTACCTCTGCTCTACCTCTGCTCTACCTGGCTCTACCTCTGCTCTACCTGGCTCTACCTCTGCTCTACCTGGCTCTACCTGGCTCTACCTCTGCTCTACCTGGCTCTACCTCTGCTCTACCTCTGCTCTACCTGGCTCTACCTGGCTCTACCTCTGCTCTACCTGGCTCTACCTCTCCTCTACCTGGCTCTACCTCTGATCTACCTCTGCTCTACCTGGCTCTACCTCTGCTCTACCTCTGCTCTACCTGGCTCTACCTCTGCTCTACCTGGCTCTACCTCTGCTCTACCTGGCTCTACCTGGCTCTACCTCTCCTCTACCTGGCTCTACCTCTGATCTACCTCTGCTCTACCTGGCTCTACCTCTGCTCTACCTCTGCTCTACCTGGCTCTACCTCTGCTCTACCTGGCTCTACCTCTGCTCTACCTGGCTCTACCTGGCTCTACCTCTGCTCTACCTGGCTCTACCTCTGCTCTACCTGGCTCTACCTCTGCTCTACCACTGCTCTACCTGGCTCTACCTCTGCTCTACCTGGCTCTACCTCTGCTCTACCTGGCTCTACCTCTGCTCTACCTGCCTCTACCTGGCTCTATATACCTCTGCTCTACCTAGCTTTACCTCTGCTCTACCTGGCTCTACCTCTGCTCTACCTCTGCTCTACCTGGCTCTACCTCTGCTCTACCTGGCTCTACCTCTGCTCTACCTCTGCTCTACCTGGCTCTACCTCTGCTCTACCTGGCTCTACCTCTGCTCTACCTCTGCTCTACCTGGCTCTACCTCTCCTCTACCTGGCTCTACCTCTGCTCTACCTCTGCTCTACCTGGCTCTACCTCTGCTCTACCTGGCTCTACCTCTGCTCTACCTGGCTCTACCTGGCTCTACCTCAGCTCTACCTGGCTCTACCTCAGCTCTACCTGGCTCTACCTCTGCTCTACCTGGCTCTACCTCTGCTCTACCACTGCTCTACCTGGCTCTACCTCTGCTCTACCTGGCTCTACCTCTGCTCTACCTGCCTCTACCTGGCTCTATATACCTCTGCTCTACCTAGCTCTGCCTCTGCTCTACCTGGCTCTACCTCTGCTCTACCTCTGCTCTACCTGGCTCTACCTCTGCTCTACCTCTGCTCTACCTGGCTCTACCTCTGCTTTACCTCTGCTCTACCTGGCTCTACCTCTGCTCTACCTGGCTCTACCTCTGCTCTACCTCTGCTCTACCTGGCTCTACCTCTGCTCTACCTGGCTCTACCTCTGCTCTACCTCTGCTCTACCTGGCTCTACCTCTGCTCTACCTGGCTCTACCTCTGCTCTACCTGGCTCTACCTCTGCTCTACCTCTGCTCTACCTGGCTCTACCTCTGCTCTACCTGGCTCTACCTCTGCTCTACCTGGCTCTACCTGGCTCTACCTCTGCTCTACCTGGCTCTACCTCTGCTCTACCTGGCTCTACCTGGCTCTACCTCTGCTCTACCTGGCTCTACCTCTGCTCTACCTGGCTCTACCTCTGCTCTACCTCTGCTCTACCTGGCTCTACCTCTGCTCTACCTGGCTCTACCTCTGCTCTACCTGGCTCTACCTGGCTCTACCTCTGCTCTACCTGGCTCTACCTCTGCTCTACCTGGCTCTACCTCTGCTCTACCTGGCTCTACCTCTGCTCTACCTCTGCTATACCTGGCTCTACCTCTGCTCTACCTGGCTCTACCTCTGCTCTACCTGGCTCTACCTCTGCTCTACCTCTGCTCTACCTGGCTCTACCTCTGCTCTACCTCTGCTCTACCTGGCTCTACCTCTGCTCTACCTGGCTCTACCTCTGCTCTACCTGGCTCTACCTGGCTCTACCTCTGCTCTACCTGGCTCTACCTCTGCTCTACCTCTGCTCTACCTGGCTCTACCTGGCTCTACCTCTGCTCTACCTGGCTCTACCTCTCCTCTACCTGGCTCTACCTCTGATCTACCTCTGCTCTACCTGGCTCTACCTCTGCTCTACCTCTGCTCTACCTGGCTCTACCTCTGCTCTACCTGGCTCTACCTCTGCTCTACCTGGCTCTACCTGGCTCTACCTCTCCTCTACCTGGCTCTACCTCTGATCTACCTCTGCTCTACCTGGCTCTACCTCTGCTCTACCTCTGCTCTACCTGGCTCTACCTCTGCTCTACCTGGCTCTACCTCTGCTCTACCTGGCTCTACCTGGCTCTACCTCTGCTCTACCTGGCTCTACCTCTGCTCTACCTGGCTCTACCTCTGCTCTACCACTGCTCTACCTGGCTCTACCTCTGCTCTACCTGGCTCTACCTCTGCTCTACCTGGCTCTACCTCTGCTCTACCTGCCTCTACCTGGCTCTATATACCTCTGCTCTACCTAGCTTTACCTCTGCTCTACCTGGCTCTACCTCTGCTCTACCTCTGCTCTACCTGGCTCTACCTCTGCTCTACCTGGCTCTACCTCTGCTCTACCTCTGCTCTACCTGGCTCTACCTCTGCTCTACCTGGCTCTACCTCTGCTCTACCTCTGCTCTACCTGGCTCTACCTCTCCTCTACCTGGCTCTACCTCTGCTCTACCTCTGCTCTACCTGGCTCTACCTCTGCTCTACCTGGCTCTACCTCTGCTCTACCTGGCTCTACCTGGCTCTACCTCTGCTCTACCTGGCTCTACCTCTGCTCTACCTCTGCTCTACCTGGCTCTACCTGGCTCTACCTCTGCTCTACCTGGCTCTACCTCTCCTCTACCTGGCTCTACCTCTGATCTACCTCTGCTCTACCTGGCTCTACCTCTGCTCTACCTCTGCTCTACCTGGCTCTACCTCTGCTCTACCTGGCTCTACCTCTGCTCTACCTGGCTCTACCTGGCTCTACCTCTCCTCTACCTGGCTCTACCTCTGATCTACCTCTGCTCTACCTGGCTCTACCTCTGCTCTACCTCTGCTCTACCTGGCTCTACCTCTGCTCTACCTGGCTCTACCTCTGCTCTACCTGGCTCTACCTGGCTCTACCTCTGCTCTACCTGGCTCTACCTCTGCTCTACCTGGCTCTACCTCTGCTCTACCACTGCTCTACCTGGCTCTACCTCTGCTCTACCTGGCTCTACCTCTGCTCTACCTGGCTCTACCTCTGCTCTACCTGCCTCTACCTGGCTCTATATACCTCTGCTCTACCTAGCTTTACCTCTGCTCTACCTGGCTCTACCTCTGCTCTACCTCTGCTCTACCTAGCTTTACCTCTGCTCTACCTGGCTCTACCTCTGCTCTACCTCTGCTCTACCTGGCTCTACCTCTGCTCTACCTGGCTCTACCTCTGCTCTACCTCTGCTCTACCTGGCTCTACCTCTGCTCTACCTGGCTCTACCTCTGCTCTACCTCTGCTCTACCTGGCTCTACCTCTCCTCTACCTGGCTCTACCTCTGCTCTACCTCTGCTCTACCTGGCTCTACCTCTGCTCTACCTGGCTCTACCTCTGCTCTACCTGGCTCTACCTGGCTCTACCTCAGCTCTACCTGGCTCTACCTCAGCTCTACCTGGCTCTACCTCTGCTCTACCTGGCTCTACCTCTGCTCTACCACTGCTCTACCTGGCTCTACCTCTGCTCTACCTGGCTCTACCTCTGCTCTACCTGCCTCTACCTGGCTCTATATACCTCTGCTCTACCTAGCTCTGCCTCTGCTCTACCTGGCTCTACCTCTGCTCTACCTCTGCTCTACCTGGCTCTACCTCTGCTCTACCTCTGCTCTACCTGGCTCTACCTCTGCTTTACCTCTGCTCTACCTGGCTCTACCTCTGCTCTACCTGGCTCTACCTCTGCTCTACCTCTGCTCTACCTGGCTCTACCTCTGCTCTACCTGGCTCTACCTCTGCTCTACCTCTGCTCTACCTGGCTCTACCTCTGCTCTACCTGGCTCTACCTCTGCTCTACCTGGCTCTACCTCTGCTCTACCTCTGCTCTACCTGGCTCTACCTCTGCTCTACCTGGCTCTACCTCTGCTCTACCTGGCTCTACCTGGCTCTACCTCTGCTCTACCTGGCTCTACCTCTGCTCTACCTGGCTCTACCTGGCTCTACCTCTGCTCTACCTGGCTCTACCTCTGCTCTACCTGGCTCTACCTCTGCTCTACCTCTGCTCTACCTGGCTCTACCTCTGCTCTACCTGGCTCTACCTCTGCTCTACCTGGCTCTACCTGGCTCTACCTCTGCTCTACCTGGCTCTACCTCTGCTCTACCTGGCTCTACCTCTGCTCTACCTGGCTCTACCTCTGCTCTACCTCTGCTCTACCTGGCTCTACCTCTGCTCTACCTGGCTCTACCTCTGCTCTACCTCTGCTCTACCTGGCTCTACCTCTGCTCTACCTGGCTCTACCTCTGCTCTACCTCTGCTCTACCTGGCTCTACCTCTGCTCTACCTGGCTCTACCTCTGCTCTACCTGGCTCTACCTCTGCTCTACCTCTGCTCTACCTGGCTCTACCTCTGCTCTACCTGGCTCTACCTCTGCTCTACCTGGCTCTACCTGGCTCTACCTCTGCTCTACCTGGCTCTACCTCTGCTCTACCTGGCTCTACCTCTGCTCTACCTGGCTCTACCTCTGCTCTACCTCTGCTCTACCTGGCTCTACCTCTGCTCTACCTCTGCTCTACCTGGCTCTACCTGGCTCTACCTCTGCTCTACCTGGCTCTACCTCTGCTCTACCTGGCTCTACCTCTGCTCTACCTCTGCTCTACCTGGCTCTACCTCTGTTCTACCTCTGCTCTACCTGGCTCTACCTCTGCTCTACCTGGCTCTACCTCTGCTCTACCTGCCTCTACCTGGCTCTATATACCTCTGCTCTACCTCTGCTCTACCTTTGCTCTCCCTGGCTCTGCCTCGGCTCTACCTCTGCTCTCCCTGGCTCTACCTCTGCTCTACCTCTGCTCAACCTGGCTCTACCTCTGCTCTACCTGGCTCTACCTCTGCTCTACCTGGCTCTACCTGGCTCTACCTCTGCTCTACCTGGCTCTACCTCTGCTCTACCTGGCTCTACCTCTGCTCTACCTGCCTCTACCTGGCTCTATATACCTCTGCTCTACCTGGCTCTACCTCTGCTCTACCTCTGCTCTACCTGGCTCTACCTCTGCTCTACCTGGCTCTACCTCTGCTCTACCTGGCTCTACCTCTGCTCTACCTGGCTCTACCTCTGCTCTACCTGGCTCTACCTCTGCTCTACCTCTGCTCTACCTGGCTCTACCTCTGCTCTACCTCGCTCTACCTGGCTCTACCTCTGCTCTACCTGGCTCTACCTCTGCTCTACCTGGCTCTACCTCTGCTCTACCTCTGCTCTACCTGGCTCTACCTCTGCTCTACCTCTGCTCTACCTGGCTCTACCTCTGCTGTACCTGGCTCTACCTCTGCTCTACCTGGCTCTACCTGGCTCTACCTCTGCTCTACCTGGCTCTACCTCTGCTCTACCTGGCTCTACCTCTGCTCTACCTGGCTCTACCTGGCTCTACCTCTGCTCTACCTGGCTCTACCTCTGCTCTACCTCTGCTCTACCTGGCTCTACCTCTGCTCTACCTGGCTCTACCTGGCTCTACCTCTGCTCTACCTGGCTCTACCTCTGCTCTACCTGGCTCTACCTCTGCTCTACCTCTGCTTTACCTGGCTCTACCTCTGCTCTACCTCTGCTCTACCTGGCTCTACCTCTGCTCTACCTCTGCTCTACCTGGCTCTACCTGGCTCTACCTCTGCTCTACCTGGCTCTACCTCTGCTCTACCTGGCTCTACCTCTGCTCTATCTGGCTCTACCTCTGCTCTACCTCTGCTCTACCTGGCTCTACCTCTGCTCTAACTCTGCTCTACCTGGCTCTACCTCTGCTCTAACTGGCTCTACCTCTGCTCTACCTGGCTCTACCTCTGCTCTACCTCTGCTCTACCTGGCTCTACCTCTGCTCTACCTCTGCTCTACCTGACTCTACCTCTGCTCTACCTCTGCTCTACCTGGCTCTACCTCTGCTCTAACTCTGCTCTACCTGGCTCTACCTCTGCTCTAACTGGCTCTACCTTGCTCTACCTGGCTCTACCTCTGCTCTACCTCTGCTCTACCTGGCTCTACCTCCGCTCTACCTCTGCTCTACCTGGCTCTACCTCTGCTCTACCTGGCTCTACCTAGCTCTACTTCTGCTCTTACCTCTGCTCTACCTGGCTCTACCTCTGCTTTACCTGGCTCTACCTCTGCTTCACCTCTGCTTTACCTGGCTCTACCTCTGCTCTACCTCTGCTCTACCTGGCTCTACCTCTGCTCTTCCTCTGCTCTACCTAGCTCTACCTCTGCTCTACCTGGCTCTACCTCTGCTTTACCTGGCTCTTCCTCTGCTCTACCTCTGCTCTACCTGGCTCTACCTCTGCTCTACCTGGCTCTACCTCTGCTCTACCTCTGCTCTACCTTGCTCTACCTGGCTCTACCTCTGCTCTACCTCTGCTCTACCTGGCTTTACCTCCGCTCTACCTCTGCTCTACCTGGCTCTTCCTGGCTCTACCTAGCTCTACTTCTGCTCTTGCCTCTGCTCTACCTGGCTCTACCTCTGCTCTACCTCTGCTCTACCTGGCTCTACGTCTGCTCTACCTGGCTCTACCTCTGCTCTACCTCTGCTCTACCTGGCTCTACCTCTGCTCTATCTGGCTCTACCTCTGCTCTACCTCTGCTCTACCTCTGCTCTACCTCTGCTCTACCTGGCTCTACCTCTGCTCTACCTATACTCTACCTGGCTCTACCTCTGCTCTACCTCTGCTCTACCTGGCTCTACCTGTCTCTACCTCTGCTCTACCTGGCTCTACCTCTGCTCTACCTGGCTCTACCTCTGCTCTACCTCTGCTCTACCTGGCTCTACCTCTGCTCTACCTCTGCTCTACCTGGCTCTACCTCTGCTCTAACTCTGCTCTACCTGGCTCTACCTCTGCTCTACCTGGCTCTACCTCTGCTCTACCTGGCTCTACCTCTGCTCTACCTCTGCTCTACCTGGCTCTACCTCTGCTCTACCTCTGCTCTACCTGGCTCTACCTTTGCTCTACCTGGCTCTACCTCTGCTCTACCTCTGCTCTACCTGGCTCTACCTCTGCTCTACCTGGCTCTACCTCTGCTCTACCTCTGCTCTACCTGGCTCTACCTCTGCTCTACCTCTGCTCTACCTGGCTCAATACCTGGCTCTACCTCTGCTCTACCTGGCTCTACCTCTGCTCTACCTCTGCTCTACCTGGCTCAAACCTCTGCTCTACCTCTGCTCTACCTGGCTCTACCTCTGCTCTACCTGGCTCTACCTCTGCTCTACCTCTGCTCTACCTGGCTCTACCTGTGCTCTACCTGGCTCTACCTCTGCTCTACCTCTGCTCTACCTGGCTCTACCTCTGCTCTACCTCTGCTGTACCTGGCTCTACCTCTGCTCTACCTCTGCTCTACCTGGCTCTACCTCTGCTCTACCTTGCTCTACCTCTGCTCTACCTTGCTCTACCTCTGCTCTACCTCTGCTCTACCTGGCTTTACCTCTGCTCTACCTCTGCTCTACCTGGCTCTACCTCTGCTCTACCTGACTCTACCTCTGCTCTACCTGGCTCTACCTTGCTCTACCTGGCTCTACCTCTGCTCTACCTCTGCTCTACCTGGCTCTACCTCCGCTCTACCTCTGCTCTACCTGGCTCTACCTCTGCTCTACCTGGCTCTACCTAGCTCTACTTCTGCTCTTACCTCTGCTCTACCTGGCTCTACCTCTGCTTTACCTGGCTCTACCTCTGCTTCACCTCGGCTTTACCTGGCTCTACCTCTGCTCTACCTCTGCTCTACCTGGCTCTACCTCTGCTCTTCCTCTGCTCTACCTGGCTCTACCTCTGCTCTACCTGGCTCTACCTCTGCTCTACCTCTGCTCTACCTGGCTCTACCTCTGCTCTACCTCTGCTCTACCTGGCTCTACCTCTGCTCTACCTGGCTCTACCTCTGCTCAACCTCTGCTCTACCTGGCTCTACCTCTGCTCTACCTGGCTATACCTCTTCTCTACCTCTGCTCTACCTGGCTCTACCTCTGCTCTACCTCTGCTCTACCTGGCTCTACCTCTGCTCTACCTCTGCTCTACCTGGCTCTACCTCTGCTCTACCTGGCTCTACCTCTGCTCTACCTGGCTCTACCTCTGCTCTACCTGGCTCTACCTCTGCTCTACCTGGCTCTACCTCTGCTCTACCTCTACTCTACCTGGCTCTACCTCTGCTCTACCTGACTCTACCTCTGCTCTACCTGGCTCTACCTTGCTCTACCTGGCTCTACCTCTGCTCTACCTCTGCTCTAACTGGCTCTGCCTGCGCTCTACCTCTGCTCTACCTGGCTCTACCTCTGCTCTACCTGGCTCTACCTAGCTCTACTTCTGCTCTTACCTCTGCTCTACCTGGCTCTACCTCTGCTTTACCTGGCTCTACCTCTGCTCTACCTCTGCTCTACCTGGCTCTACCTCTGCTCTACCTGGCTCTACCTCTGCTCTACCTGGCTCTACCTTGCTCTACCTGGCTCTACCTCTGCTCTACCTCTGCTCTACCTGGCTCTACCTCCGCTCTACCTCTGCTCTACCTGGCTCAACCTGGCTCTACCTAGCTCTACTTCTACTCTTACCTCTGCTCCACCTGGCTCTATCTCTGCTCTACCTCTTCTCTACCTGGCTCTACCTCTGCTCTACCTGGCTCTACCTCTGCTCTACCTGGCTCTACCTCTGCTTTACCTGGCTCTACCTCTGCTCTACCTGGCTCTACCTCTGCTCTACCTCTGCTCTACCTGGCTCTACCTCTGCTCTACCTGGCTCTACCTCTGCTCTACCTGCCTCTACCTGGCTCTATATACCTCTGCTCTACCTGGCTCTACCTCTGCTCTACCTGGCTCTACCTCTGCTCTACCTCTGCTCTACCTGGCTCTACCTCTGCTCTACCTCTGCTCTACCTGGCTCTACCTCTGCTCTACCTGGCTCTACCTCTGCTCTACCTCTGTTCTACCTGGCTCTACCTCTGCTCTACCTGGCTCTACCTCTGCTCTACCTCTGCTCTACCTGGCTCTACCTCTGCTCTACCTCTGCTCTACCTGGCTCTACCTCTACTCTACCTGGCTCTACCTCTGCTCTACCTGGCTCTACCTCTGCTCTACCTCTGCTTTACCTGGCTCTACCTCTGCTCTACCTCTGCTCTACCTGGCTCTACCTCTGCTCTACCTGGCTCTACCTCTGCTCTACCTCTGCTCTAACTGGCTCTACCTGCGCTCTACCTCTGCTCTACCTGGCTCTACCTCTGCTCTACCTGGCTCTCCCTAGCTCTACTTCTGCTCTTACCTCTGCTCTACCTGGCTCTACCTCTGCTCTACCTCTGCTCTAACTGGCTCTACCTGCGCTCTACCTCTGCTCTACCTGGCTCTACCTCTGCTCTACCTGGCTCTACCTAGCTCTACTTCTGCTCTTACCTCTGCTCTACCTGGCTCTACCTCTGCTTTACCTGGCTCTACCTCTGCTCTACCTCTGCTCTACCTGGCTCTACCTCTGCTCTACCTGGCTCTACCTCTGCTCTACCTGGCTCTACCTTGCTTTACCTGGCTCTACCTCTGCTCTACCTCTGCTCTACCTGGCTCTACCTCCGCTCTACCTCTGCTCTACCTGGCTCAACCTGGCTCTACCTAGCTCTACTTCTGCTCTTACCTCTGCTCCACCTGGCTCTACCTCTGCTCTACCTCTGCTCTACCTGGCTCTACCTCTGCTCTACCTGGCTCTACCTCTGCTCTACCTGGCTCTACCTCTGCTCTCCCTGGCTCTACCTCTGCTCTACCTGGCTCTACCTCTGCTCTACCTCTGCTCTACCTGGCTCTACCTCTGCTCTACCTGGCTCTACCTCTGCTCTACCTGCCTCTACCTGGCTCTATATACCTCTGCTCTACCTGGCTCTACCTCTGCTCTACCTGGCTCTACCTCTGCTCTACCTCTGCTCTACCTGGCTCTACCTCTGCTCTACCTCTGCTCTACCTGGCTCTACCTCTGCTCTACCTGGCTCTACCTCTGCTCTACCTCTGTTCTACCTGGCTCTACCTCTGCTCTACCTGACTCTACCTCTGCTCTACCTCTGCTCTACCTGGCTCTACCTCTGCTCTACCTCTGCTCTACCTGGCTCTACCTCTGCTCTACCTGGCTCTACCTCTGCTCTACCTGGCTCTACCTCTGCTCTACCTCTGCTCTACCTGGCTCTACCTCTGCTCTACCTCTGCTCTACCTGGCCCTACCTCTGCTCTACCTGGCTCTACCTCTGCTTTACCTGGCTC
Organism: Axinella damicornis; assembly: GCA_963931865.1. Taxonomy (NCBI): domain Eukaryota; kingdom Metazoa; phylum Porifera; class Demospongiae; order Axinellida; family Axinellidae; genus Axinella; species Axinella damicornis. The sequence goes on from OZ007508.1 coordinate 8,458,676, forward strand.
TACCTCTGCTCTACCTCTGCTCTACCTGGCTCTACCTGTGCTCTACCTGGCTCTACCTCTGCTCTACCTCTGCTCTACCTGGCTCTACCTCTGCTCTACCTCTGCTGTACCTGGCTCTACCTCTGCTCTACCTCTGCTCTACCTGGCTCTACCTCTGCTCTACCTTGCTCTACCTCTGCTCTACCTTGCTCTACCTCTGCTCTACCTCTGCTCTACCTGGCTTTACCTCTGCTCTACCTCTGCTCTACCTGGCTCTACCTCTGCTCTACCTGACTCTACCTCTGCTCTACCTGGCTCTACCTTGCTCTACCTGGCTCTACCTCTGCTTTACCTCTGCTCTACTTGGCTCTACCTCCGCTCTACCTCTGCTCTACCTGGCTCTACCTCTGCTCTACCTGGCTCTACCTAGCTGTACTTCTGCTCTTACCTCTGCTCTACCTGGCTCTACCTCTGCTTTACCTGGCTCTACCTCTGCTTCACCTCTGCTTTACCTGGCTCTACCTCTGCTCTACCTCTGCTCTACCTGGCTCTACCTCTGCCCTTCCTCTGCTCTACCTGGCTCTACCTCTGCTCTACCTGGCTCTACCTCTGCTTTACCTGGCTCTTCCTCTGCTCTACCTCTGCTCTACCTGGCTCTACCTCTGCTCTACCTGGCTCTACCTCTGCTCTACCTGGCTCTACCTTGCTCTACCTGGCTCTACCTCTGCTCTACCTCTGCTCTACCTGGCTTTACCTCCGCTCTACCTCTGCTCTACCTGGCTCTTCCTGGCTCTACCTAGCTCTACTTCTGCTCTTGCCTCTGCTCTACCTGGCTCTACCTCTGCTCTACCTCTGCTCTACCTGGCTCTACGTCTGCTCTACCTGGCTCTACCTCTGCTCTACCTCTGCTCTACCTGGCTCTTCCTCTGCTCTACCTGGCTCTACCTCTGCTCTACCTCTGCTCTACCTCTGCTCTACCTCTGCTCTACCTGGCTCTACCTCTGCTCTACCTCTGCTCTACCTGGCTCTACCTCTGCTCTACCTCTGCTCTACCTGGCTCTACCTGTCTCTACCTCTGCTCTACCTGGCTCTACCTCTGCTCTACCTGGCTCTACCTCTGCTCTACCTCTGCTCTACCTGGCTCTACCTCTGCTCTACCTCTGCTCTACCTGGCTCTACCTCTGCTCTAACTCTGCTCTACCTGGCTCTACCTCTGCTCTACCTGGCTCTACCTCTGCTCTACCTGGCTCTACCTCTGCTCTACCTCTGCTCTACCTGGCTCTACCTCTGCTCTACCTCTGCTCTACCTGGCTCTACCTTTGCTCTACCTGGCTCTACCTCTGCTCTACCTCTGCTCTACCTGGCTCTACCTCTGCTCTACCTGGCTTTACCTCTGCTCTACCTCTGCTCTACCTGGCTCTACCTCTGCTCTACCTCTGCTCTACCTGGCTCTATACCTGGCTCTACCTCTGCTCTACCTGGCTCTACCTCTGCTCTACCTCTGCTCTACCTGGCTAAAACCTCTGCTCTACCTCTGCTCTACCTGGCTCTACCTCTGCTCTACCTGGCTCTACCTCTGCTCTACCTCTGCTCTACCTGGCTCTACCTGTGCTCTACCTGGCTCTACCTCTGCTCTACCTCTGCTCTACCTGGCTCTACCTCTGCTCTACCTCTGCTGTACCTGGCTCTACCTCTGCTCTACCTCTGCTCTACCTGGCTCTACCTCTGCTCTACCTTGCTCTACCTCTGCTCTACGTTGCTCTACCTCTGCTCTACCTCTGCTCTACCTGGCTTTACCTCTGCTCTACCTCTGCTTTACCTGGCTCTACCTCTGCTCTACCTGACTCTACCTCTGCTCTACCTGGCTCTACCTTGCTCTACCTGGCTCTACCTCTGCTCTACCTCTGCTCTACCTGGCTCTACCTCCGCTCTACCTCTGCTCTACCTGGCTCTACCTCTGCTCTACCTGGCTCTACCTAGCTCTACTTCTGCTCTTACCTCTGCTCTACCTGGCTCTACCTCTGCTTTACCTGGCTCTACCTCTGCTTCACCTCTGCTTTACCTGGCTCTACCTCTGCTCTACCTCTGCTCTACCTGGCTCTACCTCTGCTCTTCCTCTGCTCTACCTGGCTCTACCTCTGCTCTACCTGGCTCTACCTCTGCTCTACCTGACTCTACCTCTGCTCTACCTCTGCTCTACCTGGCTCTACCTCTGCTCTACCTGGCTCTACCTCTGCTCTACCTCTGCTCTACCTGGCTCTACCTCTGCTCTACCTGGCTATACCTCTTCTCTACCTCTGCTCTACCTGGCTCTACCTCTGCTCTACCTCTGCTCTACCTGGCTCTACCTCTGCTCTACCTCTGCTCTACCTGGCTCTACCTCTGCTCTACCTGGCTTTACCTCTGCTCTACCTGGCTCTACCTCTGCTCTACCTGGCTCTACCTCTGCTCTACCTCTGCTCTACCTGGCTCTACCTCTGCTCTACCTCTGGTCTACCTGTCTCTACCTCTGCTCTACCTCTGCTCTACCTGGCTCTACCTCTGCTCTACCTGGCTCTACCTCTGCTCTACCTGGCTTTACCTCTGCTCTACCTGGCTCTACCTCTGCTCTACCTCTGCTCTACCTGGCTCTACCTCTGCTCTACCTGACTCTACCTCTGCTCTACCTGGCTCTACCTTGCTCTACCTGGCTCTACCTCTGCTCTACCTCTGCTCTAACTGGCTCTACCTGCGCTCTACCTCTGCTCTACCTGGCTCTACCTCTGCTCTACCTGGCTCTACCTAGCTCTACTTCTGCTCTTACCTCTGCTCTACCTGGCTCTACCTCTGCTTTACCTGGCTCTACCTCTGCTCTACCTCTGCTCTACCTGGCTCTACCTCTGCTCTACCTGGCTCTACCTTTGCTCTACCTGGCTCTACCTTGCTCTACCTGGCTCTACCTCTGCTCTACCTCTGCTCTACCTGGCTCTACCTCCGCTCTACCTCTGCTCTACCTGGCTCAACCTGGCTCTACCTAGCTCTACTTCTGCTCTTACCTCTGCTCCACCTGGCTCTGCCTCTGCTCTACCTCTTCTCTACCTGGCTCTACCTCTGCTCTACCTGGCTCTACCTGGCTCTACCTCTGCTCTACCTGGCTCTACCTCTGCTTTACCTGGCTCTACCTCTGCTCTACCTGGCTCTACCTCTGCTCTACCTCTGCTCTACCTGGCTCTACCTCTGCTCTACCTGGCTCTACCTCTGCTCTACCTGCCTCTACCTGGCTCTATATACCTCTGCTCTACCTGGCTCTACCTCTGCTCTACCTGGCTCTACCTCTGCTCTACCTCTGCTCTACCTGGCTCTACCTCTGCTCTACCTCTGCTCTACCTGGCTCTACCTCTGCTCTACCTGGCTCTACCTCTGCTCTACCTCTGTTCTACCTGGCTCTACCTCTGCTCTACCTGGCTCTACCTCTGCTCTACCTCTGCTCTACCTGGCTCTACCTCTGCTCTACCTCTGCTCTACCTGGCTCTACCTCTGCTCTACCTGGCTCTACCTCTGCTCTACCTGGCTCTACCTCTGCTCTACCTCTGCTCTACCTGGCTCTACCTCTGCTCTACCTCTGCTCTACCTGGCTCTACCTCTGCTCTACCTGGCTCTACCTCTGCTTTACCTCTGCTCTAACTGGCTCTACCTGCGCTCTACCTCTGCTCTACCTGGCTCTACCTCTGCTCTACCTGGCTCTACCTAGCTCTACTTCTGCTCTTACCTCTGCTCTACCTGGCTCTACCTCTGCTTTACCTGGCTCTACCTCTGCTCTACCTCTGCTCTAACTTGCTCTACCTGCGCTCTACCTCTGCTCTACCTGGCTCTACCTCTGCTCTACCTGGCTCTACCTAGCTCTACTTCTGCTCTTACCTCTGCTCTACCTGGCTCTACCTCTGCTTTACCTGTCTCTACCTCTGCTCTACCTCTGCTCTACCTGGCTCTACCTCTGCTCTACCTGGCTCTACCTCTGCTCTACCTGGCTCTACCTTGCTCTACCTGGCTCTACCTCTGCTCTACCTCTGCTCTACCTGGCTCTACCTCCGCTCTACCTCTGCTCTACCTGGCTCAACCTGGCTCTACCTAGCTCTACTTCTGCTCTTACCTCTGCTCCACCTGGCTCTACCTCTGCTCTACCTCTGCTCTACCTGGCTCTACCTCTGCTCTACCTGGCTCTACCTCTGCTCTACCTGGCTCTACCTCTGCTCTACCTGGCTTTACCTCTGCTCTACCTGGCTCTACCTCTGCTCTACCTGGCTCTACCTCTGCTCTACCTGGCTCTACCTCTGCTCTACCTCTGCTCTACCTGGCTCTACCTCTGCTCTACCTGGCTCTACCTCTGCTCTACCTGCCTCTACCTGGCTCTATATACCTCTGCTCTACCTGGCTCTACCTCTGCTCTACCTGGCTCTACCTCTGCTCTACCTCTGCTCTACCTGGCTCTACCTCTGCTCTACCTCTGCTCTACCTGGCTCTACCTCTGCTCTACCTGGCTCTACCTCTGCTCTACCTCTGTTCTACCTGGCTCTACCTCTGCTCTACCTGGCTCTACCTCTGCTCTACCTCTGCTCTACCTGGCTCTACCTCTGCTCTACCTCTGCTCTACCTGGCTCTACCTCTGCTCTACCTGGCTCTACCTCTGCTCTACCTGGCTCTACCTCTGCTCTACCTCTGCTCTACCTGGCTCTACCTCTGCTCTACCTCTGCTCTACCTGGCTCTACCTCTGCTCTACCTGGCTCTACCTCTGCTCTACCTCTGCTCTACATGTACCTCTGCTCTACCTGGCTCTACCTCTGCTCTACCTCTACTCTACCTGGCTCTACCTCTGCTCTACCTCTTCTCTATCTGGCTCTACCTCTGCTCTACCTCTGCTCTACCTGGCTCTACCTCTGCTCTACCTGGCTCTTCCTCTGCTCTACCTGGCTCTACCTCTGCTCTACCTGGCTCTACCTCCGCTCTACCTTTGCTCTACCTTGCTCTACCTCTGCTCTACCTGGCTCTACCTAGCTCTTCTTCTGCTCTTACCTCTGCTCTACCTGGCTCTACCTCTGCTTTACCTGGCTCTTCCTCTGCTCTACCTCTGCTCTACCTGGCTCTACCTCTGCTCTACCTGGCTTTACCTCTGCTCTACCTGGCTCTACCTTGCTCTACCTTGCTCTACCTCTGCTCTACCTCTGCTCTACCTGGCTTTACCTCCGATCTACCTCTGCTCTACCTGGCTCTACCTGGCTCTACCTAGCTCTACTTCTGCTCTTGCCTCTGCTCTACCTGGCTCTACCTCTGCTCTACCTCTGCTTTACCTGGCTCTACGTCTGCTCTCCCTGGCTCTACCTCTGCTCTACCTCTGCTCTACCTGGCTCTACCTCTGCTCTACCTGGCTCTACCTCTGCTCTACCTCTGCTCTACCTCTGCTCTACCTCTGCTCTACCTGGCTCTACCTCTGCTCTACCTCTGCTCTACCTGGCTCTACCTCTGCTCTACCTCTGCTCTACCTGGCTCTACCTGTCTCTACCTCTGCTCTACCTGGCTCTACCTCTGCTCTACCTGGCTCTACCTCTGCTCTACCTCTGCTCTACCTGGCTCTACCTCTGCTCTACCTCTGCTCTACCTGGCTCTACCTCTGCTCTAACTCTGCTCTACCTGGCTCTACCTCTGCTCTACCTGGCTCTACCTCTGCTCTACCTCTGCTCTACCTGGCTCTACCACTGCTCTACCTCTGCTCTACCTGGCTCTACCTTTGCTCTACCTGGCTCTACCTCTGCTCTACCTCTGCTCTACCTGGCTCTACCTCTGCTCTACCTGGCTCTACCTCTGCTCTACCTCTGCTCTACCTGGCTCTATACCTGGCTCTACCTCTGCTCTACCTGGCTCTACCTCTGCTCTACCTCTGCTCTACCTGGCTCAAACCTCTGCTCTACCTCTGCTCTACCTGGCTCTACCTCTGTTCTACCTCTGCTCTACCTGGCTCTACCTGTGCTCTACCTGGCTCTACCTCTGCTCTACCTCTGCTCTACCTGGCTCTACCTCTGCTCTACCTCTGCTGTACCTGGCTCTACCTCTGCTCTACCTCTGCTCTACCTGGCTCTACCTCTGCTCTACCTTGCTCTACCTCTGCTCCACCTGGCTCTACCTCTGCTCTACCTGGCTCTACCTCTGCTCTACCTGCCTCTACCTGGCTCTATATACCACTGCTCTACCTGGCTCTACCTCTGCTCTCCCTGGCTCTACCTCGGCTCTACCTCTGCTCTACCTGGCTCTACCTCCGCTGTACCTCTGCTCTACCTGGATCTACCTCTGCTCTACCTGGCTCTACCTAGCTCTACTTCTGCTCTTACCTCTGCTCTACCTGGCTCTACCTCTGCTTTACCTGGCTCTACCTCTGCTTCACCTCTGCTTTACCTGGCTCTACCTCTACTCTACCTCTGCTCTACCTGGCTCTACCTCTGCTCTCCCTCTGCTCTACCTGGCTCTACCTCTGCTCTACCTGGCTCTACCTCTGCTCTACCTCTGCTCTACCTGGCTCTACCTCTGCTCTACCTCTGCTCTACCTGGCTCTACCTCTGCTCTACCTGGCTCTACCTCTGCTCTACCTCTGCTCTACCTGGCTCTACCTCTGCTCTACCTGGCTCTACCTCTGCTCTACCTCTGCTCTACCTGGCTCTACCTCTGCTCTACCTCTGCTCTACCTGGCTCTACCTCTGCTCTACCTCTGCTCTACCTGGCTCTACCTCTGCTCTACCTGGCTCTACCTCTGCTCTACCTGGCTCTACCTCTGCTCTACCTGGCTCTACCTCTGCTCTACCTCTGCTCTACCTGGCTCTACCTCTGCTCTACCTCTGCTCTACCTGTCTCTACCTCTGCTCTACCTCTGCTCTACCTGGCTCTACCTCTGCTCTACATGGCTCTACCTCTGCTCTACCTGGCTCTACCTCTGCTCTACCTGGCTCTACCTCTGCTCTACCTCTGCTCTACCTGGCTCTACCTCTGCTCTACCTGACTCTACCTCTGCTCTACCTGGCTCTACCTTGCTCTACCTGGCTCTACCTCTGCTCTACCTCTGCTCTAACTGGCTCTACCTGCGCTCTACCACTGCTCTACCTGGCTCTACCTCTGCTCTACCTGGCTCTACCTCTGCTCTACCTCTGCTCTACCTTGCTCTACCTCTGCTCTACCTGGCTCTACCTTGCTCTACCTGGCTCTACCTCTGCTCTACCTCTGCTCTACCTGGCTCTACCTCCGCTCTACCTCTGCTCTACCTGGCTCAACCTGGCTCTACCTAGCTCTACTTCTGCTCTTAAATCTGCTCCACCTGGCTCTACCTCTGCTCTACCTCTACTCTACCTGGCTCTACCTCTGCTCTACCTGGCTCTACCTTTGCTCTACCTGGCTCTACCTCTGCTCTACCTGGCTCTACCTCTGCTCTACCTGGCTCTACCTCTGCTCTACCTGGCTCTACCTCTGCTCTACCTCTGCTCTACCTGGCTCTACCTCTGCTCTACCTGACTCTACCTCTGCTCTACCTGGCTCTACCTTGCTCTACCTGGCTTTACCTCTGCTCTACCTCTGCTCTACCTGGCTCTACCTGCGCTCTACCTCTGCTTTACCTGGCTCTACCTCTGCTCTACCTGGCTCTACCTAGCTCTACTTCTGCTCTTACCTCTGCTCTACCTGGCTCTACCTCTGCTTTACCTGGCTCTACCTCTGCTCTACCTCTGCTCTACCTGGCTCTACCTCTGCTCTACCTGGCTCTACCTCTGCTCTACCTGGCTCTACCTTGCTCTACCTGGCTCTACCTCTGCTCTACCTCTGCTCTATCTGGCTCTACCTCCGCTCTACCTCTGCTCTACCTGGCTCAACCTGGCTCTACCTAGCTCTACTTCTGCTCTTACCTCTGCTCCACGTGGCTCTACCTCTGCTCTACCTCTGCTCTACCTGGCTCTACCTCTGCTCTACCTGGCTCTACCTCTGCTCTACCTGGCTATACCTCTGCTCTACCTCTGCTCTACCTGGCTCTACCTCTGCTCTACCTCTGCTCTACCTGGCTCTACCTCTGCTCTACCTCTGCTCTACCTGGCTCTACCTCTGCTCTACCTGGCTCTACCTCTGCTCTACCTGGCTCTACCTCTGCTCTACCTGGCTCTACCTCTGCTCTACCTTTGCTCTACCTGGCTCTACCTCTGCTCTACCTCTGCTCTACCTGTCTCTACCTCTGCTCTACCTCTGCTCTACCTGGCTCTACCTCTGCTCTACATGGCTCTACCTATGCTCTACCTGGCTCTACCTCTGCTCTACCTGGCTCTACCTCTGCTCTACCTCTGCTCTACCTGGCTCTACCTCTGCTCTACCTGACTCTACCTCTGCTCTACCTGGCTCTACCTTGCTCTACCTGGCTCTACCTCTGCTCTACCTCTGCTCTAACTGGCTCTACCTGCGCTCTACCACTGCTCTACCTGGCTCTACCTCTGCTCTACCTGGCTCTACCTAGCTCTACTTCTGCTCTTACCTCTGCTCTACCTGGCTCTACCTCTGCTTTACCTGGCTCTACCTCTGCTCTACCTCTGCTCTACCTGGCTCTACCTCTGCTCTACCTGGCTCTACCTCTGCTCTACCTGGCTCTACCTTGCTCTACCTGGCTCTACCTCTTCTCTACCTCTACTCTACCTGGCTCTACCTCCGCTCTACCTCTGCTCTACCTGGCTCAACCTGGCTCTACCTAGCTCTACTTCTGCTCTTAAATCTGCTCCACCTGGCTCTACCTCTGCTCTACCTCTACTCTACCTGGCTCTACCTCTGCTCTACCTGGCTCTACCTCTGCTCTACCTGGCTCTACCTCTGCTCTACCTGGCTCTACCTCTGCTCTACCTGGCTCTACCTCTGCTCTACCTGGCTCTACCTCTGCTCTACCTCTGCTCTACCTGGCTCTACCTCTGCTCTACCTGACTCTACCTCTGCTCTACCTGGCTCTACCTTGCTCTACCTGGCTCTACCTCTGCTCTACCTCTGCTCTACCTGGCTCTACCTGCGCTCTACCTCTGCTTTACCTGGCTCTACCTCTGCTCTACCTGGCTCTACCTAGCTCTACTTCTGCTCTTACCTCTGCTCTACCTGGCTCTACCTCTGCTTTACCTGGCTCTACCTCTGCTCTACCTCTGCTCTACCTGGCTCTACCTCTGCTCTACCTGGCTCTACCTCTGCTCTACCTGGCTCTACCTTGCTCTACCTGGCTCTACCTTTGCTCTACCTCTGCTCTACCTGGCTCTACCTCCGCTCTACCTCTGCTCTACCTGGCTCAACCTGGCTCTACCTAGCTCTACTTCTGCTCTTACCTCTGCTCCACGTGGCTCTACCTCTGCTCTACCTCTGCTCTACCTGGCTCTACCTCTGCTCTACCTGGCTCTACCTCTGCTCTACCTGGCTCTACCTCTGCTCTACCTGGCTCTACCTCTGCTCTACCTGGCTCTACCTCTGCTCTACCTGGCTCTACCTCTGCTCTACCTCTGCTCTACCTGGCTCTACCTCTGCTCTACCTGGCTCTACCTCTGCTCTACCTCTGCTCTACCTGGCTCTACCTCTGCTCTACCTCTGCTCTACCTGGCTCTACCTCTGCTCTACCTGGCTCTACCTCTGCTCTACCTGGCTCTACCTCTGCTCTACCTCTGCTCTACCTGGCTCTACCTCTGCTCTACCTCTGCTCTACCTGGCTCTACCTCTGCTCTACCTCAGCTCTACCTGGCTCTACCTCTGCTCTACCTGGCTCTACCTCTGCTCTACCTCTGCTCTACCTGGCTCTACCTCTGCTCTACCTCTGCTCTACCTGGCTCTACCTCTGCTCTACCTCTGCTCTACCTTGCTCTACCTCTGCTCTACCTGGCTCTACCTAGCTCTACTTCTGCTCTTACCTCTGCTCTACCTGGCTCTACCTCTGCTCTACCTGGCTCTACCTCTGCTCTACCTCTGCTCTACCTGGCTCTACCTCTGCTCTACCTGGCTCTACCTAGCTCTACTTCTGCTCTTATCTCTGCTCTACCTGGCTCTACCTCTGCTCTACCTGGCTCTACCTCTGCTCTACCTCTGCTCTACCTGGCTCTACCTCTGCTCTACCTGGCTCTACCTAGCTTTACTTCTGCTCTTACCTCTGCTCTACCTGGCTCTACCTCTGCTCTACCTGGCTCTACCTCTGCTCTACCTCTGCTCTACCTGACTCTACCTCTGCTCTACCTGGCTCTACCTTGCTCTACCTGGCTCTACCTCTGCTCTACCTGGCTCTACCTCTGCTCTATCTGGCTCTACCTCTGCTCTACCTGGCTCTACCTCTGCTTTACCTGGCTCTACCTCTGCTCTACCTGGCTCTACCTCTTCTCTACCTGGCTCTACCTCTGCTCTACCTGGCTCTACCTCTGCTCTACCTCTGCTCTACCTGGCTCTACCTCTGCTCTACCTCTGCTCTACCTGGCTCTACCTCTGCTCTACCTGGCTCTACCTCTGCTCTACCTGGCTCTACCTCTGCTCTACCTCTGCTCTACCTGGCTCTACCTCTTCTCTACCTCTGCTCTACCTGGCTCTACCTCTGCTCTACCTCAGCTCTACCTGGCTCTACCTCTGCTCTTCCTGGCTCTACCTCTGCTCTACCTCTGCTCTACCTGGCTCTACCTCTGCTCTACCTCTGCTCTACCTGTCTCTACCTCTGCTCTACCTCTGCTCTACCTGGCTCTACCTCTGCTCTACCTGGCTCTACCTCTGCTCTACCTCTGCTCTACCTGGCTCTACCTCTGCTCTACCTCTGCTCTACCTGGCTCTACCTCTGCTCTACCTGACTCTACCTCTGCTCTACCTCTGCTCTACCTGGCTCTACCTCTGCTCTACCTCTGCTCTACCTGGCTCTACCTCTGCTCTACCTCTGCTCTACCTGGCTCTACCTCTGCTCTACCTGGCTCTACCTCTGCTCTACCTGGCTCTACCTCTGCTCTACCTGGCTCTACCTCTGCTCTACCTCTGCTCTACCTGGCTCTACCTCTGCTCTACCTCTGCTCTACCTGTCTCTACCTCTGCTCTACCTCTGCTCTACCTGGCTTTACCTCTGCTCTACATGGCTCTACCTCTGCTCTACCTGGCTCTACCTCTGCTCTACCTGGCTCTACCTCTGCTCTACCTCTGCTCTACCTGGCTCTACCTCTGCTCTACCTGACTCTACCTCTGCTCTACCTGGCTCTACCTTGCTCTACATGGCTCTACCTCTGCTCTACCTCTGCTCTAACTGGCTCTACCTGCGCTCTACCACTGCTCTACCTGGCTCTACCTCTGCTCTACCTGGCTCTACCTAGCTCTACTTCTGCTCTTACCTCTGCTCTACCTGGCTCTACCTCTGCTTTACCTGGCTCTACCTCTGCTCTACCTCTGCTCTACCTGGCTCTACCTCTGCTCTACCTGGCTCTACCTCTGCTCTACCTGGCTCTACCTTGCTCTACCTGGCTCTACCTCTGCTCTACCTCTGCTCTACCTGGCTCTACCTCTGCTCTACCTGGCTCTACCTCTGCTCTACCTGGCTCTACCTTGCTCTACCTGGCTCTACCTTTGCTCTACCTCTGCTCTACCTGGCTCTACCTCCGCTCTACCTCTGCTCTACCTGGCTCAACCTGGCTCTACCTAGCTCTACTTCTGCTCTTACCTCTGCTCCACCTGGCTCTACCTCTGCTCTACCTCTGCTCTACCTGGCTCTACCTCTGCTCTACCTGGCTCTACCTCTGCTCTACCTGGCTCTACCTCTGCTCTACCTGGCTCTACCTCTGCTCTACCTGGCTCTACCTCTGCTCTACCTGGCTCTACCTCTGCTCTACCTGGCTCTACCTCTGCTCTACCTCTGCTCTACCTGGCTTTACCTCTGCTCTACCTGGCTCTACCTCTGCTCTACCTGCCTCTACCTGGCTCTATATACCTCTGCTCTACCTGGCTCTACCTCTGCTCTACCTGGCTCTACCTCTGCTCTACCTCTGCTCTACCTGGCTCTACCTCTGCTCTACCTCTGCTCTACCTGGCTCTACCTCTGCTCTACCTGGCTCTTCCTCTGCTCTACCTCTGTTCTACCTGGCTCTACCTCTGCTCTACCTGGCTCTACCTCTGCTCTACCTCTGCTCTACCTGGCTCTACCTCTGCTCTACCTCTGCTCTACCTGGCTCTACCTCTGCTCTACCTGGCTCTACCTCTGCTCTACCTCTGCTCTACCTGGCTCTACCTCTGCTCTACCTCTGCTCTACCTGGCTCTACCTCTGCTCTACCTGGCTCTACCTCTGCTCTACCTCTGCTCTACATGTACCTCTGCTCTACCTGGCTCTACCTCTGCTCTACCTCTACTCTACCTGGCTCTACCTCTGCTCTACCTCTGCTCTACCTGGCTCTACCTCTGCTCTACCTCTGCTCTACCTGGCTCTACCTCTGCTCTACCTGGCTCTTCCTCTGCTCTACCTGGCTCTACCTCTGCTCTACCTGGCTCTACCTCCGCTCTACCTTTGCTCTACCTTGCTCTACCTCTGCTCTACCTGGCTCTACCTAGCTCTTCTTCTGCTCTTACCTCTGCTCTACCTGGCTCTACCTCTGCTTTACCTGGCTCTTCCTCTGCTCTACCTCTGCTCTACCTGGCTCTACCTCTGCTCTACCTGGCTCTACCTCTGCTCTACCTGGCTCTACCTTGCTCTACCTGGCTCTACCTCTGCTCTACCTTTGCTCTACCTGGCTTTACCTCCGCTCTACCTCTGCTCTACCTGGCTCTACCTGGCTCTACTTAGCTCTACTTCTGCTCTTGCCTCTGCTCTACCTGGCTCTACCTCTGCTCTACCTCTGCTCTACCTGGCTCTACGTCTGCTCTACCTGGCTCTACCTCTGCTCTACCTCTGCTCTACCTGGCTCTACCTCTGCTCTACCTGGCTCTACCTCTGCTCTACCTCTGCTCTACCTCTGCTCTACCTCTGCTCTACCTGGCTCTACCTCTGCTCTACCTCTGCTCTACCTGGCTCTACCTCTGCTTTACCTCTGCTCTACCTGGCTCTACCTGTCTCTACCTCTGCTCTACCTGGCTCTACCTCTGCTCTACCTGGCTCTACCTCTGCTCTACCTCTGCTCTACCTGGCTCTACCTCTTCTCTACCTCTGCTCTACCTGGCTCTACCTCTGCTCTAACTCTGCTCTACCTGGCTCTACCTCTGCTCTACCTGGCTCTACCTCTGCTCTACCTCTGCTCTACCTGGCTCTACCACTGCTCTACCTCTGCTCTACCTGGCTCTACCTTTGCTCTACCTGGCTCTACCTCTGCTCTACCTCTGCTCTACCTGGCTCTACCTCTGCTCTACCTGGCTCTACCTCTGCTCTACCTCTGCTCTACCTGGCTCTATACCTGGCTCTACCTCTGCTCTACCTGGCTCTACCTCTGCTCTACCTCTGCTCTACCTGGCTCAAACCTCTGCTCTACCTCTGCTCTACCTGGCTCTACCTCTGCTCTACCTCTGCTCTACCTGGCTCTACCTGTGCTCTACCTGGCTCTACCTCTGCTTTACCTCTGCTCTACCTGGCTCTACCTCTGCTCTACCTTTGCTGTACCTGGCTCTACCTCTGCTCTACCTCTGCTCTACCTGGCTCTACCTCTGCTCTACCTTGCTCTACCTCTTCTCCACCTGGCTCTACCTCTGCTCTACCTGGCTCTACCTCTGCTCTACCTGCCTCTACCTGGCTCTATATACCTCTGCTCTACCTGGCTCTACCTCTGCTCTCCCTGGCTCTACCTCGGCTCTACCTCTGCTCTACCTGGCTCTACCTCCGCTCTACCTCTGCTCTACCTGGATCTACCTCTGCTCTACCTGGCTCTACCTAGCTCTACTTCTGCTCTTACCTCTGCTCTACCTGGCTCTACCTCTGCTTTACCTGGCTCTACCTCTGCTTCACCTCTGCTTTACCTGGCTCTACCTCTGCTCTACCTCTGCTCTACCTGGCTCTACCTCTGCTCTCCCTCTGCTCTACCTGGCTCTACCTCTGCTCTACCTGGCTCTACCTCCGCTCTACCTCTGCTCTACCTGGCTCTACCTCTGCTCTACCTCTGCTCTACCTGGCTCTACCTCTGCTCTACCTGGCTCTACCTCTGCTTTACCTCTGCTCTACCTGGCTCTACCTCTGCTCTACCTGGCTCTACCTCTGCTCTACCTCTGCTCTACCTGGCTCTACCTCTGCTCTACCTCTGCTCTACCTGGCTCTACCTCTGCTCTACCTCTGCTCTACCTGGCTCTACCTCTGCTCTACCTGGCTCTACCTCTGCTCTACCTGGCTCTACCTCTGCTCTACCTGGCTCTACCTCTGCTCTACCTCTGCTCTACCTGGCTCTACCTTTGCTCTACCTCTGCTCTACCTGTCTCTACCTCTGCTCTACCTCTGCTCTACCTGGCTCTACCTCTGCTCTACATGGCTCTACCTCTGCTCTACCTGGCTCTACCTCTGCTCTACCTGGCTCTACCTCTGCTCTACCTCTGCTCTACCTGGCTCTACCTCTGCTCTACCTGACTCTACCTCTGCTCTACCTGGCTCTACCTTGCTCTACCTGGCTCTACCTCTGCTCTACCTCTGCTCTAACTGGCTCTACCTGCGCTCTACCACTGCTCTACCTGGCTCTACCTCTGCTCTACCTGGCTCTACCTAGCTCTACTTCTGCTCTTACCTCTGCTCTACCTGGCTCTACCTCTGCTTTACCTGGCTCTACCTCTGCTCTACCTCTGCTCTACCTGGCTCTACCTCTGCTCTACCTGGCTCTACCTCTGCTCTACCTGGCTCTACCTTGCTCTACCTGGCTCTACCTCTGCTCTACCTCTGCTCTACCTGGCTCTACCTCCGCTCTACCTCTGCTCTACCTGGCTCAACCTGGCTCTACCTAGCTCTACTTCTGCTCTTAAATCTGCTCCACCTGGCTCTACCTCTGCTCTACCTCTACTCTACCTGGCTTTACCTCTGCTCTACCTGGCTCTACCTCTGCTCTACCTGGCTCTACCTCTGCTCTACCTGGCTCTACCTCTGCTCTACCTGGCTCTACCTCTGCTCTACCTGGCTCTACCTCTGCTCTACCTCTGCTCTACCTGGCTCTACCTCTGCTCTACCTGACTCTACCTCTGCTCTACCTGGCTCTACCTTGCTCTACCTGGCTTTACCTCTGCTCTACCTCTGCTCTACCTGGCTCTACCTGCGCTCTACCTCTGCTTTACCTGGCTCTACCTCTGCTCTACCTGGCTCTACCTAGCTCTACTTCTGCTCTTACCTCTGCTCTACCTGGCTCTACCTCTGCTTTACCTGGCTCTACCTCTGCTCTACCTCTGCTCTACCTGGCTCTACCTCTGCTCTACCTGGCTCTACCTCTGCTCTACCTGGCTCTACCTTGCTCTACCTGGCTCTACCTTTGCTCTACCTCTGCTCTACCTGGCTCTACCTCCGCTCTACCTCTGCTCTACCTGGCTCAACCTGGCTCTACCTAGCTCTACTTCTGCTCTTACCTCTGCTCCACGTGGCTCTACCTCTGCTCTACCTCTGCTCTACCTGGCTCTACCTCTGCTCTACCTGGCTCTACCTCTGCTCTACCTGGCTCTACCTCTGCTCTACCTGGCTCTACCTCTGCTCTACCTGGCTCTACCTCTGCTCTACCTGACTCTACCTCTGTTCTACCTGGCTCTACCTTGCTCTACCTGGCTCTACCTCTGCTCTACCTGGCTCTACCTCTGCTCTATCTGGCTCTACCTCTGCTCTACCTGGCTCTACCTCTGCTCTACCTGGCTCTACCTCTGCTCTACCTGGCTCTACCTCTGCTCTACCTGGCTCTACCTCTGCTCTACCTGGCTCTACCTCTGCTCTACCTCTGCTCTACCTGGCTCTACCTCTGCTCTACCTGGCTCTACCTCTGCTCTACCTCTGCTCTACCTGGCTCTACCTCTGCTCTACCTCTGCTCTACCTGGCTCTACCTCTGCTCTACCTGGCTCTACCTCTGCTCTACCTGGCTCTACCTCTGCTCTACCTCTGCTCTACCTGGCTCTACCTCTGCTTTACCTCTGCTCTACCTGGCTCTACCTCTGCTCTACCTCAGCTCTACCTGGCTCTACCTCTGCTCTTCCTGGCTCTACCTCTGCTCTACCTCTGCTCTACCTGGCTCTACCTCTGCTCTACCTCTGCTCTACCTGTCTCTACCTCTGCTCTACCTCTGCTCTACCTGGCTCTACCTCTGCTCTACCTGGCTCTACCTCTGCTCTACCTCTGCTCTACCTGGCTCTACCTCTGCTCTACCTCTGCTCTACCTGGCTCTACCTTTGCTCTACCTGACTCTACCTCTGCTCTACCTGGCTCTACCTTACTCTACCTGGCTCTACCTCTGCTCTACCTCTGCTCTACCTGGCTCTACCTGCGCTCTACCTCTGCTTTACCTGGCTCTACCTCTGCTCTACCTGGCTCTACCTAGCTCTACTTCTGCTCTTACCTCTGCTCTACCTGGCTCTACCTCTGCTTTACCTGGCTCTACCTCTGCTCTACCTCTGCTCTACCTGGCTCTACCTCTGCTCTACGTGGCTCTACCTCTGCTCTACCTGGCTCTACCTTGCTCTACCTGGCTCTACCTCTGCTCTACCTCTGCTCTACCTGGCTCTACCTCCGCTCTACCTCTGCTCTACCTGGCTAAACCTGGCTCTACCTAGCTCTACTTCTGCTCTTACCTCTGCTCCACGTGGCTCTACCTCTTCTCTACCTCTGCTCTACCTGGCTCTACCTCTGCTCTACCTGGCTCTACCTCTGCTCTACCTGGCTCTACCTCTGCTCTACCTGGCTCTACCTCTGCTCTACCTGGCTCTACCTCTGCTCTACCTCTGCTCTACCTGGCTCTACCTGTGCTCTACCTGGCTCTACCTCTGCTCTACCTCTGCTCTACCTGTCTCTACCTCTGCTCTACCTCTGCTCTACCTGGCTCTACCTCTGCTCTACCTGGCTCAACCTCTGCTCTACCTGGCTCTACCTCTGCTCTACCTGGCTCTACCTCTGCTCTACCTCTGCTATACCTGGCTCTACCTCTGCTCTACCTGACTCTACCTCTGCTCTACCTGGCTCTACCTTGCTCTACCTGGCTCTACCTCTGCTCTACCTCTGCTCTAACTGGCTCTACCTGCGCTCTACCTCTGCTCTACCTGGCTCTACCTCTGCTCTACCTGGCTCTACCTAGCTCTACTTCTGCTCTTACCTCTGCTCTACCTGGCTCTACCTCTGCTTTACCTGGCTCTACCTCTGCTCTACCTCTGCTCTACCTGGCTCTACCTCTGCTCTACCTGGCTCTACCTCTGCTCTACCTGGCTCTACCTTGCTCTACCTGGCTCTACCTCTGCTCTACCTCTGCTCTACCTGGCTCTACCTCCGCTCTACCTCTGCTCTACCTGGCTCAACCTAGCTCTACCTAGCTCTACTTCTGCTCTTACCTCTGCTCCACCTGGCTCTACCTCTGCTCTACCTCTGCTCTACCTGGCTCTACCTCTGCTCTACCTGGCTCTACCTCTGCTCTACCTGGCTCTACCTCTGCTCTACCTGGCTCTACCTCTGCTCTACCTCTGCTCTACCTGGCTCTACCTCTGCTCTACCTGGCTCTACCTCTGCTCTACCTCTGCTCTACCTGGCTCTACCTCTGCTCTACCTCTGCTCTACCTGACTCTACCTCTGCTCTACCTGGCTCTACCTCTGCTCTACCTGGCTCTACCTCTGCTCTACCTCTGCTCTACCTGGCTCTACCTCTGCTCTACCTCTGCTCTACCTGGCTCTACCTCTGCTCTACCTCTGCTCTACCTGGCTCTACCTCCGCTCTACCTCTGCTCTACCTGGCTCAACCTGGCTCTACCTAGCTCTACTTCTGCTCTTACCTCTGCTCCACGTGGCTCTACCTCTGCTCTACCTCTGCTCTACCTGGCTCTACCTCTGCTCTACCTCTGCTCTACCTGGCTCTACCTAGCTCTACTTCTGCTCTTACCTCTGCTCTACCTGGCTCTACCTCTGCTTTACCTGGCTCTACCTCTGCTCTACCTCTGCTCTACCTGGCTCTACCTCTGCTCTACCTGGCTCTACCTCTGCTCTACCTGGCTCTACCTTGCTCTACCTGGCTCTACCTCTGCTCTACCTCTGCTCTACCTGGCTCTACCTCCGCTCTACCTCTGCTCTACCTGGCTCAACCTGGCTCTACCTAGCTCTACTTCTGCTCTTACCTCTGCTCCACCTGGCTCTACCTCTGCTCTACCTCTGCTCTACCTGGCTCTACCTCTGCTCTACCTGGCTCTACCTCTGCTCTACCTGGCTCTACCTCTGCTCTACCTGGCTCTACCTCTGCTCTACCTCTGCTCTACCTGGCTCTACCTCTGCTCTACCTGGCTCTACCTCTGCTCTACCTCTGCTCTACCTGGCTCTACCTCTGCTCTACCTGGCTCTACCTCTGCTCTACCTCTGCTCTACCTGGCTCTACCTCTGCTCTACCTCTGCTCTACCTGACTCTACCTCTGCTCTACCTGGCTCTACCTCTGCTCTACCTGGCTCTACCTCTGCTCTACCTCTGCTCTACCTGGCTCTACCTCTGCTCTACCTCTGCTCTACCTGGCTCTACCTCTGCTATACCTCAGCTCTACCTGGCTCTACCTCTGCTCTACCTGGCTCTACCTCTGCTCTACCTCTGCTCTACCTGGCTCTACCTCTGCTCTACCTCTGCTCTACCTGTCTCTACCTCTGCTCTACCTCTGCTCTACCTGGCTCTACCTCTGCTCTACCTGGCTCTACCTCTGCTCTACCTCTGCTTTACCTGGCTCTACCTCTGCTCTACCTCTGCTCTACCTGGCTCTACCTCTGCTCTACCTGACTCTACCTCTGCTCTACCTGGCTCTACCTTGCTCTACCTGGCTCTACCTCTGCTCTACCTCTGCTCTACCTGGCTCTACCTGCGCTCTACCTCTGCTTTACCTGGCTCTACCTCTGCTCTACCTGGCTCTACCTAGCTCTACTTCTGCTCTTACCTCTGCTCTACCTGGCTCTACCTCTGCTTTACCTGGCTCTACCTCTGCTCTACCTCTGCTCTACCTGGCTCTACCTCTGCTCTACCTGGCTCTACCTCTGCTCTACCTGGCTCTACCTTGCTCTACCTGGCTCTACCTCTGCTCTACCTCTGCTCTACCTGGCTCTACCTCCGCTCTACCTCTGCTCTACCTGGCTCAACCTGGCTCTACCTAGCTCTACTTCTGCTCTTACCTCTGCTCCACGTGGCTCTACCTCTGCTCTACCTCTGCTCTACCTGGCTCTACCTCTGCTCTACCTCTGCTCTACCTGGCTCTACCTAGCTCTACTTCTGCTCTTACCTCTGCTCTACCTGGCTCTACCTCTGCTTTACCTGGCTCTACCTCTGCTCTACCTCTGCTCTACCTGGCTCTACCTCTGCTCTACCTGGCTCTACCTCTGCTCTACCTGGCTCTACCTTGCTCTACCTGGCTCTACCTCTGCTCTACCTCTGCTCTACCTGGCTCTACCTCCGCTCTACCTCTGCTCTACCTGGCTCAACCTGGCTCTACCTAGCTCTACTTCTGCTCTTACCTCTGCTCCACCTGGCTCTACCTCTGCTCTACCTCTGCTCTACCTGGCTCTACCTCTGCTCTACCTGGCTCTACCTCTGCTCTACCTGGCTCTACCTCTGCTCTACCTGGCTCTACCTCTGCTCTACCTCTGCTCTACCTGGCTCTACCTCTGCTCTACCTGGCTCTACCTCTGCTCTACCTCTGCTCTACCTGGCTCTACCTCTGCTCTACCTCTGCTCTACCTGACTCTACCTCTGCTCTACCTGGCTCTACCTCTGCTCTACCTGGCTCTACCTCTGCTCTACCTCTGCTCTACCTGGCTCTACCTCTGCTCTACCTGGCTCTACCTCTGCTCTACCTGGCTCTACCTTGCTCTACCTGGCTCTACCTCTGCTCTACCTCTGCTCTACCTGGCTCTACCTCCGCTCTACCTCTGCTCTACCTGGCTCAACCTGGCTCTACCTAGCTCTACTTCTGCTCTTACCTCTGCTCCACGTGGCTCTACCTCTGCTCTACCTCTGCTCTACCTGGCTCTACCTCTGCTCTACCTGGCTCTACCTCTGCTCTACCTGGCTCTACCTCTGCTCTACCTGGCTCTACCTCTGCTCTACCTGGCTCTACCTCTGCTCTACCTGGCTCTACCTCTGCTCTACCTGGCTCTACCTCTGCTCTACCTGGCTCTACCTCTGCTCTACCTCTGCTCTACCTGGCTCTACCTCTGCTCTACCTGGCTCTACCTCTGCTCTACCTCTGCTCTACCTGGCTCTACCTCTGCTCTACCTCTGCTCTACCTGGCTCTACCTCTGCTCTACCTGGCTCTACCTCTGCTCTACCTCTGCTCTACCTGGCTCTACCTCTGCTCTACCTGGCTCTACCTCTGCTCTACCTGGCTCTACCTTGCTCTACCTGGCTCTACCTCTGCTCTACCTCTGCTCTACCTGGCTCTACCTCCGCTCTACCTCTGCTCTACCTGGCTCAACCTGGCTCTACCTACCTCTACTTCTGCTCTTACCTCTGCTCCACGTGGCTCTACCTCTGCTCTACCTCTGCTCTACCTGGCTCTACCTCTGCTCTACCTCTGCTCTACCTGGCTCTACCTAGCTCTACTTCTGCTCTTACCTCTGCTCTACCTGGCTCTACCTCTGCTTTACCTGGCTCTACCTCTGCTCTACCTCTGCTCTACCTGGCTCTACCTCTGCTCTACCTGGCTCTACCTCTGCTCTACCTGGCTCTACCTTGCTCTACCTGGCTCTACCTCTGCTCTACCTCTGCTCTACCTGGCTCTACCTCCGCTCTACCTCTGCTCTACCTGGCTCAACCTTGCTCTACCTAGCTCTACTTCTGCTCTTACCTCTGCTCCACCTGGCTCTACCTCTGCTCTACCTCTGCTCTACCTGGCTCTACCTCTGCTCTACCTGGCTCTACCTCTGCTCTACCTGGCTCTACCTCTGCTCTACCTGGCTCTACCTCTGCTCTACCTCTGCTCTACCTGGCTCTACCTCTGCTCTACCTGGCTCTACCTCTGCTCTACCTCTGCTCTACCTGGCTCTACCTCTGCTCTACCTCTGCTCTACCTGACTCTACCTCTGCTCTACCTGGCTCTACCTCTGCTCTACCTGGCTCTACCTCTGCTCTACCTCTGCTCTACCTGGCTCTACCTCTGCTCTACCTCTGCTCTACCTGGCTCTACCTCTGCTCTACCTCAGCTCTACCTGGCTCTACCTCTGCTCTACCTGGCTCTACCTCTGCTCTACCTCTGCTCTACCTGGCTCTACCTCTGCTCTACCTCTGCTCTACCTGTCTCTACCTCTGCTCTACCTCTGCTCTACCTGGCTCTACCTCTGCTCTACCTGGCTCTACCTCTGCTCTACCTCTGCTCTACCTGGCTCTACCTCTGCTCTACCTCTGCTCTACCTGGCTCTACCTCTGCTCTACCTGACTCTACCTCTGCTCTACCTGGCTCTACCTTGCTCTACCTGGCTTTACCTCTGCTCTACCTCTGCTCTACCTGGCTCTACCTGCGCTCTACCTCTGCTTTACCTGGCTCTACCTAGCTCTACTTCTGCTCTTACCTCTGCTCTACCTGGCTCTACCTCTGCTTTACCTGGCTCTACCTCTGCTCTACCTCTGCTCTACCTGGCTCTACCTCTGCTCTACCTGGCTCTACCTCTGCTCTACCTGGCTCTACCTTGCTCTACCTGGCTCTACCTCTGCTCTACCTCTGCTCTACCTGGCTCTACCTCCGCTCTACCTCTGCTCTACCTGGCTCAACCTGGCTCTACCTAGCTCTACTTCTGCTCTTACCTCTGCTCCACGTGGCTCTACCTCTGCTCTACCTCTGCTCTACCTGGCTCTACCTCTGCTCTACCTGGCTCTACCTCTGCTCTACCTGGCTCTACCTCTGCTCTACCTGGCTCTACCTCTGCTCTACCTGGCTCTACCTCTGCTCTACCTCTGCTCTACCTCTGCTCTACCTGGCTCTACCTCTGCTCTACCTCTGCTCTACCTGGCTCTACCTCTGCTCTACCTCTGCTCTACCTGGCTCTACCTCTGCTCTACCTGGCTCTACCTCTGCTCTACCTGGCTCTACCTCTGCTCTACCTCTGCTCTACCTGGCTCTACCTCTGCTCTACCTCTGCTCTACCTGGCTCTACCTCTGCTCTACCTCAGCTCTACCTGGCTCTACCTCTGCTCTACCTGGCTCTACCTCTGCTCTACCTCTGCTCTACCTGGCTCTACCTCTGCTCTACCTCTGCTCTACCTGGCTCTACCTCTGCTCTACCTCTGCTCTACCTGGCTCTACCTCTGCTCTACCTGGCTCTACCTAGCTCTACTTCTGCTCTTACCTCTGCTCTACCTGGCTCTACCTCAGCTCTACCTGGCTCTACCTCTGCTCTACCTCTGCTCTACCTGGCTCTACCTCTGCTCTACCTGGCTCTACCTAGCTCTACTTCTGCTCTTACCTCTGCTCTACCTGGCTCTACCTCTGCTCTACCTGGCTCTACCTCTGCTCTACCTCTGCTCTACCTGGCTCTACCTCTGCTCTACCTGGCTCTACCTAGCTTTACTTCTGCTCTTACCTCTGCTCTACCTGGCTCTACCTCTGCTCTACCTGGCTCTACCTCTGCTCTACCTCTGCTCTACCTGCCTCTACCTCTGCTCTACCTGGCTCTACCTTGCTCTACCTGGCTCTACCTCTGCTCTACCTGGCTCTACCTCTGCTCTATCTGGCTCTACCTCTGCTCTACCTGGCTCTACCTCTGCTCTACCTGGCTCTACCTCTGCTCTACCTGGCTCTACCTCTGCTCTACCTGGCTCTACCTCTGCTCTACCTGGCTCTACCTCTGCTCTACCTCTGCTCTACCTGGCTCTACCTCTGCTCTACCTGGCTCTACCTCTGCTCTACCTCTGCTCTACCTGGCTCTACCTCTGCTCTACCTCTGCTCTACCTGGCTCTACCTCTGCTCTACCTGGCTCTACCTCTGCTCTACCTGGCTCTACCTCTGCTCTACCTCTGCTCTACCTGGCTCTACCTCTGCTCTACCTCTGCTCTACCTGGCTCTACCTCTGCTCTACCTCAGCTCTACCTGGCTCTACCTCTGCTCTACCTGGCTCTACCTCTGCTCTACCTCTGCTCTACCTGGCTCTACCTCTGCTCTACCTCTGCTCTACCTGTCTCTACCTCTGCTCTACCTCTGCTCTACCTGGCTCTACCTCTGCTCTACCTGGCTCTACCTCTGCTCTACCTCTGCTCTACCTGGCTCTACCTCTGCTCTACCTCTGCTCTACCTGGCTCTACCTCTGCTCTACCTGACTCTACCTCTGCTCTACCTGGCTCTACCTTGCTCTACCTGGCTCTACCTCTGCTCTACCTCTGCTCTACCTGGCTCTACCTGCGCTCTACCTCTGCTTTACCTGGCTCTACCTCTGCTCTACCTGGCTCTACCTAGCTCTACTTCTGCTCTTACCTCTGCTCTACCTGGTTCTACCTCTGCTTTACCTGGCTCTACCTCTGCTCTACCTCTGCTCTACCTGGCTCTACCTCTGCTCTACCTGGCTCTACCTCTGCTCTACCTGGCTTTACCTTGCTCTACCTGGCTCTACCTCTGCTCTACCTCTGCTCTACCTGGCTCTACCTCCGCTCTACCTCTGCTCTACCTGGCTCAACCTGGCTCTACCTAGCTCTACTTCTGCTCTTACCTCTGCTCCACGTGGCTCTACCTCTTCTCTACCTCTGCTCTACCTGGCTCTACCTCTGCTCTACCTGGCTCTATCTCTGCTCTACCTGGCTCTACCTCTGCTCTACCTGGCTCTACCTCTGCTCTACCTCTGCTCTACCTGGCTCTACCTGTGCTCTACCTGGCTCTACCTCTGCTCTACCTCTGCTGTACCTGGCTCTACCTCTGCTCTACCTCTGCTCTACCTGGCTCTACCTCTGCTCTACCTTGCTCTACCTCTGCTCTACCTTGCTCTACCTCTGCTCTACCTCTGCTCTACCTGGCTCTACCTCTGCTCTACCTCTGCTCTACCTGGCTCTACCTCTGCTCTACCTGACTCTACCTCTGCTCTACCTGGCTCTACCTTGCTCTACCTGGCTCTACCTCTGCTCTACCTCTGCTCTACCTGGCTCTACCTCCGCTCTACCTCTGCTCTACCTGGCTCTACCTCTGCTCTACCTGGCTCTACCTAGCTCTACTTCTGCTCTTACCTCTGCTCTACCTGGCTCTACCTCTGCTTTACCTGGCTCTACCTCTGCTTCACCTCTGCTTTACCTGGCTCTACCTCTGCTCTACCTCTGCTCTACCTGGCTCTACCTCTGCTCTCCCTCTGCTCTACCTGGCTCTACCTCTGCTCTACCTGGCTCTACCTCTGCTCTACCTCTGCTCTACCTGGCTCTACCTCTGCTCTACCTCTGCTCTACCTTGCTTTACCTCTGCTCTACCTGGCTCTACCTCTGCTCTACCTCTGCTCTACCTGGCTCTACCTCTGCTCTACCTGGCTCTACCTCTGCTCTACCTCTGCTCTACCTGGCTCTACCTCTGCTCTACCTCTGCTCTACCTGGCTCTACCTCTGCTCTACCTCTGCTCTACCTGGCTCTACCTCTGCTCTACCTGGCTCTACCTCTGCTCTACCTGGCTCTACCTCTGCTCTACCTGGCTCTACCTCTGCTCTACCTCTGCTCTACCTGGCTCTACCTCTGCTCTACCTCTGCTCTACCTGTCTCTACCTCTGCTCTACCTCTGCTCTACCTGGCTCTACCTCTGCTCTACCTGGCTCTACCTCTGCTCTACCTGGCTCTACCTCTGCTCTACCTGGCTCTACCTCTGCTCTACCTTTGCTCTACCTGGCTCTACCTCTGCTCTACCTGACTCTACCTCTGCTCTACCTTGCTCTACCTGGCTCTACCTCTGCTCTACCTCTGCTCTAACTGGCTCTACCTGCGCTCTACCTCTGCTCTACCTGGCTCTACCTCTGCTCTACCTGGCTCTACCTAGCTCTACTTCTGCTCTTACCTCTGCTCTACCTGGCTCTACCTCTGCTTTACCTGGCTCTACCTCTGCTCTACCTCTGCTCTACCAGGCTCTACCTCTGCTCTACCTGGCTCTACCTCTGCTCTACCTGGCTCTACCTTGCTCTACCTGGCTCTACCTCTGCTCTACCTCTGCTCTACCTGGCTCTACCTCCGCTCTACCTCTGCTCTACCTGGCTCAACCTGGCTCTACCTAGCTCTACTTCTGCTCTTACCTCTGCTCCACCTGGCTCTACCTCTGCTCTACCTCTGCTCTACCTGGCTCTACCTCTGCTTTACCTGGCTCTACCTCTGCTCTACCTGGCTCTACCTCTGCTCTACCTGGCTCTACCTCTGCTCTACCTCTGCTCTACCTGGCTCTACCTCTGCTCTACCTCTGCTCTACCTGGCTCTACCTCTGCTCTACCTCTGCTCTACCTGGCTCTACCTCTGCTCTACCTCTGCTCTACCTGGCTCTACCTCTGCTCTACCTGGCTCTACCTCTGCTCTACCTGGCTCTACCTCTGCTCTACCTCTGCTCTACCTGGCTCTACCTCTGCTCTACCTCTGCTCTACCTGGCTCTACCTCTGCTCTACCTGACTCTACCTCTGCTCTACCTGGCTTTACCTTGCTCTACCTGACTCTACCTCTGCTCTACCTCTGCTCTACCTGGCTCTACCTCTGCTCTACCTGGCTCTACCTCTGCTCTACCTCTGCTCTACCTGGCTCTACCTCTGCTCTACCTCTGCTCTACCTGGCTCTACCTCTGCTCTACCTCAGCTCTACCTGGCTCTACCTCTGCTCTACCTGGCTCTACCTCTGCTCTACCTCTGCTCTACCTGGCTCTGCCTCTGCTCTACCTCTGCTCTACCTGTCTCTACCTCTGCTCTACCTCTGCTCTACCTGGCTCTACCTCTGCTCTACCTGGCTCTACCTCTGCTCTACCTCTGCTCTACCTGGCTCTACCTCTGCTCTACCTCTGCTCTACCTGGCTTAACCTCTGCTCTACCTGACTCTACCTCTGCTCTACCTGGCTCTACCTTGCTCTACCTGGCTCTACCTCTGCTCTACCTCTGCTCTACCTGGCTCTACCTGCGCTCTACCTCTGCTTTACCTGGCTCTACCTCTGCTCTACCTCTGCTCTACCTGGCTCTACCTCTGCTCTACCTCGCTCTACCTCTGCTCTACCTGGCTTTACCTTGCTCTACCTGGCTCTACCTCTGCTCTACCTCTGCTCTACCTGGCTCTACCTCCGCTCTACCTCTGCTCTACCTGGCTCAACCTGGCTCTACCTAGCTCTACTTCTGCTCTTACCTCTGCTCCACGTGGCTCTACCTCTGCTCTACCTCTGCTCTACCTGGCTCTACCTCTGCTCTACCTGGCTCTACCTCTGCTCTACCTGGCTCTACCTCTGCTCTACCTGGCTCTACCTCTGCTCTACCTGGCTCTACCTCTGCTCTACCTGACTCTACCTCTGTTCTACCTGGCTCTACCTTGCTCTACCTGGCTCTACCTCTGCTCTACCTGGCTCTACCTCTGCTCTATCTGGCTCTACCTCTGCTCTACCTGGCTCTACCTCTGCTCTACCTGGCTCTACCTCTGCTCTACCTCTGCTCTACCTGGCTCTACCTCTGCTCTACCTCTGCTCTACCTGTCTCTACCTCTGCTCTACCTCTGCTCTACCTGGCTCTACCTCTGCTCTACCTGGCTCTACCTCTGCTCTACCTGGCTCTACCTCTGCTCTACCTGGCTCTACCTCTGCTCTACCTTTGCTCTACCTGGCTCTACCTCTGCTCTACCTGACTCTACCTCTGCTCTACCTTGCTCTACCTGGCTCTACCTCTGCTCTACCTCTGCTCTAACTGGCTCTACCTGCGCTCTACCTCTGCTCTACCTGGCTCTACCTCTGCTCTACCTGGCTCTACCTAGCTCTACTTCTGCTCTTACCTCTGCTCTACCTGGCTCTACCTCTGCTTTACCTGGCTCTACCTCTGCTCTACCTCTGCTCTACCAGGCTCTACCTCTGCTCTACCTGGCTCTACCTCTGCTCTACCTGGCTCTACCTTGCTCTACCTGGCTCTACCTCTGCTCTACCTCTGCTCTACCTGGCTCTACCTCCGCTCTACCTCTGCTCTACCTGGCTCAACCTGGCTCTACCTAGCTCTACTTCTGCTCTTACCTCTGCTCCACCTGGCTCTACCTCTGCTCTACCTCTGCTCTACCTGGCTCTACCTCTGCTTTACCTGGCTCTACCTCTGCTCTACCTGGCTCTACCTCTGCTCTACCTGGCTCTACCTCTGCTCTACCTCTGCTCTACCTGGCTCTACCTCTGCTCTACCTCTGCTCTACCTGGCTCTACCTCTGCTCTACCTCTGCTCTACCTGGCTCTACCTCTGCTCTACCTCTGCTCTACCTGGCTCTACCTCTGCTCTACCTGGCTCTACCTCTGCTCTACCTGGCTCTACCTCTGCTCTACCTCTGCTCTACCTGGCTCTACCTCTGCTCTACCTCTGCTCTACCTGGCTCTACCTCTGCTCTACCTGACTCTACCTCTGCTCTACCTGGCTTTACCTTGCTCTACCTGACTCTACCTCTGCTCTACCTCTGCTCTACCTGGCTCTACCTCTGCTCTACCTGGCTCTACCTCTGCTCTACCTCTGCTCTACCTGGCTCTACCTCTGCTCTACCTCTGCTCTACCTGGCTCTACCTCTGCTCTACCTCAGCTCTACCTGGCTCTACCTCTGCTCTACCTGGCTCTACCTCTGCTCTACCTCTGCTCTACCTGGCTCTGCCTCTGCTCTACCTCTGCTCTACCTGTCTCTACCTCTGCTCTACCTCTGCTCTACCTGGCTCTACCTCTGCTCTACCTGGCTCTACCTCTGCTCTACCTCTGCTCTACCTGGCTCTACCTCTGCTCTACCTCTGCTCTACCTGGCTTAACCTCTGCTCTACCTGACTCTACCTCTGCTCTACCTGGCTCTACCTTGCTCTACCTGGCTCTACCTCTGCTCTACCTCTGCTCTACCTGGCTCTACCTGCGCTCTACCTCTGCTTTACCTGGCTCTACCTCTGCTCTACCTCTGCTCTACCTGGCTCTACCTCTGCTCTACCTCGCTCTACCTCTGCTCTACCTGGCTTTACCTTGCTCTACCTGGCTCTACCTCTGCTCTACCTCTGCTCTACCTGGCTCTACCTCCGCTCTACCTCTGCTCTACCTGGCTCAACCTGGCTCTACCTAGCTCTACTTCTGCTCTTACCTCTGCTCCACGTGGCTCTACCTCTGCTCTACCTCTGCTCTACCTGGCTCTACCTCTGCTCTACCTGGCTCTACCTCTGCTCTACCTGGCTCTACCTCTGCTCTACCTGGCTCTACCTCTGCTCTACCTGGCTCTACCTCTGCTCTACCTCTGCTCTACCTGGCTCTACCTCTGCTCTACCTGGCTCTACCTCTGCTCTACCTCTGCTCTACCTGGCTCTACCTCTGCTCTACCTCTGCTCTACCTGGCTCTACCTCTGCTCTACCTGGCTCTACCTCTGCTCTACCTGGCTCTACCTCTGCTCTACCTCTGCTCTACCTGGCTCTACCTCTGCTCTACCTCTGCTCTACCTGGCTCTACCTCTGCTCTACCTCAGCTCTACCTGGCTCTACCTCTGCTCTACCTGGCTCTACCTCTGCTCTACCTGGCTCTACCTCTGCTCTACCTCTGCTCTACCTGGCTCTACCTCTGCTCTACCTCTGCTCTACCTGGCTCTACCTCTGCTCTACCTGGCTCTACCTAGCTCTACTTCTGCTCTTACCTCTGCTCTACCTGGCTCTACCTCTGCTCTACCTGGCTCTACCTCTGCTCTACCTCTGCTCTACCTGGCTCTACCTCTGCTCTACCTGGCTCTACCTAGCTCTACTTCTGCTCTTACCTCTGCTCTACCTGGCTCTACCTCTGCTCTACCTGGCTCTACCTCTGCTCTACCTCTGCTTTACCTGGCTCTACCTCTGCTCTACCTGACTCTACCTAGCTTTACTTCTGCTCTTACCTCTGCTCTACCTGGCTCTACCTCTGCTCTACCTGGCTCTACCTCTGCTCTACCTCTGCTCTACCTGACTCTACCTCTGCTCTACCTGGCTCTACCTTGCTCTACCTGGCTCTACCTCTGCTCTACCTGGCTCTACCTCTGCTCTATCTGGCTCTACCTCTGCTCTACCTGGCTCTACCTCTGCTCTACCTGGCTCTACCTCTGCTCTACCTGGCTCTACCTCTGCTCTACCTGGCTCTACCTCTGCTCTACCTGGCTCTACCTCTGCTCTACCTCTGCTCTACCTGGCTCTACCTCTGCTCTACCTGGCTCTACCTCTGCTCTACCTCTGCTCTACCTGGCTCTACCTCTGCTCTACCTCTGCTCTACCTGGCTCTACCTCTGCTCTACCTGGCTCTACCTCTGCTCTACCTGGCTCTACCTCTGCTCTACCTCTGCTCTACCTGGCTCTACCTCTGCTCTACCTCTGCTCTACCTGGCTCTACCTCTGCTCTACCTCAGCTCTACCTGGCTCTACCTCTGCTCTACCTGGCTCTACCTCTGCTCTACCTCTGCTCTACCTGGCTCTACCTCTTCTCTACCTCTGCTCTACCTGTCTCTACCTCTGCTCTACCTCTGCTCTACCTGGCTCTACCTCTGCTCTACCTGGCTCTACCTCTGCTCTACCTCTGCTCTACCTGGCTCTACCTCTGCTCTACCTGGCTCTACCTAGCTCTACTTCTGCTCTTACCTCTTCTCTACCTGGCTCTACCTCTGCTCTACCTGGCTCTACCTCTGCTCTACCTCTGCTCTACCTGGCTCTACCTCTGCTCTACCTGGCTCTACCTAGCTTTACTTCTGCTCTTACCTCTGCTCTACCTGGCTCTACCTCTGCTCTACCTGGCTCTACCTCTGCTCTACCTCTGCTCTACCTGACTCTACCTCTGCTCTACCTGGCTCTACCTTGCTCTACCTGGCTCTACCTCTGCTCTACCTGGCTCTACCTCTGCTCTATCTGGCTCTACCTCTGCTCTACCTGGCTCTACCTCTGCTCTACCTGGCTCTACCTCTGCTCTACCTGGCTCTACCTCTGCTCTACCTCTGCTCTACCTGGCTCTACCTCTGCTCTACCTCTGCTCTACCTGGCTCTACCTCTGCTCTACCTTGCTCTACCTCTGCTCTACCTCTGCTCTACCTGGCTCTACCTCTGCTCTACCTCTGCTCTACCTGGCTCTACCTCTGCTCTACCTGGCTCTACCTCTGCTCTACCTGGCTCTACCTCTGCTCTACCTCTGCTCTACCTGGCTCTACCTCTGCTCTACCTCTGCTCTACCTGGCTCTACCTCTGCTCTACCTCAGCTCTACCTGGCTCTACCTCTGCTCTACCTGGCTCTACCTCTGCTCTACCTCTGCTCTACCTGGCTCTACCTCTTCTCTACCTCTGCTCTACCTGTCTCTACCTCTGCTCTACCTCTGCTCTACCTGGCTCTACCTCTGCTCTACCTGGCTCTACCTCTGCTCTACCTCTGCTCTACCTGGCTCTACCTCTGCTCTACCTCTGCTCTACCTGGCTCTACCTCTGCTCTACCTGACTCTACCTCTGCTCTACCTGGCTC
Organism: Axinella damicornis; assembly: GCA_963931865.1. Taxonomy (NCBI): domain Eukaryota; kingdom Metazoa; phylum Porifera; class Demospongiae; order Axinellida; family Axinellidae; genus Axinella; species Axinella damicornis. Next base: position 8,489,408 of record OZ007508.1, read on the forward strand.
TACCTTGCTCTACCTGGCTCTACCTCTGCTCTACCACTGCTCTACCTGGCTCTACCTCTGCTCTACCTGGCTCTATATACCTCTGCTCTACCTGGCTCTACCTCTGCTCTACCTGGCTCTACCTCTGCTCTACCTGGCTCTACCTCTGCTCTACCTCTGCTCTACCTGGCTCTACCTCTGCTCTACCTGGCTCTACCTCTGCTCTACCTGGCTCTACCTCTGCTCTACCTGGCTCTACCTCTGCTCTACCTGGCTCTACCTCTGCTCTACCTCTGCTCTACCTGGCTCTACCTCTGCTCTACCTCTGCTCTACCTGGCTCTACCTCTGCTCTACCTCAGCTCTACCTGGCTCTACCTCTGCTCTACCTGGCTCTACCTCTGCTCTACCTCTGCTCTACCTGGCTCTACCTCTGCTCTACCTCTGCTCTACCTGGCTCTACCTCTGCTCTACCTCTGCTCTACCTGGCTCTACCTCTGCTCTACCTGGCTCTACCTAGCTCTACTTCTGCTCTTACCTCTGCTCTACCTGGCTCTACCTCTGCTCTACCTGGCTCTACCTCTGCTCTACCTCTGCTCTACCTGGCTCTACCTCTGCTCTACCTGGCTCTACCTAGCTCTACTTCTGCTCTTACCTCTGCTCTACCTGGCTCTACCTCTGCCCTACCTGGCTCTACCTCTGCTCTACCTCTGCTCTACCTGGCTCTACCTCTGCTCTACCTGGCTCTACCTAGCTTTACTTCTGCTCTTACCTCTGCTCTACCTGGCTCTACCTCTGCTCTACCTGGCTCTACCTCTGCTCTACCTCTGCTCTACCTGACTTTACCTCTGCTCTACCTGGCTCTACCTTGCTCTACCTGGCTCTACCTCTGCTCTACCTGGCTCTACCTCTGCTCTATCTGGCTCTACCTCTGCTCTACCTGGCTCTACCTCTGCTCTACCTGGCTCTACCTCTGCTCTACCTGGCTCTACCTGGCTCTACCTGGCCTGAAGTTGAAGGAGTAGGGTACGTAGGTTAGTTAGAGCTGAGGTACCGGTAGAGCAGAGGTAGAGCCAGGTAGAGCAGAGGACAGAGGTAGAGCCAGGTAGAGCAGAGGTAGAGCAGAGGTAGAGCCAGGTAGAGCAGAGGTAGAGCACAATAGCTGACTGAGCAGCAGTTATAAACTGTCATCCTCTGTGGACTGTGGGGAAACTTGTGTGAAGCGTGAGGCAGCTGCAGTGCCTAGTTTTTCCGGCACAATCATACTTGAAGACTTTATCAGAAGTTCGTAGTAGAAGCTGGCAGGTTCATCTGGAACGAATTAGCTCATTTCTGTTGTATGGGGAGGGTGTATGGTGGCAGAAAGTGGGTAGTGCCTATAAGTACCTTGATGGGGAAGGGATGCCGACTTCAATCAGCATGGACCACGTGAACGACTGCTCCATTTTTGCTCAACCTTGTTGGGTCACGTGCAGGTAGCTAGAAGAGCTGGTTGGGAGAAACTGATCAGTGAGAATCGATCTCTTCCTGCCCTTACCATCAGGGTGTTTGAAGAAGCCTGTAACCTTCGCTGCACATGCGATTTTCAAACCTCTAGGGAACTAGAGGGGAGTGTTGTAGGTCAAGGCAGTCACATAGCTAATGCTTATGTTGACCTTGAGGTTAGTGTTAATTACGGATGCTTATTTTATGATGACACCTGCCAAGGAACCGAGAGCTACTCTGATCACATCTACCCCCACAGCTGGTGAGCACTTGCCATTACATGTAGCAGTTGATATGTCTGATGGTGTAGAAGAAAATGAAGCCCAGCTGGATAGTGATGCTGTAGAAGAGAATTAAAGGCCAGGTTGTTCTAGCTGATGACACCAACACTGTAGAGACTGAAGAAAAGCAGGCTGATCTTGACACCAAGTTCGGAAAGGCACTCCAGCGAGCTCTAAGGAACAGTGAAGATATCAAAAACTTCAACGAAGGTTAAGCCGATGCCAGCCCTAGCCTCCTGCAGTCCAATTCCTAATATTAAAAATTCACTTTAGATAATTATACAATCACAGAATCGAACACAGGAACTCAGAACAGTAGATCTCAAAAATAATGCAGCTGAATAAGCACTTCATACAAGTTCGAATGGTGAAAACTGAGCAGATTAACTGGTTGTACCACTACACACTTCACCCATAATCATTGGCAAATTACATCATATCAAGAATTCATCATGACTTGTGAAAACTCGGTACCACAAACTCTACAAGTTCTCTCGATCATGCATCCCTTACTCGATCACCCATGGGGTCATGCAGCACATCCAACATTTGGTCAGTAGCCCACCATGCCCATACTAGTACCATTCAACCACTGAAGAGTACGGAATATCATCTCATACCTGATACATAACTCTGCATTACAATGAAATGCAATGACCTATCCTGTTTGGCAGTCCAGTATAAAATGAATCAAAAATGAGTTACTGATTATCACTGACTGATGTGATTTGATCACTGAGAGACTGATCTGTTCAAGTGATGATTTGAGATGCAATGCAATGATATAAAACTATTGATGCTGTAAAGATAACACTAAGCACACTATCACACTAAAGTGCAACAGCGACATATATGTCTTCTGTGGTGGACGATGGCGGCAGGGGGAGTGTTGGGGGGGAAGAATGCATGTACCTTGATGTCAGAACGTAATCTCTGTTACCACCACGTGTGGACAAGAGAGAGGGGGGAGGGAGGGAGGTAGAAGAAGGGGGGAGAGAGATGGGGAGAATCAAATAACTTCTACTAGAACAAATCTGCAATTCCATTCTGAATGAAAAGTGAAGAAATGGGGGGAGGCCAGGGAACGAGGCTACAATGGCACTTGAATACTGACATTTCAAAAGGAGTTTTTAGGTTATTTTCTTGTTCAAAATTATTTTCTTATTCAAAATACAATTCAATAGTCCAAGATTTTGGACTAATAACAAGGCCATCGTCAGGGCATAACAGCATAGTCTATATCCTGCACATAATAGAATACGTACCCCTAGTTTGTGTATCCCATTTCTCGAGACCATCTGGCAGTCAAATATTTCCAGTCTCCTCAGGGTCACGTACCCCCTACACAAAGGAGAGCAACAATCACCAGTGGGTCTGGTTGGTACATGTACAAATCAGTGAAACTAGAGGTGCTCAGCAGAGCACGTACCCCGTGCGCTACTTTGATGGGCCTTCGGATTTTTAATACAGCGGTGTCAGCAGAATGAGATACCGTAAGTTGTGGCAGTAATGTTAGAAATAGGACTTTCACGCAGCTTTTCTCAGCCTCTCGAGGGGATCTCTGGTCTGTAAGTTATATAGACGCTAGTATTTTCTGAATTCTGAGACTTCTATCAAGGCCTTCATTGCTGAAACTCCATGGACAGACTGACAGACAGAAGGACAAACCAATCATTGTGCCTGCTACAGTATACACATGATTGCACTATCATAAGTTAACAATCAGGTCATGCAACTGGTCACCTGAGCAGTTCTAATGTGTGGTCAGTTACAAGAGGGCAGTTGTCCAGCTCCAGAACTTGTAGAGTCTCAGAGCACGCTCCACTGGTAAGGTGCCTGATGCCGTTGTCCGTGATTCTCTCACAGTGGGAGAGCACCTGTATGTGTACCACCAATACAGTCAACATGCTATAACTTTGGTGCTGGGCTTCTAGCCCAACTGGACACCAGGGCTTATTTCAGAAAGGGGGGGGGGGGGGGGGGGGGGGGGGGGGTTGATTGAATAGTGTGCGGCAGTGTGCCATTTACGGGGGTCTGGGTTCGAAATCTCTAAGAAGGGGCAAAAGATTTTCAAAGGGGGGGGCCGGGGGGGGGGGGGGGGGGGGGGGGGGGGGGGGGGGGGGGGGGGGGTGAATGCCCAACTGACTTCAGTACAAGTTTGTATACCCTTAGCACTGCTTGGGGACTGTTTACAAGGGGTTTACCGACCCTATACGTTAACCATAGCACCCATGGGTGGACAACGTTGATATTTTCTGTGATGACGGGCGGCAAAAGACGGTGAGAAACTGGGTACGAGGTTAAGTGATTGCTAGCAGGTGTGATTGTCTTACCAATTTCTGTAGGTTAGGGCAGTTGACAGCCAGCTGTATTAGTGTGTTGTCTGTGATCTGGGGGTACAGACAAGTGTAACTGCTGAATCAACAATGTGCATTCTTCTGAATGGCTGTCAGGAGCAATTTGTTGATCATGCGTACATGCGGACATGCCTCACATAGACAGCAGGTCACAGAAAAAAACTGCCTGTAAACATGGGACAAGACAGGCACCATCATCACCAAAGTTGCTCAGCGATCACACCATCCACTCGCCCGTTTGAGTATTTCACTATTTCCTGTGTAGACCACACCTATGGGCACTCCTCTAAGCAGCAGAATCATCGAAAAGCCAAATATGAAACTTCACCACGGACTTGAACAAGCAAGCGGACAATGTTGACACGGAGCAGCTCTGACGGTTATGGTGCCCGCCCAGTCCTGTATGTACTGGTACTGACTGTGTTTGTGTAACCTACCAGCACACACTCCTCCAAGTCCATTCTCTGCAGACCGCTGCATCCCTGAAGGAGAGGGGACCCACTCACATACACAACACATATTCCGTGGAGCTAACCCAGTCAATACATAAGGCTGTCGATGGGTCACAGTGACAAGAAGTGATGCGGAAACACGCAGATGCCGTGAGTAAGGCGAGAGCTTACAAGACTTCCTAAGGGAGAACATACACACACACACACACACACATGCACGCACAAACGCACATGCTGAAAAGAGAGTTACAGGCAGTTAGTTACTGACGGCTAGCTGCACCTGTACATCTGCATTAAAGTTCCAGGATACTGGCTAAGTAACTAAGTGGGCGTAACTTCCTGTACACATGCACCTTACGGAGACAGCTGCTGCTGTTCTCGTTGAGTGTGTTCATAGTGGCCACTAATTCTTTGACGTCAAACGTCTTCTCTACTGTCTTCTGTTCACATGTACTGTTCCCTTTCAGCATGTACTACTCCACCTTCACCAAAAGCACCTACTCTCAGGCAGGAGCACATCGAGCTGGCGAGGTCAGCACTACTTGAATACATGACTAGGCAAGGCTTCACAAGGTCCAAATAATAATACCATTATGCACTGAATGTACGCTGAGAACACTGCTCAGTCTACACCATACAATGGTACATCTCCTGCACTTCATAGTGCATGAACCTTGCTGATTGGGGTGAACCAGAGCGAGCCCCACTAGTGCAAAGCCAGGGTGTTACACCATTAATTTCCTGTATCCCGGAACCTTAACAATAACAATCCACTGTCCAATATCACTCAGACATGCTAGTCAGCAAGCAACATAATTATTACAATTAGCTTCGCTTGCTTCGCTCGCTCAGCTACTTCCCACTTGTTCGCCTACGTGAGTAATTCGGCGCTGGACAGCTCTCTGTGCAGAGCTGCTGCTCCCCGATTGCACCGCTTCACCTGCTGCTCCCCGATTGCGTCCGCTGCGCTTCAGCTGCTGCTCCCCATTTGTGTCTGCTTCAGCTGCTGCTCCCCGTTTGTGTCTGCTTCAGCTGCTGCTCACCACTTGCATCCGCTTCAGCTGCTTCTGGCCCCTATTGCATCCGTTTCAACTGCTCCCCGATTGCGTCCACTTCAACTGATGCTCCCGATTGCGTCTGCTTCAACCGCAGCTCCCCGATTGCATCTGCTTCAACTGCTGCTCCCCAATTACATCCGCCAGCTGTTCTGGAAGATTCCAGCCCATGCCCAATTTTCTCGAACATTGTTCGTGGAGTTCAAGGTTCAGTAAATTGATGTACGAAAGTTGCGCGTCACTAGTCTAGTCCCGCCCCACGAACATCCCACTTCCGTCACACACACACATACACACACACACACACACGGTTAAAATCTTGATATAAAGTACGTATAGCCACAACTCACATTCGCCAATGCTTGAAATCCATTGTCTGTAAAATGGGAACAGCTTGCTGCTTCAAGTAGTCTGAAGTGACCAATCACAACACAGGAACGAAACAGCCAACAGTGAAAGAGAAATATAAGTGACCAATCATAAAGTGTTTGGATAGAGTGGGAAATTACCGACCAAGCACAAACCTCCTTGGAGGAACTAAGCCTGGTACCCAGGCTCCAATACACGGGATAATGGGAACTGGAAGAACTCTGCCTGGTACCCAGGCTCCAATACACGGGATAATGGGAACTGGAGGAACTAAGCCTGGTACCCAGGCTCCAATACACGGGATAATGGGAACTGGAGGAACTAAGCCTGGTACCCAGGCTCCAATACACGGGATAATGGGAACTGGAGGAACTAAGCCTGGTACCCAGGTTCCAATACACGGGATAATGGGAACTGGAGGAACTAAGCCTGGTACCCAGGTTCCAATACACGGGATAATGGGAACTGGAGGAACTAAGCCTGGTACCCAGGCTCCAATACACGGGATAATGGGAACTGGAGGAACTAAGCCTGGTACCCAGGCTCCAATACACGGGATAATGGGAACTGGAGGAACTGAGCCAGGTACCCAGGCTCCAATACACGAGATAATGGGAACTGGAGGAACTAAGCCTGGTACCCAGGCTCCAATACACGGGATAATGGGAACTGGAGGAACTAAGCCTGGTACCCAGGCTCCAATACACGGGATAATGGGAACTGGAGGAACTGAGCCAGGTACCCAGGCTCCAATACACGGGATAATGGGAACTGGAGGAACTAAGCCTGGTACCCAGGCTCCAATACACGGGATAATGGGAACTGGAGGAACTAAGCCTGGTACCCAGGCTCCAATACACGGGATAATGGGAACTGGAGGAACTGAGCCAGGTACCCAGGCTCCAATACACGGGATAATGGGAACTGGAGGAACTAAGCCTGGTACCCAGGCTCCAATACACGGGATAATGGGAACTGGAGGAACTAAGCCTGGTACCCAGGTTCCAAGGCTCCAATACACGGGATAATGGGAACTGGAGGAACTGAGCCAGGTACCCAGGCTCCAATACACGGGATAATGGGAACTGGAGGAACTAAGCCTGGTACCCAGGCTCCAATACACGGGATAATGGGAACTGGAGGAACTAAGCCTGGTACCCAGGCTCCAATACACGGGATAATGGGAACTGGAGGAACTGAGCCAGGTACCCAGGCTCCAATACACGGGATAATGGGAACTGGAGGAACTAAGCCTGGTACCCAGGCTCCAATACACGGGATAATGGGAACTGGAGGAACTAAGCCTGGTACCCAGGTTCCAAGGCTCCAATACACGGGATAATGGGAACTGGAGGAACTAAGCCTGGTACCCAGGTTCCAATACACGGGATAATGGGAACTGGAGGAACTAAGCCTGGTACCCAGGCTCCAATACACGGGATAATGGGAACTGGAGGAACTAAGCCTGGTACCCAGGTTCCAATACACGGGATAATGGGAACTGGAGGAACTAAGCCTGGTACCCAGGTTCCAATACACGGGATAATGGGAACTGGAGGAACTAAGCCTGGTACCCAGGCTCCAATACACGGGATAATGGGAACTGGAGGAACTAAGCCTGGTACCCAGGCTCCAATACACGGGATAATGGGAACTGGAGGAACTGAGCCAGGTACCCAGGCTCCAATACACGGGATAATGGGAACTGGAGGAACTAAGCCTGGTACCCAGGCTCCAATACACGGGATAATGGGAACTGGAGGAACTAAGCCTGGTACCCAGGCTCCAATACACGGGATAATGGGAACTGGAGGAACTAAGCCTGGTACCCAGGTTCCAATACACGGGATAATGGGAACTGGAGGAACTAAGCCTGGTACCCAGGTTCCAATACACGGGATAATGGGAACTGGAGGAACTAAGCCTGGTACCCAGGCTCCAATACACGGGATAATGGGAACTGGAGGAACTAAGCCTGGTACCCAGGCTCCAATACACGGGATAATGGGAACTGGAGGAACTGAGCCAGGTACCCAGGCTCCAATACACGGGATAATGGGAACTGGAGGAACTAAGCCTGGTACCCAGGCTCCAATACACGGGATAATGGGAACTGGAGGAACTAAGCCTGGTACCCAGGCTCCAATACACGGGATAATGGGAACTGGAGGAACTGAGCCAGGTACCCAGGCTCCAATACACGGGATAATGGGAACTGGAGGAACTAAGCCTGGTACCCAGGCTCCAATACACGGGATAATGGGAACTGGAGGAACTAAGCCTGGTACCCAGGTTCCAAGGCTCCAATACACGGGATAATGGGAACTGGAGGAACTAAGCCTGGTACCCAGGCTCCAATACACGGGATAATGGGAACTGGAGGAACTAAGCCTGGTACCCAGGCTCCAATTCACGGGATAATGGGAACTGGAGGAACTGAGCCAGGTACCCAGGCTCCAATACATGGGATAATGGGAACTGGAGGAACTAAGCCTGGTACCCAGGCTCCAATACACGGGATAATGGGAACTGGAGGAACTAAGCCTGGTACCCAGGCTCCAATTATGTCACATTTTGACATGGAAGTAAACCTAAATTGACAGAAACAGCACTCCTGTTCTATAGGGTGGCGGATGTACGTGCCATTTCTGATAAAACGGACCAATGAACAAAATTGGTATTGGGAATGGATTTGTATATGTAATAGGATGGTCCACTGTGGTATTTGGGATTAATAGCACGAGCAATGCAGTCAGGAAGTGTAAAATAGCACGAGGCGAAGCCGAGTGCTATTTACTTCCTGACTGCATTGCGAGTGCTATTAATCCAAAATACCACAGTAGACCATCCTATCACAGATTAATCCTACATCTTAGCTAGCTACATCACAGTGGTTTTCTTAGTGTTGCTGTTGGATGCGTTGGTGAAACTTGGAGCGTCCTCGACACGCAGCAGGCACGGTTGGTAGCAAGCACTAGCGAGCGACTCGGGGCCACGGTCACGGCATGGCACGAGCGGCAATAGGCGTGGCTGTGGTTGTCGGTCCTGGTTCGGTACAGGTTTGGAACCAGAGCATAGCTATGTACATCTCAACAGCGCGTACACGAGCAGCTCGTCTACGGTGTATCCGCTCGTGAAACTTACTTTCGCTTTCTCCGCTTCAGCCGTGCTCCCTTTTTGAACCCTACAACTGAAGGTAAGCTGTATAGGCTGCCTAGCAACCAGGTTCTGCAACGGTGTTACTAAGCGAAGTATTCGCCAATCAGCTTTCTATTACGGCAGTACCTCGAGAAAAAAGTGTAATACCAATCTGATTGGTTAACCAAGTGGTATATCAGATTAATGCGTACCGTGTAGTATAGAACTATTATATTGTAGGTTTTATAGATGTAGGATTAGGAAGAGAACACTGCACTAGGTATGGGTGTGTGCATGAGATATGAAGTTGGGGGTTGCACCATTGTGGTCAGCATAAAAAGAGCTTTCAAACGATGTCCTTAAAATGATTTTTTATCTCGGTCACAATTTTGCCTCAAAATCGTACTCGACCAAAGGCTATAATCCATGGTTTTTCATGATTTTGGGTCAAAATCCAACCAACAGCAAAAAGGACATCATTGAAATGCTCTATTTGTGCTGATCACAATGGTGCAAATCCCAGCTTCAGATCTCATTCCTAGCCCAAGATACCTAGCACATTAGTCTGAATGCATAGCCTCATTTCTTGACAATATATCGCGTTTTCAGGTTGCTTGCTTCGTCCAAACTCGGAATGCAAAACGGCAAAGTATCACGTGACTTGAATCCACCAATAGATTCCAAGTTCTCACATGACAACTTGGATTCTATTGGTGGATTCAAGTCTTGTGATACTTTGCCGTTTTGCATTCAGAGTTTGGTCGAAGCAAGCAACCTGAAAAACACGGTAAATTTTGCATACTGTAAAAACTGGAGGTGTAGAAGGTCTGGGAATGAAGCTATGCATGCAGGACGGCTGCTAGTGTACATGTAGCAAGACTTGATCCTTGCTGGCTTCACTGTGTATCCTTGGTGTGCTGTTGTTCACCAGGAGAGCTGTCTCCGCCAATTTCGGTTTGCTGTTCCATTTTTGTCAGAAATGGCACTCACAGAACAGGAGTGCTGAATCTACACATTTTGATGCCATACTTGAAAATGGTTTCCAAATTGTGCCAATTATGGCATGTGAACACACCTGACTAATTGTGCAAACAGTGGATCTCAGTCTGTTTTTCCCTGTCCATTAGAGTCCGGGTACGAGGCTAGGAGCCAACAAGGTTGAGGATGGGCATTCATGGTTATCTTTTTCCATTTAGTTGAAGGAATTCAGTGCTTACACTTTAGAGTACGCTCTTGTGTAGCCTCGTTCCCAGGCTGCGTCCCGGGAACAAAGCTACTAGTTCTTGTGCTGCTATTCAATTTAGAGAACTTAATTAATACCAATTGTCTGGACACTCAGTACGTTGCACCAATGGAGAGCTCAGAAACACATTCCTAGTGATGTGCACTATCACAGAACACTTGGCACAGACAATCCCACTGACTCGGCCACACTGGCGAACTATGTGTACCAAAAGACGTTGCTGATAATTGTAAACGCCATGATCTAATTTAGAGCAATCAAGTGTATCATCAAATTTCGTTTTATGCATGAAGGCATGCTGACGACATGTCTGGAGTGGGTTCTTGTGCTCGTGCTCATTCCCTCAAGATAGGTAGCCTCGTTCCCAGGCCCCGCCCAGTTTTTCGCTGCTTGCAGTACGGAAAAGCGGGGACAGCCAGCCTGCTCACGTGAACGTTACGTAATTGACAAACGGCCAAAATTTTCAGAACGGAAAAGCGAACAACGCTTGGTGTGAATGAGTCGCCCCCCACTAGCTAATTCATGTGGTAAGTTACCTCGTAACTTTGCTCTTCTTCTACCACCTTTCTACCCTAGACGTCACACATGTGAGGAAACATACCAGGCCCTTCGCGTTCTTTCGTGCAACTGAAAGTGGAGCGAGGGCCTGCATGGGAACGAGGCTACAAGAAAGGGTCTGGTGACACCTGTAAACTTTCTGATAAATGCTTATAGACAGCTACAGCCTCATTCCCAGGCCTCTCACCCCAGTGTTTCTCGCTTGCAGTACTAACGCGGGGGAAGGCCTGGTAAAACTCGTCATGTGCAGTGACATAGGTGGACGTGGGGAGGAGTGGCACATTCTTTCTGTACAGCTCTGGGGTGGCTTTCAGGACCCAAGAAACGTCGACAAGACTGCCTAATGTCGACCGCTCAGTCGCTCAGTGTCTCGTGGCTGCGATCAGTAATGCACTAACTTACTTGCGGTTTGTCTGCGAATGTGCCACTCCTCCATATGTCCACATAATATCAATGTACGTCACTGCACATACCAGTACTGCAAGCGACAAATGCTGGGGTGAGAAGGCCTGGGAACAAGGCTAAGTCAGCTAGCAGTTTGGTTTAGCATAGACACATCAAGTTCATGACATTGTCCACTGCCAATTACTACACATATTCATCAAATTCCGTGAATGCGTGTGCAGAGACAATCCATGACCAGCATGCACCCACCTGAGATGTGGGCAGCAGGTCGCAAGCTTCCTGAGCGTGGCGTCTGTCAGCTGATCACACCCGGAGACGCTTATCTTCTGTAGCCCAGAGCAGTTCTCACACACTGCTTGCACTCCACTGTCTGTCAGTTGCTACGTATGCAGTGGAGACATACAGTGATGTACGTAAGAGCCACTTGCCTGACAGATTAATGAAGCATCTCATAACATACATCAGGAGCACATAATGACGTAGAGAGTGGAAGGAGCGTGAAACGACACACAAAGATTGTATTCATCCTTCATGAAGTCTCTGTACGCGTGCAAACTAACGGGACTGCCGTGGGAAATTTAGAAGACAGAAAAAAGCCAGTATCAGGACCCCATTGGCAGCGAGGCAGGGGAATGACATACTAGTAGTGACAGACCTCGAGAAAGTGCTGTATGAGGATGCAAACCTGAGCACTTCACACAGCCAAGCAGGCGTCTCGACTAGTGGAAAAAAACCGCCCCTTCTGCTTTTCTGGAGTTGATGACTGCTGGGAAACATCCTACAACACTTGCAGACACTATCTTCTCTCTCCCAGCAATCTTTGGCAAGTCGCTGTAGCCAGTCAATGGGAAACAATGATACATGTGTGCGCTAAAAGATAGTAACACGACTACTGTGGGAATGTTTTCAAAATTTAGCCTTTTGCGTGGTAGTTTCCCGCTCCTTCCCTTCCTTCCATTCCCTACGTCATTATGCGCTCTGCTGCACACATACATACATACATACATACATACATACATACATACATACATACATACATAAATACATAAATGCATACATGTACTACTCATTCCCTTGTCAAATAATGCCCACCAACCTGACCTACAGATTTATATGATGGTCCCGGGCCATTCACGCTGCTAGAATTTGAATGCAAATACCCCTGCCATATCTGCATAACGTTAGCGATCAATACTGGCAGTGGGAACGGCCTAGAAATGAGGCTAGCTGGTTAATCCACACAAGATGTGACTATACAAGTACCTTGCAGCCATGCACATTGAGGGTCACGAGGTGGGGCCAGTTGGTTCCAATGAGTTCGAGTGCCTCGTCGTTGATCTGAGAGAAAGAGCAACAAAGCTACAATCACAATGTACCTCCCACAATACCTCATGTGTCCATGCCTCTACACTACACATGCAGTACAACTCTCTAGTACTCTGTGATGTGTACATGTAGCTCCGCACTGTAGACATGTGTCTCCAGTGTTTTCACAATCACAGTGTAACCTCCTACAATACGTTCAATGTACATGTACCATATATATAACAGTCCTTTAGCCTCTGCACTAGACATACATGTAATGACATCATTCCTACATGTATCAACATTTGTAGACTTCCCCATTTTCAAGCTGCTCTTCAGATCCAATTCAACAGAAGCTGACGGTAAGCCGGCTAGGCGTACGTACCTCTGTACAGTACTTCATAATGATGTGTCTGAGTCTCTTGCACTTTGTAGTGAGCCCCCTGACTCCCTCCAATGAGATGTGGCAGTAGGACACGTCTAGATGCTCCAGGCCTAGGCACCCTTCACTGTGTGTGCGAGTGTGTGTGTGTATGTGTGTGTGTGTGTGTATGTGTGTGTGTGTGTGTGTGTGTGTGTGTGTGTGTGTGTGTGTGTGTATGTGTGTGTGTGTGTGTATGTGTGTGTGTGTGTATGTGTGTATGTGTGTGTGTGTGTATGTGTGTGTGTGTGTGTGTGTGTATGTGTGTGTGTGGGGGGGGGGTTGTGAAGGTGTGTGGGAATTGTGTAACGGTGTCTTGGCATGTGTGGGAGGTATAGTGAGCGGAAGGGTGGGGGTGTGGGGTGAGGGACAACGAAGGATGATGTGAGCAGGGAGAGAGGGAGTGGAGAAAGGAAGAGGGGGAGTGTAGAGAGAGGGGGTGTGAGCGTGGAGGGAGGGAGGGGAAGGTGTGTGTGAGTCCAGAGAGGGAGGAGAAGGGTGCGTAAGCATGGAGAGAGGGAGGGGAAGGGTGTGTGGAGAGAGGGAGGGGAAGGGTGTGTGGAGAGAGGGAGGGGAAGGGTGTGTGGAGAGAGGGAGGGGAAGGGTGTGTGGAGAGAGGGAGGGGGAGGAGGGATGGGGAGTACAAACTGTGGGTATAGCATGGAGAAAGGGAAGAGGGCGCGTTAGGAGGAGCTGGAGGGAAGGCATGTGAGGAGAGGGGAGAGGTGCATGGGTGTGAGAAGAGGGAAGTGGTGTTGGGGTGAGAAGTAGTGATGGTACTGAGAAGGGGAGAGGGCAGGATGTGTAGGTGTGGCAGGGGTGTGGCAGGCACGTGAGATGGGAGGACTCAGTGTGGCTGCACTCACCTGATGTACATACAGGAAGCATTGGTGATGTTTTTACACGATGAAAAGTCGAGGTACTTGAGGTTTCTGCAATTGTGGCTAAGACTTTCCGCAGTTCTGTCCGTTATTTTGAAACACTTGCTCAGAATTAACTTCTCAATGTAGTGGCAGTGCTCCGCGAATGTTCTGAAGGAGGGTTGCATATAAGAAGGGATGATGTATGGCCATGGTTTGACCAATCAGAGGGCCACATTCAGCACATAGACAGGAAGCACAAGGCCCCAGATTATTATGTTCTACAGAATGGAGTGTGTTTGCACTCCTGTTTATCAAGGCATCATTTCCTGAGGTACCTCTCCCCTCCCACACCCTCTCCCCTCCAGCCCCCTCTCCCTTCCAATCCCCTCTCTCCACCCACACCATCTCCCCGTCACCACTCTCTCCTCTCAAAACGTTCTCCCCTCCAACACCCTACCCTCCCACACCCTCTCCCTTCCAGCACTCTCCCCACCCACAGCCTCTCCTCTCCAACACCATCTCCCCTCCCACACTCCCTTCCAACACCCACACCCTCTCACCTGCTCTCTCCCACACCCTCTCTCCTCCCACCTCCTGTCCCCATCCCAACTCCCCCCCCCCTCCCCCCCCAAAAAACCCCCCGAACAAACCTTCACCAACCTGAGTGCAGCATCCTCAACACCCTGACAGTCACGTAGACTCAATGTCCGTAGAAACCCTCCACACTGCACAGACATACGTTCCACCACTGTTCCCTACCAGTGGGAGAGAGCAGGTTGAACTGTACCATGGCAACAACCAGTGTCTGAATAGCTACCATGGCAACAACCAGTGTCTGAATAGCTACCATGGCAACAACCAGTGTCTGAATAGCTACCATGGCAACAACCAGTGTCTGAATAGCTACCATGGCAACAACCAGTGTCCGAATAGCTACCATGGCAACAACCAGTGTCTGAATAGCTACCATGGCAACAACCAGTGTCTGAATAGCTACCATGGCAACAACCAGTGTCTGAATAGCTACACATACAGTACAAAGGTCATGTTTAGCACATCATTTAAAGTTTCGTATCGTGCTGATCACAATGGAACAAGCTAGTCATACACCTACATGTAGCGCAACTTTCCTTGAAGTCTGGTCTACTACCAACTTTGGTTCATCCCCATCAAGGTACTTATAGGCACTACCCACTTTCTGTCACCATACACCCTCCCCATACAACAGAAATGAGCTAATTCGTTCCAGATGAACCTGCCAGCTTCTACTACGAACTTCTGATAAAGTCCTCACGTATGATTGTGCCGGAAAAACTAGGCACTGCAGCTGCCTCACACTTCACACAAGTTTCCCCACAGTCCACAGAGGATGACAGTTTATAACTGTTGCTCAGTCAGCTATTGTGCTCTACCTCTGTTCTACCTGGCTCTACCTCTGCTCTACCTCTGCTCTACCTGGCTCTACCTCTGTCCTCTGCTCTACCTGGCTCTACCTCTGCTCTACCGGTACCTCAGCTCTAACTAACCTACGTACCCTACTCCTTCAACTTCAGGCCAGGTAGAGCCAGGTAGAGCCAGGTAGAGCAGAGGTAGAGCCAGGTAGAGCAGAGGTAGAGCCAGGAAGAGGAGAGGTAGAGCCAGATAGAGCAGAGGTAGAGCCAGGTAGAGCAGAGGTAGAGCCAGGTAGAGCCAGGTAGAGCCAGGTAGAGCAGAGGTAGAGTCAGGTAGAGCAGAGGTAGAGCCAGGTAGAGTAGAGGTAGAGCAGAGGTAGAGCCAGGTAGAGCAGAGGTAGAGCCAGGTAGAGCAGAGGTAAGAGCAGAAGTAGAGCTAGGTAGAGCCAGGTAGAGCAGAGGTAGAGCCAGGTAGAGCAGAGGTAAAGCAGAGGTAGAGCCAGGTAGAGCAGAGGTAGAGCAGAGGAAGAGCAGAGGTAGAGCCAGGTAGAGAAAGGTAGAGCCAGGTAGAGCAGAGGTAGAGTCAGGTAGAGCAGAGGAGGTAGAGCCAGGTAGAGCAAGGTAGAGCCAGGTAGAGCAGAGGTAGAGCCAGGTAGAGCAGAGGTAGAGCCAGGTAGAGCAGAGGTAGAGCAGCAGAGGTAGAGCCAGGTAAAGCAGAGGTAGAGCCAGGTAGAGCACAGGTAAGAGCAGAAGTACAGCTAGGTAGAGCCAGGTAGAGCAGAGGAAGAGCCAGGTAGAGCAGAGGTAGAGCGGAGGTAGAGCCAGGTAGAGCAGAGGTAGAGCAGAGGTAGAGTCAGATAGAGCAAGGTAGAGCCAGGTAGAGCAGAGGTAGAGTCAGGTAGAGCAGAGGTAGAGCCAGGTAGAGCAAAGGTAGAGCAGAGGTAGAGCCAGGTAGAGCAGAGGTAGAGCCAGGTAGAGCAGAGGTAGAGCCAGGTAGAGCAGAGGTAGAACCAGGTAGAGCAGAGGTAGAGCAGAGGTAGAGCCAGGTAGAGCAGAGGTAGAGCAGAGGTAGAGCCAGGTAGAGCAGAGGTAGAGCAGAGGTAGAGCCAGGTAGAGCAGAGGTAGAGCCAGGTAGAGCAGAGGTAGAGCAGAGGTAGAGCCAGGTAGAGCAGAGGTAAAGCACAGGTAGAGCCAGGTAGAGCAAGGTAGAGCCAGGTAGAGCAGAGGTAGAGCCAGGTAGAGCACAGGTAGAGCCAGGTAGAGCAGAGGTAGAGCAGCAGAGGTAGAGCCAGGTAAAGCAGAGGTAGAGCCAGGTAGAGCACAGGTAAGAGCAGAAGTACAGCTAGGTAGAGCCAGGTAGAGCAGAGGTAGAGCCAGGTAGAGCAGAGGTAGAGCGGAGGTAAAGCCAGGTAGAGCAGAGGTAGAGCAGAGGTAGAGTCAGGTAGAGCAAGGTAAAGCCAGGTAGAGCAGAGGTAGAGTCAGGTAGAGCAGAGGTAGAGCCAGGTAGAGCAGAGGTAGAGCAGAGGTAGAGCCAGGTAGAGCAGAGGTAGAGCCAGGTAGAGCAGAGGTAGAGCCAGGTAGAGCAGAGGTAGAGCCAGGTAGAGCAGAGGTAGAGCAGAGGTAGAGCCAGGTAGAGCAGAGGTAGAGCAGAGGTAGAGCCAGGTAGAGCAGAGGTAGAGCAGAGGTAGAGCCAGGTAGAGCAAGGTAGAGCCAGGTAGAGCAGAGGTAGAGCCAGGTAGAGCAGAGGTAGAGCCAGGTAGAGCAGAGGTAGAGCAGAGGTAGAGCCAGGTAAAGCAGAGGTAGAGCCAGGTAGAGCAGAGGTAAGAGCAGAAGTAGAGCTAGGTAGAGCCAGGTAGAGCAGAGGTAGAGCCAGGTAGAGCAGAGGTAGAGCGGAGGTAGAGCCAGGTAGAGCAGAGGTAGAGCAGAGGTAGAGTCAGGTAGAGCAAGGTAGAGCCAGGTAGAGCAGAGGTAGAGTCAGGTAGAGCAGAGGTAGAGCCAGGTAGAGCAGAGGTAGAGCCAGGTAGAGCAGAGGTAGAGCCAGGTAGAGCAGAGGTAGAGCCAGGTAGAGCAGAGGTAGAGCAGAGGTAAAGCCAGGTAGAGCAGAGGTAGAGCAGAGGTAGAGCCAGGTAGAGCAGAGGTAGAGCAGAGGTAGAGCCAGGTAGAGCAGAGGTAGAGCCAGGTAGAGCAGAGGTAGAGCAGAGGTAGAGCCAGGTAGAGCAGAGGTAGAGCCAGGTAGAGCAGAGGTAGAGCAGAGGTAGAGCCAGGTAGAGCAGAGGTAGAGCAGAGGTAGAGCCAGGTAGAGCAGAGGTAGAGCAGAGGTAGAGCCAGGTAGAGCAGAGGTAGAGCCAGGTAGAGCAGAGGTAGAGCCAGGTAGAGCAGAGGTAGAGCAGAGGTAGAGCCAGGTAGAGCAGAGGTAGAGCAGAGGTAGAGCCAGGTAGAGCAGAGGTAGAGCAGAGGTAGAGCCAGGTAGAGCAGAGGTAGAGCCAGGTAGAGCAGAGGTAGAGCCAGGTAGAGCAGAGGTAGAGCCAGGTAGAGCAGAGGTAGAGCCAGGTAGAGCAGAGGTAGAGCAGAGGTAGAGCCAGGTAGAGCAGAGGTAAGAGCAGAAGTAGAGCTAGGTAGAGCCAGGTAGAGCCAGGTAGAGCAGAGGTAGAGCGGAGGTAGAGCCAGGTAGAGCAGAGGTAGAGCAGAGGTAGAGCCAGGTAGAGCAAGGTAGAGCCAGGTAGAGCAGAAGTAGAGCCAGGTAGAGCAGAGGTAGAGCCAGGTAGAGCAGAGGTAGAGCCAGGTAGAGCAGAGGTAGAGCAGAGGTAGAGCCAGGTAAAGCAGAGGTAGAGCCAGGTAGAGCAGAGGTAAGAGCAGAAGTAGAGCTAGGTAGAGCCAGGTAGAGCAGAGGTAGAGTCAGGTAGAGCAGAGGTAGAGCGGAGGTAGAGCCAGGTAGAGCAGAGGTAGAGCAGAGGTAGAGTCAGGTAGAGCAAGGTAGAGCCAGGTAGAGCAGAGGTTGAGTCAGGTAGAGCAGAGGTAGAGCCAGGTAGAGCAGAGGTAGAGCAGAGGTAAAGCCAGGTAGAGCAGAGGTAGAGCAGAGGTAGAGCCAGGTTGAGCAGAGGTAGAGCCAGGTAGAGCAGAGGTAGAGCAGAGGTAGAGCCAGGTAGAGCAGAGGTAGAGCCAGGTAGAGCAGAGGTAGAGCAGAGGTAGAGCCAGGTAGAGCAGAGGTAAAGCCAGGTAGAGCAGAGGTAGAGCCAGGTAGAGCAGAGGTAGAGCAGAGGTAAAGCCAGATAGAGCAGAGGTAGAGCAGAGGTAGAGCCAGGTAGAGCAGAGGTAGAGCCAGGTAGAGCAGAGGTAGAGCAGAGGTAGAGCCAGGTAGAGCAGAGGTAAAGCCAGGTAGAGCAGAGGTAGAGCCAGGTAGAGCAGAGGTAGAGCAGAGGTAGAGCCAGATAGAGCAGAGGTAGAGCAAAGGTAGAGCCAGGTAGAGCAGAGGTAGAGCCAGGTAGAGCCAGATAGAGCAGAGGTAGAGCCAGGTAGAGCAGAGGTAGAGCAGAGGTAGAGCCAGGTAGAGCAGAGGTAGAGCCAGGTAGAGCAGAGGTAGAGCCAGGTAGAGCCAGGTAGAGCAGAGGTAGAGCCAGGTAGAGCAGAGGTAGAGCCAGGTAGAGCAGAGGTAGAGCCAGGTAGAGCAGAGGTAGAGCCAGGTAGAGCAGAGGTAGAGCCAGGTAGAGCAGAGGTAGAGCAGAGGTAGAGCCAGGTAGAGCAGAGGTAGAGCCAGGTAGAGCAGAGGTAGAGCCAGGTAGAGCCAGGTAGAGCAGAGGTAGAGCCAGGTAGAGCAGAGGTAGAGCCAGGTAGAGCAGAGGTAGAGCAGAGGTAGAGCCAGGTAGAGTAGAGGTAGAGCAGAGGTAGAGCCAGGTAGAGTAGATGGTAGAGCAGAGGTAGAGCCAGGTAGAGCAGAGGTAGAGCCAGGTAGAGCAGAGGTAGAGCAGAGGTAGAGCCAGGTAGAGCAGAGGTAGAGCCAGGTAGAGCAGAGGTAGAGCAGAGGTAGAGCCAGGTAGAGCAGAGGTAAAGCCAGGTAGAGCAGAGGTAGAGCCAGGTAGAGCAGAGGTAGAGCAGAGGTAGAGCCAGGTAGAGCAGAGGTAGAGCAGAGGTAGAGCCAGGTAGAGCAGAGGTAGAGCCAGGTAGAGCAGAGGTAGAGCCAGGTAGAGCCAGGTAGAGCAGAGGTAGAGCCAGGTAGAGCAGAGGTAGAGCCAGGTAGAGCAGAGGTAGAGCAGAGGTAAAGCCAGGTAGAGCAGAGGTAGAGCAGAGGTAGAGCCAGGTAGAGCAGAGGTAGAGCCAGGTAGAGCAGAGGTAGAGCCAGGTAGAGCCAGGTAGAGCAGAGGTAGAGCAGAGGTAGAGCCAGGTAGAGCAGAGGTAGAGCAGAGGTAGAGCCAGGTAGAGCAGAGGTAGAGCCAGGTAGAGCAGAGGTAGAGCCAGGTAGAGCCAGGTAGAGCAGAGGTAGAGCAGAGGTAGAGCCAGGTAGAGCAGAGGTTGAGCAGAGGTAGAGCCAGGTAGAGCAGAGGTAGAGCCAGGTAGAGCAGAGGTAGAGCAGAGGTAGAGCCAGGTAGAGCAGAGGTAGAGCCAGGCAGAGCAGAGGTAGAGCAGAGGTAGAGCCAGGTAGAGCAGAGGTAAAGCCAGGTAGAGCAGAGGTAGAGCCAGGTAGAGCAGAGGTAGAGCAGAGGTAGAGCCAGGTAGAGCAGAGGTAGAGCAGAGGTAGAGCAAGGTAGAGCAGAGGTAGAGCCAGGTAGAGCCAGGTAGAGCAGAGGTAGAGCCAGGTAGAGCAGAGGTAGAGCAGAGGTAGAGCCAGGTAGAGCAGAGGTAGAGCCAGGTAGAGCAGAGGTAGAGCCAGGTAGAGCCAGGTAGAGCAAAGGTAGAGCCAGGTAGAGCAGAGGTAGTGCCAGGTAGAGCAGAGGTAGAGCCAGGTAGAGCCAGGTAGAGCAGAGGTAGAGCCAGGTACAGCAGAGGTAGAGCCAGGTAGAGCAGAGGTAAAGCAGAGGTAGAGCAAGGTAGAGCAGAGGTAGAGTAGAGGTAGAGCCAGGTAGAGCACAGGTAGAGCCAGGTAGAGCAGAGGTAGAGCCAGGTAGAGCGAGGTAGAGCAGAGGTAGAGCAGAGGTAGAGCCAGGTAGAGCAGAGGTAGAGCACAGGTCGAGCCAGGTAGAGCAGAGGTAGAGCAAGGTAGAGCAGAGGTAGAGTCAGGTAGAGCAGAGGTAGAGCCAGGTAGAGCAGAGGTAGAGCCAGGTAGAGCAGAGGTAGAGCAGAGGTAGAGCCAGGTAGAGCAGAGGTAGAGCAGAGGTAGAGCCAGGTAGAGCAGAGATAAAGCAGAGGTAGAGCCAGGTAGAGCAGAGGTAGAGCCAGGTAGAGCAGAGGTAGAGCCGGGTAGAGCAGTGGTAGAGCAGAGGTAGAGCCTGGTAGAGCAGAGGTAGACCCAGGTAGAGCAGAGGTAGAGCTAGGTAGAGCAGAGGTAGAGCAGAGGTAGAGCCAGGTAGAGCAGAGGTAGAGCAGAGGTAGAGCCAGGTAGAGCAGAGGTAGAGCCAGGTAGAGCAGAGGTAGAGCCAGGTAGAGCCAGGTAGATCAGAGGTAGAGCCAGGTAAAGCAGAGGTAGAGCAGAGGTAGAGCCAGGTAGAGCAGAGGTAGAGCCAGGTAGAGCAGAGGTAGAGCAGAGGTAGAGCCAGGTAGAGCAGAGGTAGAGCAGAGGTAGAGCCAGGTAGAGCAGAGGTAGAGCCAGGTAGAGCAGAGGTAGAGCAGAGGTAGAGCCAGGTAGAGCAGAGGTAAAGCACAGGTAGAGCCAGGTAGAGCAAGGTTAGAGCCAGGTAGAGCAAGGTAGAGCCAGGTAGAGCAGAGGTAGAGCCAGGTAGAGCAGAGGTAGAGCCATGTAGAGCAGAGGTAGAGCAGCAGAGGTAGAGCCAGGTAAAGCAGAGGTAGAGCCAGGTAGAGCACAGGTAAGAGCAGAAGTACAGCTAGGTAGAGCCAGGTAGAGCAAAGGTAGAGCCAGGTAGAGCAGAGGTAGAGCGGAGGTAGAGCCAGGTAGAGCAGAGGTAGAGCAGAGGTAGAGTCAGGTAGAGCAAGGTAAAGCCAGGTAGAGCAGAGGTAGAGTCAGGTAGAGCAGAGGTAGAGCCAGGTAGAGCAGAGGTAGAGCAGAGGTAGAGCCAGGTAGAGCAGAGGTAGAGCCAGGTAGAGCAGAGGTAGAGCCAGGTAGAGCAGAGGTAGAGCCAGGTAGAGCAGAGGTAGAGCAGAGGTAGAGCCAGGTAGAGCAGAGGTAGAGCAGAGGTAGAGCCAGGTAGAGCAGAGGTAGAGCAGAGGTAGAGCCAGGTAGAGCAAGGTAGAGCCAGGTAGAGCAGAGGTAGAGCCAGGTAGAGCAGAGGTAGAGCCAGGTAGAGCAGAGGTAGAGCAGAGGTAGAGCCAGGTAAAGCAGAGGTAGAGCCAGGTAGAGCAGAGGTAAGAGCAGAAGTAGAGCTAGGTAGAGCCAGGTAGAGCAGAGGTAGAGCCAGGTAGAGCAGAGGTAGAGCGGAGGTAGAGCCAGGTAGAGCAGAGGTAGAGCAGAGGTAGAGTCAGGTAGAGCAAGGTAGAGCCAGGTAGAGCAGAGGTAGAGTCAGGTAGAGCAGAGGTAGAGCCAGGTAGAGCAGAGGTAGAGCAGAGGTAGAGCCAGGTAGAGCAGAGGTAGAGCAGAGGTAGAGCCAGGTAGAGCAGAGGTAGAGCAGAGGTAGAGCCAGGTAGAGCAGAGGTAGAGCCAGGTAGAGCAGAGGTAGAGCCAGGTAGAGCAGAGGTAGAGCCAGGTAGAGCAGAGGTAGAGCCAGGTAGAGCAGAGGTAGAGCCAGGTAGAGCAGAGGTAGAGCAAAGGTAGAGCCAGGTAGAGCAGAGGTAAGAGCAGAAGTAGAGCTAGGTAGAGCCAGGTAGAGCCAGGTAGAGCAGAGGTAGAGCGGAAGTAGAGCCAGGTAGAGCAGAGGTAGAGCAGAGGTAGAGCAGAGGTAGAGCAAGGTAGAGCCAGGTAGAGCAGAGGTAGAGCCAGGTAGAGCAGAGGTAGAGCAAGGTAGAGCAGAGGTAGAGCCAGGTAGAGCAGAGGTAGAGCCAGGTAAAGCAGAGGTAGAGCCAGGTAGAGCAGAGGTAAGAGCAGAAGTAGAGCTAGGTAGAGCCAGGTAGAGCAGAGGTAGAGCCTGGTAGAGCAGAGGTAGAGCGGAGGTAGAGCCAGGTAGAGCAGAGGTAGAGCAGAGGTAGAGCCAGGTAGAGCAGAGGTAAAGCACAGGTAGAGCCAGGTAGAGCAAGGTAGAGCCAGGTAGAGCAGAGGTAGAGCCAGGTAGAGCAGAGGTAGAGCCATGTAGAGCAGAGGTAGAGCAGCAGAGGTAGAGCCAGGTAAAGCAGAGGTAGAGCCAGGTAGAGCACAGGTAAGAGCAGAAGTACAGCTAGGTAGAGCCAGGTAGAGCAAAGGTAGAGCCAGGTAGAGCAGAGGTAGAGCGGAGGTAGAGCCAGGTAGAGCAGAGGTAGAGCAGAGGTAGAGTCAGGTAGAGCAAGGTAAAGCCAGGTAGAGCAGAGGTAGAGTCAGGTAGAGCAGAGGTAGAGCCAGGTAGAGCAGAGGTAGAGCAGAGGTAGAGCCAGGTAGAGCAGAGGTAAAGCCAGGTAGAGCAGAGGTAGAGCCAGGTAGAGCAGAGGTAGAGCCAGGTAGAGCAGAGGTAGAGCAGAGGTAGAGCCAGGTAGAGCAGAGGTAGAGCAGAGGTAGAGCCAGGTAGAGCAGAGGTAGAGCAGAGGTAGAGCCAGGTAGAGCAAGGTAGAGCCAGGTAGAGCAGAGGTAGAGCCAGGTAGAGCAGAGGTAGAGCCAGGTAGAGCAGAGGTAGAGCAGAGGTAGAGCCAGGTAAAGCAGAGGTAGAGCCAGGTAGAGCAGAGGTAAGAGCAGAAGTAGAGCTAGGTAAAGCCAGGTAGAGCAGAGGTAGAGCCAGGTAGAGCAGAGGTAGAGCGGAGGTAGAGCCAGGTAGAGCAGAGGTAGAGCAGAGGTAGAGTCAGGTAGAGCAAGGTAGAGCCAGGTAGAGCAGAGTTAGAGTCAGGTAGAGCAGAGGTAGAGCCAGGTAGAGCAGAGGTAGAGCAGAGGTAGAGCCAGGTAGAGCAGAGGTAGAGCAGAGGTAGAGCCAGGTAGAGCAGAGGTAGAGCAGAGGTAGAGCCAGGTAGAGCAGAGGTAGAGCCAGGTAGAGCAGAGGTAGAGCCAGGTAGAGCAGAGGTAGAGCCAGGTAGAGCAGAGGTAGAGCCAGGTAGAGCAGAGGTAGAGCAAAGGTAGAGCCAGGTAGAGCAGAGGTAAGAGCAGAAGTAGAGCTAGGTAGAGCCAGGTAGAGCCAGGTAGAGCAGAGGTAGAGCGGAGGTAGAGCCAGGTAGAGCAGAGGTAGAGCAGAGGTAGAGCAAGGTAGAGCCAGGTAGAGCAGAGGTAGAGCCAGGTAGAGCAGAGGTAGAGCAAGGTAGAGCAGAGGTAGAGCCAGGTAGAGCAGAGGTAGAGCCAGGTAAAGCAGAGGTAGAGCCAGGTAGAGCAGAGGTAAGAGCAGAAGTAGAGCTAGGTAGAGCCAGGTAGAGCAGAGGTAGAGCCTGGTAGAGCAGAGGTAGAGCGGAGGTAGAGCCAGGTAGAGCAGAGGTAGAGCAGAGGTAGAGTCAGGTAGAGCAAGGTAGAGCCAGGTAGAGCAGAGGTTGAGTCAGGTAGAGCAGAGGTAGAGCCAGGTAGAGCAGAGGTAGAGCCAGGTAGAGCAGAGGTAGAGCCAGGTAGAGCAGAGGTAGAGCCAGGTAGAGCAGAGGTTGAGCCAGGTAAAGCAGAGGTAGAGCAGAGGTAGAGCCAGGTAGAGCAGAGGTAGAGCAGGGGTAGAGCCAGGTAGAGCAGAGGTAGAGCAGAGGTAGAGCCAGGTAGAGCAGAGGTAGAGCCAGGTAGAGCAGAGGTAGAGCAGAGGTAGAGCCAGGTAGAGCAGAGGTAGAGCCAGGTAGAGCAGAGGTAGAGCAGAGGTAGAGTCAGGTAGAGCAAGGTAGAGCCAGGTAGAGCAGAGGTAGAGTCAGGTAGAGCAGAGGTAGAGCCAGGTAGAGCAGAGGTAGAGCTAGGTAGAGCAGAGGTAGAGCCAGGTAGAGCAGAGGTAGAGCCAGGTAGAGCAGAGGTAGAGCCAGGTAGAGCAGAGGTAGAGCAGAGGTAGAGCCAGGTAGAGCAGAGGTAGAGCAGAGGTAGAGCCAGGTAGAGCAGAGGTAGAGCAGAGGTAGAGCCAGGTAGAGCAGAGGTAGAGCCAGGTAGAGCAGAGGTAGAGCAGAGGTAGAGCCAGGTAGAGCAGAGGTAGAGCCAGGTAGAGCAGAGGTAGAGCAGAGGTAGAGCCAGGTAGAGCAGAGGTAAAGCCAGGTAGAGCAGAGGTAGAGCCAGGTAGAGCAGAGGTAGAGCAGAGGTAGAGCCAGATAGAGCAGAGGTAGAGCAGAGGTAGAGCCAGGTAGAGCAGAGGTAGAGCCAGGTAGAGCCAGGTAGAGCAGAGGTAGAGCCAGGTAGAGCAGAGGTAGAGCAGAGGTAGAGCCAGGTAGAGCAGAGGTAAAGCCAGGTAGAGCAGAGGTAGAGCCAGGTTGAGCAGAGGTAGAGCAGAGGTAGAGCCAGATAGAGCAGAGGTAGAGCAGAGGTAGTGCCAGGTAGAGCAGAGGTAGAGCCAGGTAGAGCCAGGTATAGCAGAGGTAGAGCCAGGTAGAGCAGAGGTAGAGCAGAGGTAGAGCCAGGTAGAGCAGAGGTAGAGCCAGGTAGAGCAGAGGTAGAGCCAGGTAGAGCCAGGTAGAGCAGAGGTAGAGCCAGGTAGAGCAGAGGTAGAGCCAGGTAGAGCAGAGGTAGAGCCAGGTAGAGCAGAGGTAGAGCCAGGTAGAGCAGAGGTAGAGCCAGGTAGAGCCAGTTAGAGCAGAGGTAGAGCAGAGGTAGAGCCAGGTAGAGCAGAGGTAGAGCAGAGGTAGAGCCAGGTAGAGCAGAGGTAGAGCCAGGTAGAGCAGAGGTAGAGCCAGGTAGAGCCAGGTAGAGCAGAGGTAGAGCCAGGTAGAGCAGAGGTAGAGCCAGGTAGAGCAGAGGTAGAGCAGAGGTAGAGCCAGGTAGAGTAGAGGTAGAGCAGAGGTAGAGCCAGGTAGAGCAGAGGTAGAGCAGAGGTAGAGCCAGGTAGAGCAGAGGTAGAGCCAGGTAGAGCAGAGGTAGAGCAGAGGTAGAGCCAGGTAGAGCAGAGGTAGAGCCAGGTAGAGCAGAGGTAGAGCAGAGGTAGAGCCAGGTAGAGCAGAGGTAAAGCCAGGTAGAGCAGAGGTAGAGCCAGGTAGAGCAGAGGTAGAGCAGAGGTAGAGCCAGGTAGAGCAGAGGTAGAGCAGAGGTAGAGCCAGGTAGAGCAGAGGTAGAGCCAGGTAGAGCAGAGGTAGAGCCAGGTAGAGCCAGGTAGAGCAGAGGTAGAGCCAGGTAGAGCAGAGGCAGAGCCAGGTAGAGCAGAGGTAGAGCAGAGGTAAAGCCAGGTAGAGCAGAGGTAAAGCAGAGGTAGAGCCAGGTAGAGCAGAGGTAGAGCCAGGTAGAGCAGAGGTAGAGCCAGGTAGAGCCAGGTAGAGAAGAGGTAGAGCAGAGGTAGAGCCAGGTAGAGCAGAGGTAGAGCCGAGGTAGAGCCAGGTAGAGCAGAGGTAGAGCCAGGTAGAGCAGAGGTAGAGCCAGGTAGAGCCAGGTAGAGCAGAGGTAGAGCAGAGGTAGAGCCAGGTAGAGCAGAGGTAGAGCAGAGGTAGAGCCAGGTAGAGCAGAGGTAGAGCCAGGTAGAGCAGAGGTAGAGCAGAGGTAGAGCCAGGTAGAGCAGAGGTAGAGCCAGGTAGAGCAGAGGTAGAGCAGAGGTAGAGCCAGGTAGAGCAGAGGTAAAGCCAGGTGGAGCAGAGGTAGAGCCAGGTAGAGCAGAGGTAGAGCAGAGGTAGAGCCAGGTAGAGCAGAGGTAGAGCAGAGGTAGAGCCAGGTAGAGCAGAGGTAAAGCCAGGTAGAGCCAGGTAGAGCAGAGGTAGAGCCAGGAAGAGCAGAGGTAGAGCAGAGGTAGAGCCAGGTAGAGCAGAGGTAGAGCCAGGTAGAGCAGAGGTAGAGCCAGGTAGAGCCAGGTAGAGCAAAGGTAGAGCCAGGTAGAGCAGAGGTAGAGCCAGGTAGAGCAGAGGTAGAGCCAGGTAGAGCCAGGTAGAGCAGAGGTAGAGCCAGGTACAGCAGAGGTAGAGCCAGGTAGAGCAGAGGTAGAGCAGAGGTAGAGCCAGGTAGAGCAGAGGTAGAGTAGAGGTAGAGCCAGGTAGAGCACAGGTAGAGCCAGGTATAGCAGAGGTAGAGCCAGGTAGAGCAGAGGTAAAGCCAGGTAGAGCAGAGGTAGAGCCAGGTAGAGCAGAGGTAGAGCAGAGGTAGAGCCAGGTAGAGCAGAGGTAGAGCAGAGGTAGAGCCAGGTAGAGCAGAGGTAGAGCCAGGTAGAGCCAGGTAGAGCAGAGGTAGAGCCAGGTAGAGCAGAGGTAGAGCAGAGGTAGAGCCAGGTAGAGCAGAGGTAGAGCCAGGTAGAGCAGAGGTAGAGCCAGGTAGAGCCAGGTAGAGCAGAGGTAGAGCCAGGTAGAGCAGAGGTAGAGCCAGGTAGAGCAGAGGTAGAGCCAGGTAGAGCCAGGTAGAGCAGAGGTAGAGCCAGGTACAGCAGAGGTAGAGCCAGGTAGAGCAGAGGTAGAGCAGAGGTAGAGCCAGGTAGAGCAGAGGTAGAGCAGAGGTAGAGCCAGGTAGAGCAAAGGTAGAGCCAGGTAGAGCAGAGGTAGAGCCAGGTAGAGCGAGGTAGAGCAGAGGTAGAGCAGAGGTAGAGCCAGGTAGAGCAGAGGTAGAGCACAGGTAGAGCCAGGTAGAGCAGAGGTAGAGCAAGGTAGAGCAGAGGTAGAGCCAGGTAGAGCAGAGGTAGAGCCAGGTAGAGCCAGGTAGAGCAGAGGTAGAGCCAGGTAGAGCAGAGGTAGATCCAGGTAGAGCAGAGGTAGAGCAGAGGTAGAGCAGAGGTAGAGCCAGGTACAGCAGAGATAAAGCAGAGGTAGAGCCAGGTAGAGCAGAGGTAGAGCCAGGTAGAGCAGAGGTAGAGCCGGGTAGAGCAGTGGTAGAGCAGAGGTAGAGCCTGGTAGAGCAGAGGTAGACCCAGGTAGAGCAGAGGTAGAGCTAGGTAGAGCAGAGGTAGAGCAGAGGTAGAGCCAGGTAGAGCAGAGGTAGAGCAGAGGTAGAGCCAGGTAGAGCAGAGGTAGAGCCAGGTAGAGCAGAGGTAGAGCCAGGTAGAGCCAGGTAGAGCAGAGGTAGAGCAGAAGTAGAGCCAGGTAGAGCAGAGGTAGAGCAGAGGTAGAGCCAGGTAGAGCAGAGGTAGAGCAAAGGTAGAGCCAGGTAGAGCAGAGGTAGAGCAGAGGTAGAGCCAGGTAGAGCAGAGGTAGAGCCAGGTAGAGCAGAGGTAGAGCCAGGTAGAGCCAGGTAGAGCAGAGGTAGAGCCAGGTAGAGCAGAGGTAGAGCCAGGTAGAGCAGAGGTAGAGCTGAGGTAAAGCCAGGTAGAGCAGAGGTAGAGCAGAGGTAGAGCCTGGTAGAGCAGAGGTAGACCCAGGTAGAGCAGAGGTAGAGCTAGGTAGAGCAGAGGTAGAGCAGAGGTAGAGCCAGGTAGAGCAGAGGTAGAGCAGAGGTAGAGCCAGGTAGAGCAGAGGTAGAGCCAGGTAGAGCAGAGGTAGAGCCAGGTAGAGCCAGGTAGATCAGAGGTAGAGCCAGGTAGAGCAGAGGTAGAGCAGAGGTAGAGCCAGGTAGAGCAGGGGTAGAGCCAGGTAGAGCAGAGGTAGAGCCAGGTAGAGCAGAGGTAGAGCCAGGTAGAGCAGAGGTAGAGCAGAGGTAGAGCCAGGTAGAGCAGAGGTAGAGAAGAGGTAGAGCCAGGTAGAGCAGAGGTAGAGCAGAGGTAGAGCCAGGTAGAGCAGAGGTAAAGCCAGGTAGAGCAGAGGTAGAGCAGAGGTAGAGCCAGGTAGAGCAGAGGTAGAGCCAGGTAGAGTAGAGGTACAGCAGAGGTAGAGCCAGGTAGAGCAGAGGTAAAGCCAGGTAGAGCAGAGGTAGAGCCAGGTAGAGCAGAGGTAGAGCAGAGGTAGAGCCAGGTAGAGCAGAGGTAGAGCAGAGGTAGAGCCAGGTAGAGCAGAGGTAGAGCCAGGTAGAGCAGAGGTAGAGCCAGGTAGAGCAGAGGTAGAGCCAGGTAGAGCAGAGGTAGAGCCAGGTAGAGCAGAGGTAGAGCAGAGGTAGAGCCAGGTAGAGCAGAGGTAGAGCAGAGGTAGAGCCAGGTAGAGCTGAGGTAGAGCAGAGGTAGAGCCAGGTAGAGCAGAGGTAAAGCCAGGTAGAGCAGAGGTAGAGCAGAGGTAGAGCCAGGTAGAGCAGAGGTAGAGCCAGGTAGAGCAGAGGTACAGCAGAGGTAGAGCCAGGTAGAGCAGAGGTAAAGCCAGGTAGAGCAGAGGTAGAGCCAGGTAGAGCAGAGGTAGAGCAGAGGTAGAGCCAGGTAGAGCAGAGGTAGAGCAGAGGTAGAGCCAGGTAGAGCAGAGGTAGAGCCAGGTAGAGCCAGGTAGAGCAGAGGTAGAGCCAGGTAGAGCAGAGGTAGAGCAGAGGTAGAGCCAGGTAGAGCAGAGGTAGAGCCAGGTAGAGCAGAGGTAGAGCTGAGGTAAAGCCAGGTAGAGCAGAGGTAGAGCAGAGGTAGAGCCTGGTAGAGCAGAGGTAGACCCAGGTAGAGCAGAGGTAGAGCTAGGTAGAGCAGAGGTAGAGCAGAGGTAAAGCCAGGTAGAGCAGAGGTAGAGCAAAGGTAGAGCCAGGTAGAGCAGAGGTAGAGCCAGGTAGAGCAGAGGTAGAGCCAGGTAGAGCCAGGTAGATCAGAGGTAGAGCCAGGTAGAGCAGAGGTAGAGCAGAGGTAGAGCCAGGTAGAGCAGAGGTAGAGCCAGGTAGAGCCAGGTAGAGCAGAGGTAGAGCCAGGTAGAGCAAAGGTAGAGCCAGGTAGAGCAGAGGTAGAGCAGAGGTAAAGCCAGGTAGAGCAGAGGTAGAGCAGAGGTAGAGCCAGGTAGAGCAGAGGTAGAGCCAGGCAGAGCAGAGGTAGAGCCAGGTAGAGCCAGTTAGAGCAGAGGTAGAGCAGAGGTAGAGCCAGGTAGAGCAGAGGTAGAGCAGAGGTAGAGCCAGGTAGAGCAGAGGTAGAGCCAGGTAGAGCAGAGGTAGAGCCAGGTAAAGCCAGGTAGAGCAGAGGTAGAGCCAGGTAGAGCAGAGGTAGAGCCAGGTAGAGCAGAGGTAGAGCCAGGTAGAGCAGAGGTAGAGCAGAGGTAGAGCCAGGTAGAGCAGAGGTAGAGAAGAGGTAGAGCCAGGTAGAGCAGAGGTAGAGCAGAGGTAGAGCCAGGTAGAGCAGAGGTAAAGCCAGGTAGAGCAGAGGTAGAGCAGAGGTAGAGCCAGGTAGAGCAGAGGTAGAGCCAGGTAGAGTAGAGGTACAGCAGAGGTAGAGCCAGGTAGAGCAGAGGTAAAGCCAGGTAGAGCAGAGGTAGAGCCAGGTAGAGCAGAGGTAGAGCAGAGGTAGAGCCAGGTAGAGCAGAGGTAGAGCAGAGGTAGAGCCAGGTAGAGCAGAGGTAGAGCCAGGTAGAGCAGAGGTAGAGCCAGGTAGAGCAGAGGTAGAGCCAGGTAGAGCAGAGGTAGAGCCAGGTAGAGCAGAGGTAGAGCAGAGGTAGAGCCAGGTAGAGCAGAGGTAGAGCAGAGGTAGAGCCAGGTAGAGCTGAGGTAGAGCAGAGGTAGAGCCAGGTAGAGCAGAGGTAAAGCCAGGTAGAGCAGAGGTAGAGCAGAGGTAGAGCCAGGTAGAGCAGAGGTAGAGCCAGGTAGAGCTGAGGTACAGCAGAGGTAGAGCCAGGTAGAGCAGAGGTAAAGCCAGGTAGAGCAGAGGTAGAGCCAGGTAGAGCAGAGGTAGAGCAGAGGTAGAGCCAGGTAGAGCAGAGGTAGAGCAGAGGTAGAGCCAGGTAGAGCAGAGGTAGAGCCAGGTAGAGCCAGGTAGAGCAGAGGTAGAGCCAGGTAGAGCAGAGGTAGAGCAGAGGTAGAGCCAGGTAGAGCAGAGGTAGAGCCAGGTAGAGCAGAGGTAGAGCCAGGTAGAGCCAGGTAGAGCAGAGGTAGAGCCAGGTAGAGCAGAGGTAGAGCCAGGTAGAGCAGAGGTAGAGCCAGGTAGAGCCAGGTAGAGCAGAGGTAGAGCCAGGTACAGCAGAGGTAGAGCCAGGTAGAGCAGAGGTAGAGCAGAGGTAGAGCCAGGTAGAGCAGAGGTAGAGCAGAGGTAGAGCCAGGTAGAGCAAAGGTAGAGCCAGGTAGAGCAGAGGTAGAGCCAGGTAGAGCGAGGTAGAGCAGAGGTAGAGCAGAGGTAGAGCCAGGTAGAGCAGAGGTAGAGCACAGGTAGAGCCAGGTAGAGCAGAGGTAGAGCAAGGTAGAGCAGAGGTAGAGCCAGGTAGAGCAGAGGTAGAGCCAGGTAGAGCCAGGTAGAGCAGAGGTAGAGCCAGGTAGAGCAGAGGTAGATCCAGGTAGAGCAGAGGTAGAGCAGAGGTAGAGCAGAGGTAGAGCCAGGTACAGCAGAGATAAAGCAGAGGTAGAGCCAGGTAGAGCAGAGGTAGAGCCAGGTAGAGCAGAGGTAGAGCCGGGTAGAGCAGTGGTAGAGCAGAGGTAGAGCCTGGTAGAGCAGAGGTAGACCCAGGTAGAGCAGAGGTAGAGCTAGGTAGAGCAGAGGTAGAGCAGAGGTAGAGCCAGGTAGAGCAGAGGTAGAGCAGAGGTAGAGCCAGGTAGAGCAGAGGTAGAGCCAGGTAGAGCAGAGGTAGAGCCAGGTAGAGCCAGGTAGAGCAGAGGTAGAGCAGAAGTAGAGCCAGGTAGAGCAGAGGTAGAGCAGAGGTAGAGCCAGGTAGAGCAGAGGTAGAGCAGAGGTAGAGCCAGGTAGAGCAGAGGTAGAGCAGAGGTAGAGCCAGGTAGAGCAGAGGTAGAGCCAGGTAGAGCAGAGGTAGAGCCAGGTAGAGCCAGGTAGAGCAGAGGTAGAGCCAGGTAGAGCAGAGGTAGAGCCAGGTAGAGCAGAGGTAGAGCTGAGGTAAAGCCAGGTAGAGCAGAGGTAGAGCAGAGGTAGAGCCTGGTAGAGCAGAGGTAGACCCAGGTAGAGCAGAGGTAGAGCTAGGTAGAGCAGAGGTAGAGCAGAGGTAGAGCCAGGTAGAGCAGAGGTAAAGCCAGGTAGAGCAGAGGTAGAGCCAGGTAGAGCAGAGGTAGAGCAGAGGTAGAGCCAGGTAGAGCAGAGGTAGAGCAGAGGTAGAGCCAGGTAGAGCAGAGGTAGAGCCAGGTAGAGCCAGGTAGAGCAGAGGTAGAGCCAGGTAGAGCAGAGGTAGAGCAGAGGTAGAGCCAGGTAGAGCAGAGGTAGAGCCAGGTAGAGCAGAGGTAGAGCTGAGGTAAAGCCAGGTAGAGCAGAGGTAGAGCAGAGGTAGAGCCTGGTAGAGCAGAGGTAGACCCAGGTAGAGCAAAGGTAGAGCTAGGTAGAGCAGAGGTAGAGCAGAGGTAGAGCCAGGTAGAGCAGAGGTAGAGCAAAGGTAGAGCCAGGTAGAGCAGAGGTAGAGCCAGGTAGAGCAGAGGTAGAGCCAGGTAGAGCCAGGTAGATCAGAGGTAGAGCCAGGTAGAGCAGAGGTAGAGCAGAGGTAGAGCCAGGTAGAGCAGAGGTAGAGCCAGGTAGAGCCAGGTAGAGCAGAGGTAGAGCCAGGTAGAGCAAAGGTAGAGCCAGGTAGAGCAGAGGTAGAGCAGAGGTAAAGCCAGGTAGAGCAGAGGTAGAGCAGAGGTAGAGCCAGGTAGAGCAGAGGTAGAGCCAGGTAGAGCAGAGGTAGAGCCAGGTAGAGCCAGTTAGAGCAGAGGTAGAGCAGAGGTAGAGCCAGGTAGAGCAGAGGTAGAGCAGAGGTAGAGCCAGGTAGAGCAGAGGTAGAGCCAGGTAGAGCAGAGGTAGAGCCAGGTAAAGCCAGGTAGAGCAGAGGTAGAGCCAGGTAGAGCAGAGGTAGAGCCAGGTAGAGCAGAGGTAGAGCCAGGTAGAGCAGAGGTAGAGCAGAGGTAGAGCCAGGTAGAGCAGAGGTAGAGAAGAGGTAGAGCCAGGTAGAGCAGAGGTAGAGCAGAGGTAGAGCCAGGTAGAGCAGAGGTAAAGCCAGGTAGAGCAGAGGTAGAGCAGAGGTAGAGCCAGGTAGAGCAGAGGTAGAGCCAGGTAGAGTAGAGGTACAGCAGAGGTAGAGCCAGGTAGAGCAGAGGTAAAGCCAGGTAGAGCAGAGGTAGAGCCAGGTAGAGCAGAGGTAGAGCAGAGGTAGAGCCAGGTAGAGCAGAGGTAGAGCAGAGGTAGAGCCAGGTAGAGCAGAGGTAGAGCCAGGTAGAGCAGAGGTAGAGCCAGGTAGAGCAGAGGTAGAGCCAGGTAGAGCAGAGGTAGAGCCAGGTAGAGCAGAGGTAGAGCAGAGGTAGAGCCAGGTAGAGCAGAGGTAGAGCAGAGGTAGAGCCAGGTAGAGCTGAGGTAGAGCAGAGGTAGAGCCAGGTAGAGCAGAGGTAAAGCCAGGTAGAGCAGAGGTAGAGCAGAGGTAGAGCCAGGTAGAGCAGAGGTAGAGCCAGGTAGAGCTGAGGTACAGCAGAGGTAGAGCCAGGTAGAGCAGAGGTAAAGCCAGGTAGAGCAGAGGTAGAGCCAGGTAGAGCAGAGGTAGAGCAGAGGTAGAGCCAGGTAGAGCAGAGGTAGAGCAGAGGTAGAGCCAGGTAGAGCAGAGGTAGAGCCAGGTAGAGCCAGGTAGAGCAGAGGTAGAGCCAGGTAGAGCAGAGGTAGAGCAGAGGTAGAGCCAGGTAGAGCAGAGGTAGAGCCAGGTAGAGCAGAGGTAGAGCCAGGTAGAGCCAGGTAGAGCAGAGGTAGAGCCAGGTAGAGCAGAGGTAGAGCCAGGTAGAGCAGAGGTAGAGCCAGGTAGAGCCAGGTAGAGCAGAGGTAGAGCCAGGTACAGCAGAGGTAGAGCCAGGTAGAGCAGAGGTAGAGCAGAGGTAGAGCCAGGTAGAGCAGAGGTAGAGCAGAGGTAGAGCCAGGTAGAGCAAAGGTAGAGCCAGGTAGAGCAGAGGTAGAGCCAGGTAGAGCGAGGTAGAGCAGAGGTAGAGCAGAGGTAGAGCCAGGTAGAGCAGAGGTAGAGCACAGGTAGAGCCAGGTAGAGCAGAGGTAGAGCAAGGTAGAGCAGAGGTAGAGCCAGGTAGAGCAGAGGTAGAGCCAGGTAGAGCCAGGTAGAGCAGAGGTAGAGCCAGGTAGAGCAGAGGTAGATCCAGGTAGAGCAGAGGTAGAGCAGAGGTAGAGCAGAGGTAGAGCCAGGTACAGCAGAGATAAAGCAGAGGTAGAGCCAGGTAGAGCAGAGGTAGAGCCAGGTAGAGCAGAGGTAGAGCCGGGTAGAGCAGTGGTAGAGCAGAGGTAGAGCCTGGTAGAGCAGAGGTAGACCCAGGTAGAGCAGAGGTAGAGCTAGGTAGAGCAGAGGTAGAGCAGAGGTAGAGCCAGGTAGAGCAGAGGTAGAGCAGAGGTAGAGCCAGGTAGAGCAGAGGTAGAGCCAGGTAGAGCAGAGGTAGAGCCAGGTAGAGCCAGGTAGAGCAGAGGTAGAGCAGAAGTAGAGCCAGGTAGAGCAGAGGTAGAGCAGAGGTAGAGCCAGGTAGAGCAGAGGTAGAGCAGAGGTAGAGCCAGGTAGAGCAGAGGTAGAGCAGAGGTAGAGCCAGGTAGAGCAGAGGTAGAGCCAGGTAGAGCAGAGGTAGAGCCAGGTAGAGCCAGGTAGAGCAGAGGTAGAGCCAGGTAGAGCAGAGGTAGAGCCAGGTAGAGCAGAGGTAGAGCTGAGGTAAAGCCAGGTAGAGCAGAGGTAGAGCAGAGGTAGAGCCTGGTAGAGCAGAGGTAGACCCAGGTAGAGCAGAGGTAGAGCTAGGTAGAGCAGAGGTAGAGCAGAGGTAGAGCCAGGTAGAGCAGAGGTAGAGCAGAGGTAGAGCCAGGTAGAGCAGAGGTAGAGCCAGGTAGAGCAGAGGTAGAGCCAGGTAGAGCCAGGTAGATCAGAGGTAGAGCCAGGTAGAGCAGAGGTAGAGCAGAGGTAGAGCCAGGTAGAGCAGGGGTAGAGCCAGGTAGAGCAGAGGTAGAGCCAGGTAGAGCCAGGTAGAGCAGAGGTAGAGCCAGGTAGAGCAAAGGTAGAGCCAGGTAGAGCAGAGGTAGAGCAGAGGTAAAGCCAGGTAGAGCAGAGGTAGAGCAGAGGTAGAGCCAGGTAGAGCAGAGGTAGAGCCAGGTAGAGCAGAGGTAGAGCCAGGTAGAGCAGAGGTAGAGCCAGGTAGAGCCAGTTAGAGCAGAGGTAGAGCAGAGGTAGAGCCAGGTAGAGCAGAGGTAGAGCAGAGGTAGAGCCAGGTAGAGCAGAGGTAGAGCCAGGTAGAGCAGAGGTAGAGCCAGGTAGAGCCAGGTAGAGCAGAGGTAGAGCCAGGTAGAGCAGAGGTAGAGCCAGGTAGAGCAGAGGTAGAGCCAGGTAGAGCAGAGGTAGAGCAGAGGTAGAGCCAGGTAGAGCAGAGGTAGAGCAGAGGTAGAGCCAGGTAGAGCAGAGGTAGAGCAGAGGTAGAGCCAGGTAGAGCAGAGGTAAAGCCAGGTAGAGCAGAGGTAGAGCAGAGGTAGAGCCAGGTAGAGCAGAGGTAGAGCCAGGTAGAGTAGAGGAACAGCAGAGGTAGAGCCAGGTAGAGCAGAGGTAAAGCCAGGTAGAGCAGAGGTAGAGCCAGGTAGAGCAGAGGTAGAGCAGAGGTAGAGCCAGGTAGAGCAGAGGTAGAGCAGAGGTAGAGCCAGGTAGAGCAGAGGTAGAGCCAGGTAGAGCAGAGGTAGAGCCAGGTAGAGCAGAGGTAGAGCCAGGTAGAGCAGAGGTAGAGCCAGGTAGAGCAGAGGTAGAGCAGAGGTAGAGCCAGGTAGAGCAGAGGTAGAGCAGAGGTAGAGCCAGGTAGAGCTGAGGTAGAGCAGAGGTAGAGCCAGGTAGAGCAGAGGTAAAGCCAGGTAGAGCAGAGGTAGAGCAGAGGTAGAGCCAGGTAGAGCAGAGGTAGAGCCAGGTAGAGCAGAGGTAGAGCCAGTTAGAGCAGAGGTAGAGCCAGGTAGAGCAGGTAGGAAATCTTTGTGGTGAGCCAGGTTTCCTTTTGGCTATGTGTGTGTGTGTGTGTGTGTGTGTGTGTGTGTGTGTGTGTGTGTGTGTGTGTGTGTGTGTGTGTGTGTGTGTGTGTGCGCGCGCGAGTCAAAGAGGAAGTTCATCATGAAAAACACTCATTTCACTACAACTGGATACTATAGTCACTGAACCTTTGGGCATTGGCATTGACCCCATCAGACCATCACTACACAACATACCATGGTGGTGTGTTATTAAGCACAGCTCACATAATCACTTTTACGCACAGGTCCAGCTCTCATACGAGCGACTACAGTACCACACTCCCCCACATACACACATGACTTTGAGGGGATTGAGGCTTGAAATCTTTGTGGTGAGTCTTGGGACTGTTGTCCAGAGATTCATCTGAGCTCCCCCCTCCTCAGCCCCCTGCCCCTACCACCATCTGGCCAGCATGTCATATAGCTGTACATGCTTGATCACAGCTGGTACCTTCAGCATCGTACTGACTCAGTAGAAAATAGTCTCTGTCTATAACCTAGTCTCGGTCCTCGGAACCAGACCCTTTGTGCAGGGGAGGAGGAAAGGGTCTGGGCACCATCTTACATTCGAGTTGTCCCCAGGTTGGAATGTTGATCTAACGAATCAGAAGCGTTGATTGCGAATGACGTCAGGGAAACAATTTTTCTCCAGGCTTTCGATGTCGCCAGTGACTAGACATGGCAAATCGCTGTGCCGTACCGCGTTACCCGCGAGTGTCTGACAAAAGTCGAGGGGAGCAACGAGCAGGTGACTGTGATCGTACGTGTGGTATCGCAGTTGATTGCTAATTACCACGCATAATTACATTCCGTGAGGACAACTCGAATGTAGGAACGTGCTCAGACCCTTTCCTCCTCCCCCGCACGAAGGGTCTGGTTCCGAGACTATCTATAACCCTGGAACTGATTTTTTGTGCGTTCTCTGAAGAGGAAACCCTTACTGTCTATGCCCTTGGTTCAAATGTACCTGACAGTATGCCATTTCATGCTGTGTGTACATGTAACGGTGATCGAAAGTAGTTATACATAGCATAGTTGACGGAGACTTAACTTACAGTTATCCACCCTGCAGGCTTTTTGCGATTTACTCCCCATGCTCTTCCTGCCTGTACTCCAAAAGAAGCACTTCATGCGGGGTTCTAGCAAAGTTTCGAGTCGGCGGCCGCGGAAAAGTATACCGAGAGTCACTCGGCGGATGACTCGGCGGATAACTTGAAGCTGGTGGAAAACCTCATTTTGCATACTCACCTTGTTGCTTTATCATTCTCCCTGCCAGACGTCTACGAGTCAGTGACTTCAACACAGTGAGCAACCGTGCAGCCGCGAGTCGCGATCGGTGAACTTGTAGCAAGCTATATAGTCAGAAGTCGCACTTAGTTTCGCAGTCTTTGTTGCCGTGAGGTAGCTGTATCCATTGAAGAGGTAGACTCGTGAGTGGTCTCCGTCCCTGTTGTATCCAAGGAGTACACGGTTCACTCTCAGAACTAACTCGAGCTTGACAGCTAGCTACCTCTGGCTATATAGCTAGCTACAGACTAGCCTCGTACCCAGGCCCTCGCGCGTTCCGCGTGAGGGCCTGGGTACGAGGCTAGCTACAGACTTCGTTGTCGAGCGAGCACGTGTGAATTATCATGACGCAAGTAACTTTCGGTTATTTGCAGAAGCGTTAATTTACGGCACGACGTACGCGTATACATACATACATACATACAGACGCGGCTCTCGTTCTACACGTCTACATGGTCTATGTGGGGCCTTGCCACAAATACAGCACATTAGCATGGTGGCGTCCTAATCGTTAAGCAATTAACACATCCACATCTCAGCACAAATCACCTAATCGTCAGTCCCATGTGCACACATAGGTTAGCCTCGTTCCCAGGCCCGCGCGCCGCTTTCGGTTGCACGAAAGAACGCGGAGGGCCTGGTATGTTTCCTCACGTGCGTGACGTCGAGGGTAGAAAGGACTTAATTGAACGTGGGCGAACTGGGGCTCAGAACAGCAAGAAGAGCAATGGTACGAGGTAACTTACCACACGTATATTGCTAGCGGGGGGCGACTGTTATACACACACCAAGCGTTGAACGTGTAGTCGGTTGAACAATACGCAAAACTTCGCTTTTTCGTTCTGAAAATTTTGGCCGTTTGTCGATTACGTAATGCTCACGTGAGGAAACATACCAGGCCCTCCGCAGGGGGGGTAGGACAAGATCACGTGCACTCTCATTTTGTATGACGTGCTTTTCTCCGTGGAAGAAGGCTGCATTGCGTTTTCAAAGCATCCTGAAGAGTAACCTCCATGCAAAGACTGTGTCCGAACTGGGTATAAGCCACTACACACTACTACGTGTCTGTACTGAGCAATTATGTAAGTGACCATGCAGACTCACCGAGAATATCAGCGAATGCAGACTTGTCGACCGCACTCAAGTGTTTAGCATCAGGTAGGAAGTCAATAAAGCGATCGAACCCCATCGAACCCCAGCGATAAGTCAGCGCTAGAGCTGTTACTAGTCTGCTAGTTCCGCATACTTCTTGTATATTATTGTGCACTATCCCTATGGAATTTTAATTGTACCACGTGCGCACAGACCTTGTCCCACCCCCCCTGGGCCCTCCGCGTTATTTCGTATTTGCAACCGAAAGCGGCGCGCGGGCCTGGGAACGAGGCTACACATAGGTGTAGCTATTAAAATCACACACATTCACACACATAGGTGTAAGCTGCTTTGTCATGCTCCTTGCTTGCACATTCTTGCGCTCTGTTTACATGCCATGTGGCAACCACCAGAAACTACTAGCAGAATGTATAACATTGTGGGGCGAGCCTGAGCGAGTGCATGCATAATATGCAGCATGCATTTCGAATGAAACTCAACCTCAGGCTATCGGAATTGCAGCACAAGAACTGTATGGACGGTACACGATGAGCAATCTCGCTCAGTCTTCTTCCGCTATGCAGTAGCTCCCATGACTGTAGCCATTGAAGAGCAGGTCTACGAGTCAGTGACTTCAACACAGCCGCGAGTAGCAAACGGTGAACTTGTAGCTAGCTAGATCAGTCAGAAGTCGCACTTTGCTATGTTGCCGTGCGGTAGCGCACATCGCTGTATCCATTGAAGAGGTAGACTCGTGAGTGGTCTTCGTCCCTGTTGTAGCCATCCAAGGAGTATACACGGTTCACGGATTCGTGCCTCAGGCTCACAGCTCTCAGATCAGAACTAGAGCTTCGATGACGTATTTACGGCACGACGTACGCAGATACATACATACATAGCTACAGACACGGCTCCCGTTCTACACGTCTATGTGGGGCTCGCTCAGGCTCGTCCCAATTACAACCCTCACAACTTTGCCAGCACGATGAGTTTCACCATCGCCATGTAGCTAAGCGTCAGTGGACGACACCGATCATGGCTGTGTGGTCAGAATCTTGTGGCCGGGCCCTTCGTAAGAGCTGCAAGTTTCTTACTGGCAACGAAAGCCGAAGAGAGCGCAGCTGACGGCACAACAAAAGCGGTTGTATCTCCACCACCAAGGTGAGTTTCAGCACCAAAGTTATATGTTGGGGAGTGGGCATGATAGCGATCACGATGGTGTAGTCAGAATCTTTCTAGGCCAATCATAAGTAGGCAAACATTATTCATCCCCTACCAGGAGTGTAACTACAAGCCAATTACCACCTCCTGCTTCAAGGAAATAAGCACATGTAGGTGTACTTAAGTGAATTTGCGAGGTTGCTGGAATGGTGCAGTCCCAAGGTTTGGTTGCCAAGGTAGTAGGGAAACATAGCTACTTGGCCACACATCATAAAAGATTTGAAACATGGCACGTGCCCAATAATCACATTTCATGCACTTGACAACCACGACGGTGTAAAGATCATGCATGTATGTTGCCTTTCTCTTTGATTGTTGTGATATTGAGACCAACCCTGGCCCTTTTACATTCTGTGATAGAGAGATCACTGCTAACCATCATGGTCTATTGTTAGCGATGTCAACAGGTCTCGTCAGAGCAATAGCTAATTCTATGAGTTCCACAATAATGTACAATAATGCTGCGTTAATAAAGTAAGTGTGGTCCACACATTTCCGCACCCTATAGCTCCCGAGTGCAAGCAGCCTTTCACTTCAATTTTGGTTTGCAATGTCACTAACCAAAGAAGACTTCAGCGGTCGTGTTACAAATCTTGTTACTTGGATCAAGAGTTCATAACATTAAGAGTGTGCAACTGCCATAATTATGGTAGCAACTACCACCATCTCAGCAGTATGACGTAGACAATCAGTGGTGAAGTAGTAGCAGCTGCATGGCTCCTAAGTGTGAAATTGTGATTACCACAGAGTTTATATTGCCAGCAATCAGTGTGCACACTGGTTTTTCTATTAGATTGTCTGTATTCCGCACTGTAGAACTCCAAGTATGGAAGAAGTATAACCGCCATTCTTTGAATCAGCAGTCCCTTAATAATTATTACTGCAATGCACAGCTGCACACACAACAGTGTAACTACCGGTACTAGTAACCGGTGGTATAGGTCAATCCAAATGAATTTTATGCACTTGTTATGACACACATAGCTGGGTTTCAGTGTTGTAATGCGTGAACGGATGTGAGGGTTAGAAATGGCAGATGCATGGTCATAATGTAATGCACAAACTGCTGGTGAGAGCATTATGTCATCAACATCATTATTCGAGTGAAATAAGCACCCTAGCTAAGTGTTTTATATCATGTTTTCACCCCCATGCATGCATAATGCATTATTTTCACAAGTATGATAATATTAACATGTAGATGAGATTGAGTTCTCAGCTAGCCAATTAACTGTAGTCTGGTGTGCCAGACCTTTGCTAGCGAGATCGGTAATCGGCATGTAGACATCCATTCTCCAGCAAAGCTTGCACAATTTTCGCCAAACGTTTATACTGAACTTCTCTCTTTGCTTGACATTCCCGCCAGAGAACTGTGGGATGCCACTGTACTCATCTTCCAGACTGGCCTCCAGGCATGACTCTTCAGCAGCCTCACGCACAAACATTAATTCTTCTCTCTACCTGGGTTTTCACATTCAACAAGCTTCAACTCTCTCAGTCTGGTCACATTCAAAAGCTATGCAGTCTACCTCCCCTCCACCACGTGTTGGATGATTCCTTCAAAGTTCCGTTCAACCACATTGTACACCGCTTGATTGCAGTAAAGCAACAACGGGAGGACACACCACACTTGCTGATACCATGCAGTTGCAACCATAGGCATGAATCTATTAGAAATAGCTATATACAGCCATCATGGTCACGTGACCTCAGTATGAGTCCGAATTGAGTCAATCTATGATGTAAGAACATCTTCCCTTCCACATCGAAGCACTATTGGGATGACTTTTGTTACCATGGTATTGTCACATTACAAGGGATCGATAATGCCATAGGCACGTTAGACAAGGACCATTGGCAATTGTTAGACAAGTCAAAAAGTAGCTAAATGCTAATTCATTTTGCCTAAGTGGTATTAACACCATTCTGATAATTGAACAGGAAAAAAAAAAGTCTGACACCATCTGCAATTTTCTTGTGACAGTTAGTCGTTGTGAAACCCCTACAGGTCCTCCATCTACCAGCAGCAGCACTTTCCTCTAGCTATCTACCACCAGCAGCAGCACTGGCCAGTTTTGCACATACTGAGCACAGATATCAGTATTGTGACCTCCAATGGGCGTCAGCCAAATACTACCATGAACGTCATGGAGTCCCATCCTCATAGAAGCATTGAGTAATTACTAAGCCTGTAATATGACATGCACTAGACTAGTATTACAATATCATAGAATAGTAACAGTGGTATTGTGTTGTGCCAATGTTACATGGAACAAAATGATAGTTGCCCTCAACATGCGTAAACAGATACCCACATGGACCGTATTGCAACTGGTCTGTGGAATGTAGCAATTCTGATGGTTGAGCTGTAAGATAAATCATGAGCATGCAATAAAAGCTGCTTTTCATGAAGTAATGATTGAAGTAATGATTATCAAAGTACCCAATAATTATAGTCCACGTCAGTCCATCGCCCATCAATTGGGAAAATGTGGACCTAGGTATATGAACTTACCATTTAATGATCATGTATATAAATGAAGGCTCTTGGGTTACCCCGGGGTATGAATTCCAGGCCTCTCCCCCTTCCCCCAAAATGCTGAGGTTCCACCACACTACCTTACAGGCGCTTCACATGCTATGATCGACTGACGATGTTCAACGCTAACAAATTCTGGAGTGCTTGCCTCTTTGACAGACAGGCAATCTGGAATCTGTCAGGTAAATATTCATTGTGTTAATTGGAACAGTATCCATGTATCAGCTATTCCCAAGCTAGCTAGGTCACTCAGCCTAGGTGCAACACTGTGTAGGATATTCTGTTGTCAGATGTCATGCACCCTTCTGCTCATTCTAGTGGATACCACAATCCCTGCAGCTGGTGCAACTCACTGTAGGGCAAGCTCACCTTTCAGAATCATGCCTCTGGTCTTACTCTCACCTTGGATACCTGGACGCGGCAGTAGGTGATGCCTGGTGATGAGGGCAGGAGGCTAAACAACTGAGTCAAGCCCAGTTAGGGTCTTGCAATAACAATTGAGATGTCCTAGCTAGTTCCATGGATTTATGAAGAAGGGTAGCTATGTACTTAAAACATTAGCGTTTGCTGGATTGTACATCGTCAATAAGCATTTCCTTGTGTGATACCATGGTTGACTTCCTTTTTCTCCTCTTCCTTCACTGGCACCTACTGGCAGCTCAGCCTGCAGTAAGTAACATAACCTTGTAAAATTAACACTTCTGATTGTATACTTCTGCACACCAGGCTCATTTCTACATCTGCTTAAAAAATAATTATAACCGTGTTGCAGCACAGCACTTCCAGGTGACTATAAGTCTGTTTTTTTATAGTTTAATTAACCCTTTGAGCCCCATTGACGTCTATAGACGTCATTTAGACCCTATGCACTTGTAGGGCTTCTCGTCAGTCCAAAAATTGCCCAAAAAAGCTTCAGAGGGCCCAGGGACGACTTTGAGGGCCGAACCCCAAAAATTTGGTCAGATTTCGGCGTGCCCTCCCCACTAAACGAAAGGCAGGGGGGTTTCGAAAGGGGGGGCCAGGGCCCCCCCTTCGCCTGTCGTGGGCGTTTTTTGATTTTAATGAGATTCATTGACCCGAGGATTTTTGATTCTAATGATATTCATAGACCCCACCCAGGGCGGCCTCAAGAAAACATGCAAATTGGTGGTGTAAGGTGTGCCATCAGTCAGATCTGGCCCAAGTTTAGGGAAATGCTGGGCGAAAATCCGGCTGACATCCACCTTTGACCTCCGATTGCTGGGCTTGTGGGGGGTCATGAATATCATTAACGGTATTGCCAGAGGGGTCTCTCCATGTGTGTGGGCCCCACCAAGTTTGGCCGCTGAGGAGCGAATGCTGTGGGAGAGGAGTACCTACGAAAGTGGTGTGCGCTGAATGCATGAAAATGTGTTGTCTTGGTGGGAAGAATTCGGTGGTTAAAGGGTTAAGGATACCGGTATATCCACATGCATGCAATATGCATTGTAGTGCATCCAATGATCTCTAATTATCATAATGTAGCTACTTTGGACCCAATTTTGCTAGTGACCAACCCTGTATAGTGTATGTCACATCCTGGCCAATGGCACCTGGTCTCACTCCTATATAAGACTATACTAAAAGTGAAGAAGAGGGTCTATTCATGGCTTTTTAGGGGCTTTCTGATTTGAGTTTGATTTTTGGTAACCCATGCTATCAACTTCCCCTGCCTTCTCTCCCTTATACATTCCAGTGAAACTAGCGATCATATCATGCACACCTCCCCTGTTGTTCAGAAGATGGCTTGAGTGTTTTTTTGAGTTGCTATATTACATTCACGATACAAACCCACAAATCAATCCAAAGCATAACACTTTGCCCTATGTTAACGTTGCAAGACCTCTAGCTTTCTCAATCTCATCAGCAATGTCATTTTGTCCAACTCTAACATGTCTCAGGGCCTTAGCTATCCTCTGCCAAGTTGGGGCTCCCATTTTCGTCACCTGATCGACCTTCTGAAGCCACGCTATTATCACATCATCACAGAATGTTTTTGAGTCCATCATCTCTTCCACCCGGTGTTTGCTGAGGCCCAGGACCAAGCCTAAGTTGTAGA
Source organism: Axinella damicornis (assembly GCA_963931865.1). Taxonomy (NCBI): domain Eukaryota; kingdom Metazoa; phylum Porifera; class Demospongiae; order Axinellida; family Axinellidae; genus Axinella; species Axinella damicornis. The sequence goes on from OZ007508.1 coordinate 8,533,086, forward strand.
AGTCTATCTTTTTCAGTTCCATCAAGTAGTCTGTGATGTCAAGCAAGTCATCTTCACCTACAATTTTAGCAAAATTGCAAAATGAGACACACTAGCTATAGCTACTGGAATCCAAGCATAATAACAACAGTAGGAAGTTGAAGATGTGATGTTGATCGAAACACCATAGAATGCTGATATCACTGCCATGCAAAATGGCCTGATGTTTCCAACTATAAAAAAAAAATTTCTCTTACCAAGGTGACTTGGCTCTTTGCCTCTTCCTCCTCCTCTGGAACCTATTGGCAGCTGCAAGTAAGAAATGAAGCAAGTAAGCTGAACCTGCTGGCTCTGTCATCTTGCACTTTAATATGATGCATGCTGCTAATTTCAATCTCTCACCGGACGGCCAAACCAGATGCGACTGATGTCAGGAAGGTCATATGAAACACCACTTTGAATGCACTTCGTCACGCATGGATCTTGATGATGGCACACTGCTGGATGGTCCTTTTTGTCAGAGCAAGACTGGCAAGTGCAGTAGAACCCAAAGTTGAATGAAGATTCACAGTTGTAATGGAGACACCTGCTAACTGCGACTATGCCTTGTTCAATACATCGTCGGATTGAATTACATACCTCATGAGGGGAAGTCTGAAGCTTATCAGCTGAGGCTTGTGTGGTGGCATGTATGGAAATCTCTAGGTGGGTGGCATGTGTAGTGATTGATACTGCATGGAACTCTCGCCCAACTTCAAATGTTATCCTATTGCGTGATACTTCGTCTTCCTTGATGAGCCAGGTTGCCTCCATTTCTGCATTAATATGCTCGGAACTAAGGTGGACTATGAGGGCGCTGAAAACACCCTTGGGACAGTAGCCGCATCGGAAAGTGACCAAGAGAGGTGGAATTTCATAGCAATTCTCATCCCTTGTGCTTGCACTGCTTGTGGCATGACTGAGCACACATGGCATGAAATAGCGTGTGATATTTCCACTTGCATCTCGGATTGGAGCAATGATGTGCAGGTGCTCCAAGAGTTTCACAAGCTTTACAGTGCTTAGATGCTCAGTGGACACTGCAGATGTTTTTGTAAGTGACTCGATTGTGTTCAGTGAGAACATTCCTATCTCTCTGAACTGCTGGGCAGCATAGGGACCAGCATGATTGAAGATGAATGTGCTTGAAATCAGCTCAGTGATATTTCCAAAGATCAGCTGAGGGTTTAGGATGACCAAATCAGACAACTCTTTGACGGTTTCAAAGTAACGAATGATTCCTAATTTGGTGTGGAGGAACCACAATGCTTCTTTCAGCTCATCCTGTGTATCAATGCCACACTCATTAGCAATTGAGTAGCATTCCTTATAGCTCACAACCGGATTGTGCAGAAACCTGAGGGCTAAGCTGAGGACTAGCCAGGGAAGGGGGACCTCAATGTGAAAGGATGGGTGCTGCGTGTGGTGTAGTACCATAACTGACTGAGTAGTATAATAGTATTCATGCTAGTTGTATGCGCATGCTCAGTATGGCCATTGTGTATGGACATTGTGTATACGTTATTGTTCCTTTGTCTAGAGAACAATGCTATGCTACCCATTGCTGTATTAGTGTATGGTTTGAGTTGTGAGCTGTTGCCAATAACTGTCAGTAGCCAGCACTACTAGCGCTCCTAATCGGCATAACACTACATGGTGGCAGCGGTGGGATGGCTAGCGTTCGTCTGCAGCCTCCTTCCTCGTTCGAGTTCAAGAACCCAGATGAGTGGCCGAAATGGAAGCGCAGATTTCAGCAGTTCCGCCTGGCATCTGGCCTCTCCGAAGAAGGCGACGAGAAACAAGTCAGTACGCTGATGTACTGCATGGGAGAGGATGCAGAGGACACCCTCGCGTCCGCGAACGTCTCGGAAGAGGAACGAAAGACATACGAGACTGTGATCGCAAAATTTGACGAGTTCTTCAAGGTCAGGAAGAACGTTATTTTCGAGCGTGCCAGATTCAATCGGCGCAGCCAGCGACAAGACGAGTCAGCTGAACAGTTTATTACAAGTCTATACAGTCTGGCCGAGAATTGTGCATATGGCGACCTGAAAGGAGAAATGATCCGTGATCGCATCGTTGTTGGGATCCGTGATAGTGCGCTCTCGGAGCGGCTACAACTCAATGCCGAGTTGACCTTGGAAAAGGCAAAAACTCTTGTCCGACAACGTGAAGCTGTCCATGAGCAGCAGGCGATTCTGAGAGGTGGCGGCGGGCCTAAGCAAGAGATGGCCGTCGATTTTGTGAAGCGAAAGCCTCAATTCAAGGGTCGTGGTGCTCACAAGACGCCTCCCAAGACTAATCAGCCCCAGTCAGCCAACAGCAGCAAATGTTCGCGCTGTGGGAAAGGCCCTCATCCCAGACAGTCATGCCCAGCCAGAGAGGCAGTGTGCCACAACTGCAAAAAGAAGGGGCACTTCAGTGCACAGTGCTTTTCGAAGTCTGTGGGTGGTGTGACGGTCCCTCCAAGTGACGATGAATACTTTGACATGGCGTATCTCAACACAGTTGAATCAGAGCAAGCCCAGACATCTTGGGTTACCACTGTAGTGGTTGATGGTCAAGAGATGTCCTTCAAACTGGCCATGGACACGGGTGCAGAGGTGACTGTCATATCTGACAAAGCCCTGAAATCCCTGGGGGTGAAAGAGCTGCAGAGCTCCACAAAAAGACTGTTCGGGCCAGATCAAAGGCCTATAGCTAGATGTCAAGGGGGAGTTTTCAGCCACTCTCTCCTACAAGGAGCGATCATGTGTTCACTCTTGTGTTTGTGGTTGGGAAACTCCAGCAAAACCTCCTTGGCTTACCTGCAATCAGGGCACTGAACTTGCTCACGCAGGTTGATGGAATCCAGACATCTATCCCAGACCAGTATCCTCGTCTCTTCACAGGCCTTGGCACCTTCCCTGAGAGGTATGAGATCAAGCTGAAACCTGATGCTAAGCCCTTTGCCCTGTTCACTCCGAGAAATGTCCCCCTCCCACTGAGGAAGACAGTTCAGCAAGAGCTCCAGAGGATGGAGTCACTAGGGGTTATATCCCGTGCTGATGAGCCAACACAGTGGTGTGCTGGCATGGTGGTCGTACCGAAGAAGTCCGGCGCTGTACGGATATGTGTCGACTTCCGACCCCTGAATGAGAGTGTTTTGAGAGAGACTCACCCTTTGCCTAAAGTTGACCACACTCTTGCACAACTGGCCGGTGCTACTGTTTTCAGTAAAATAGATGCCAACTGCGGGTTCTGGCAGATACCCCTCCATGAAAGTTCGCGAAAGTTCACGACTTTCATCACTCCCTTCGGTAGATACTATTTCAATAGACTACCATTCGGCATTGCTAGTGCACCTGAGCACTTTCAGAAGCAGATGGAAACAATCCTTGCAGGCCAAGAGGGAGTCCTGTGCCACATGGATGATGTGCTCATCTTTGGCCGAACCCAGCAAGAGCACGACGCCAGGCTACATGCAGCCTTGCAGAAAATTCAAGCTGCAGGAGCAACCCTAAACCTGGAGAAGTGCGAGTTCTACAGAGACCGCCTCACATTTGTGAGTCATGTGATTGACAAACAGGGGGTGTCACCTGACCCTCACAAGACATCTGCTATTGTGGCAATGGAGAGACCAAAAACCCCAACAGAACTCTGAAGATTTTTGGGTATGGTCAATCAACTGGGAAAATTCACTCCCAACATTGCCGAAATGTCCCAGCCACTGCGTGAGCTCCTTAGCAGTAACAAGTCGTGGGTGTGGGGCCCACCTCAAGAGTCCGCATTTGAGAAGATCAAGAGGGAGCTCACACAGCCAACCGTGCTAGTCCTGTACAACCCAGATGCACACCTGAAGATCTCCACAGATGCGTCATCCTATGGGTTGGGAGCGGTGCTCCTCCAGCAGCACTCAGCCACACAGTGGAGGCCAGTGGCATATGCTTCTCGGTCCATGAGCGAAACGGAACAGAGATACTCACAAATTGAGAAAGAAGCACTGGCAATTGTGTGGGCGTGCGAGAAGTTTGCTGACTATGTCGTGGGGAAGCGAATTCAGCTAGAGACTGATCATAAACCCCTAGTCCCCCTCCTCAGCACCACACACCTTGACCGAATGCCGCCTCGAGTGCTACGTTTCCGGTTACGCCTCGCGAGATTTGACTACAGCATCGAACATGTTCCTGGGAAATTTCTGTATACGGCCGATACACTTTCCCGTGCCCCCACCGATTTGCCAACTGGAGAAGCCAGTGATACAGAGCTCTTTGTGAGAGCTATTGTTGCCTATCTGCCAGCAAGCCAAGACCGCCTCAAGGAGTATCAGAAGGCTCAGTAAGCAGATGCCACCTGCTCCCGACTGATTCACTTCTGTAAGCATGGCTGGCCAGTGAAGCATCAGGTGAAAGGAGACCTCTCACAGTATTGGGCAATGAGAGGAGAGATTACCTTCTGTGACGATCTCCTCTTATTTGGCAGCCGTATTGTTGTTCCAAAGAGTCTGCAAGCGGAGACGCTGCAGAAAATCCATCATGGGCACCAAGGTATTCAGAGATGCCGCCAGAGAATGTCCACAGCTGTGTGGTGGCCTGGTGTGTCACGTGAAATCGAAACCTTTGTCAAGTCATGCCCCAGCTGTCAAAAGACTACCACTCCTCCAAGGGAACCATTGCTGCAGTCGACGCTACCTGATCATCCTTGGGAAAGGATAGCCTCTGACTTGTTCCAGCTAAATGGCGCAAACTATCTCCTTGTGGTAGACTACTACTCGAGATATGTGGAAGTCCAGAAACTCCACTCCACATCCTCTGCAAGTGTCATCACTGCCTTGAAGGCTCTCTTCTCTTGCCACGGTATTCCATCCACCCTGGTGAGCGATAACGGGCCGCAGTATGACTCCCACGAGATGAAACAGTTTGCTGAGTCCTATGGCTTCTGTCATCTCACCAGCAGCCCTCACTATCCGCAAGCCAATGGACAGGCCGAGAGAGCGGTGAGGACGGTGAAAGGCCTTCTGGAACACTCCCCAGACCCTTACATGGCTCTACTGAGTTATAGGGCAACACCAATGCCATGGTGTGGACTCAGCCCCTCTGAGTTGCTGATGGGACGACGCATTCGAACTGATGTCCCACAATTGAAGAAACTTCTTGTTCCTAACTGGCCACATGTGAAAGACTTCAGGAGCCTGGACGAGAAGTTCAAAGCTGAGCAGAAGCACAACTACGATGTGCGACACAGAGTGAGACCACTGCCAACACTGCCAGACAATTTGCCAGTATGGGTAGACAACCAGGGAACACAAGTACCGGGAGAGATTGTGCAGCAAGCAAGCAGTCTCAGGTCATACTTGGTTGAGACACCTACTGGTCAAGTTCGCAGAAATTGCAGTCACATCCGAGTGAGATCCGAGAACACTTCTGACGACTCGAATGGTCCGAACGGTACACCCGATCAACCTGAACCACCCAGAGTCATTGCAACTCGCTCTCGCACAGGCACTGCCATACGACCCCCTGATCGTTTATCTCCATCGACTTGAGAAGGGAGATGTGGTGTAGTACCATAACTGACTGAGTAGTATAATAGTATTCATGCTAGTTGTATGCGCATGCATGCTCAGTATGGCCATTGTGTATGGACATTGTGTATACGTTATTGTTCCTTTGTCTAGAGAACAATGCTATGCTACCCATTGCTGTATTAGTGTATGGTTTGAGTTGTGAGCTGTTGCCAATAACTGTCAGTAGCCAGCACTACTAGCGCTCCTAATCGGCATAACACTACACTGCGCAATACGATCAACTATGCTCCGAATTTTCTGTGCATCATTCCCATCTGACGAGATATTGTTGACTGTGATCACTGGCTCAATTTCAGATGCAAACTGGAGCATATTTTGGCGGTAGTACTCTGTCTGCTGAAGGGTATCTTTCAACTCTTGTTGTATTGCTTTTATCTGCATGAGCTTCAGTTGCCAGATCTTTATGGGTTCCTACTAGAACTACTTTTGGCTCTATTGCCACCATCTTGGTGTTCGTGTCAGAGGCATAGCTACATGTGGATGCAATGCTGGCCAACGACTGAAGGAGAGTCTCTTTCACCGTGAAGCTGGACTCATAGGGCCTGGTCTCCTGGGTGGGAGATCGCACGAACTGCACTCGATACTTCTGGTTGAGGTCATCAGTAAGCTTGAACACAAGGAAGAATATGGAAGGCCCGGATATGAGAGCAGGGAGCACCTCTTGAAACTCCGGCTGTCCCCCTGTGTCTGTGAAGTAAATCGTAAGTGAATCAGTGAGAAACGCCTCTACTTCCCCCCACTTTCGATTTTGGAGAGCCTCTTTGAAGATATCAAGGGGTGGTCTGAAACCAGGGACAATGACCTTTGAAGTTGACACACCTTCATCTTTGGGGTCAAAATGTTGTAGTTGTTTACCATCAACAGCTCGAGGCTTGTTGCCAAACTCTGCTAATTGATGTAGATCGGTTTCTTTTGTGATACCGGTAGTTGGTGTCAAGGACAGCTGTACATGTGAGTTAGGATGGATTTTACCATGAATGTGTGCCTTTGTGACAGCTTTCAGCAATGCTATTGCTTCCACATCATATGTAAGCACCTCCCACACTACGTTGGGTTGGAGAGCCTTGGCAACAACCATTGCCACCTTCTTCACCGTTACCTGTATAATCTTTTCTGCAATGCCAGTGCTTACAGATATGGGAGCACCACCTTGCACTTGTAATGTCTGTGATTCATTGGGATGTTCAATGGAAGGCTGCTGTCCAGTAAGACGCGCAAGGAGAGTTGATTTCCCAACACGTGGATGTCCACTCATTACGCATTGTAGTATGTTTAACAGCAGTTTCCCTTTCTCTTTGATGACTCTCTCACAGACTGTGCATTTCCTCTTCTGAAACATACATCAAAGGACATGTGTGCACTCAGTTTTCACATCCACAGCTAGTACAAAGTCTTCCATTTAAAAAGGCAGTATGATGTCTAAAAAGTGTAGCTAGAGATTCTAGATTTAGCTACACCACAAGCAATCTTCAAACTGAATTCAAAACAAGCATCATCTGGTGAAGTTGGAAGCTATTAAGCGTCTGTCTAACAATAATTATTAAAGCCATGGAGATGCTATGCTTTTCCTCCTATAGGTTTATCACTCACAAATAATTTAGAGTTATACTGCCCATTTCATTCTGTAGCTAATATGATGGCCTACTGTGCACACTGAGCTGCCAGGCTTTTGTAAAATATTACTATACGTACCATTGACACAAAGCAACCAGTCCAAACGAGCACTATAATGTTAAACAAAGAATAATTTACCTTTGAAAGTAGCCAGATCAATTGTCGAACAAGTCACCTCCGTATTGTGAACAAAATTAATGTTCTCAAGGCATAGCTAATTAATTTTACAATACTTACCAGGTGAAGTCTGAGTGAGGTGGCATGAAGTGGATATGAAATCACTACGATGTTGCTGGTACTCACCTAGTGTAAGCTGGACATGTCTGGGTAGTAGTGCATCCTTGTTTCCCTTCAACTGGCCCAGCTGTTTGCCTGCAGTGGGATAATGTACATTCATGGACTGGTCTCATGCAGTGGCGTATCCAGGCCAGGCCAGGCAAGTTAGCAGGGACCCAAGGGAGCCTGGCCCAGGGGTGGGTTTACATGACTTGAACCACTGGCCATAAGCAAATACCATAGCAATTTACGGTCGACATGGTAAGCTTATGAATTGCGGCAGAAAGGGCATGTAGTGAATTTTCTGGCTGCAAAAAAATCTTGAGATGGAACTAACTGACAAACCTAGCCATTATGCCTCAACACTCTCAAGCGCTACTTGGGGAAGTATGACTTAGCAATAAGTCTACATGGCTGCTTACTATGTCGACAGCTGCTGGGGTCTCAGGACTGACTTGGCCATTTTACTACTACCTAGCTACTGGCAGGGTGGGCATTTTGAACTTCAGGCAGGGCCTTTGCCCTGCTACGCCCTGCTGTAGATACGCCACTGGTCCCATGCAGTCATGCATGACAGCTACAACCACTTGGTGTAAATCTTGCAAACAAACCTTGGTGACTGTAGTTGAAGTCAGTATATGAAGTTCAGTGCATGCAGCATAGCAATCCAAAGTACTCACATGCAGGTTTGTACTCTGATAATTATATGACCACAGCTACCATGATTGGGTATGATATAGGTAGGTGATGGAACTGCATGCATAATAGATTGCGAGGTACAATTTGACCTATTCCTGTGTGTATATCAATGGAAACCCTTGATATACTATAGCTATTTGGCCACACATCATAATACGGGAGAAAGATTTCTGGGACAGGAACATGGAAGGACTAGATATCATGAATGTATTTTCTTTGGGAAACACTTCTGCCATTTACTTCATGACAGCCAGGCTATAAGTGGAGAACATGAAGCACAATCATGGTATTCAAAACAACTCACCAGAAACGTATATTTCTTTCAAGTAATCTCCTAGCTGCGACTCTGCGATGTTTGAACTCTTCAGAGCAAGAACAATGTGATTCCAAGTTTTAACTTTCACTTGCTGCAGCCACCGAGTGATCATCATTCTCAAGCAGTTAACAGGTTCTTTGTACGGGAACTGGATATCATTCAAGTCCCTAATTCCAAGTTGATGACCTAAGTTCTTCCATTTTATGCTCATGGTACTCAGCTCACTTACTACCACATCCACATCAGACAGATGTAACTGATCTATAGTCGAAAGGTACAATAGCAGTGCAATGTAAACACATGTCATGCAACAATGCTCAATGTTGGGAAATCAGATCAAATTACAATTTTCCAACGTGAATACAGATCTCAAAATACATCAGTTGCTTTTTTTTAGTCCAAGTGAGATTCATTCCTAACAATCAAGAGTATACACTGCCAGAAATGGCAGGTTCTAAACTGGTAATTCCCAGACTTAGTCCTGACTTTGCCACTTAAAAAGTCGTTAATTGAATGACAAAAGAATGAATAGCTTTTGCACCCACAAACACAACTAGCTAGCCAATAGCTAGCGCTGATACATGAATATAGTAACTTAAGTCCAATTAACCATGAATATTTTCCTGAATTGAATATTGCACCCAGATGGCACCAATATGTAACTAGAATTGTTACTGCACTCTTGGGTATCCAATTTTCTGAGTTGCACACGAACAATACCTTGCTGGATCTGGTGCTGCAGATCTCACAAACCCAGTACCGTGAAAATGCAACTCAGGCAACTGATTCAAGGGTTTTTTTTTACAGTGATACATGTATATGTTGCATGACCTAGCTAAATGTGTATGAAGATGGAGGTATACAATTTGAGGTCCCCTCAAGTAAGCTGTACCTACCAATGATCTTTCTGTTTTGAAACAAGTATCTAGCTACCAAGAAAGACCTCATGATGGTGACATTCAATATCAATTCAACACAATAGCTCACTATATATAGCTAAGTGGAGCATGTGAATGCTGAAACTGAAGAAATTTGAGTGGCCAGTGTATGAGGTTAGAAAGGGATTCTACTGCCATTGCACGCAGTATACACTGTGAATGCTATGCTGCACTCAACACAAACACTTTCAAGAGCATTTTGTTTTACAGTCCAGTATACATGTTAACGCATACTATTATCTTCTAAAAATTCGGCAGGTTTTTATTAATTATTCATAAGCTTTGCCGAAATAATTAGAAGTAAAATCGCAAAATTTGTCCAAAAATGCAGAAGTGCCGAATTCAAGTCTCAAGATCGAGTAGCTATACCGGCAGGGCGAGGTACGTAGTCTTTCCTCTTGGTACAGACTGTGGCCCGAATTGTCGGTGTATGAAGCGAACGATCTCGAACTGTGCCGCAGGCTGTTACCGTGCGATCGACACCCCCTGGTACTCACCCCGTGTCGTTCTGTGTTCGTCTGTGTTGACTCTCAGGGTAAGGCCAAGACTCGGAGGTTTGCGAGTGTACTTCAGCGCAGGGCTTTCACCAATTGGACGAACTGGTCAACGTGGCACGTAGGTAGCTACGTCGGTTGACTTCCAGGGGCTCGTGTGCATCGGCGACAGCTTGGAGCTTTCACCGCTCGGGGCTTTAAACAGCACCGAACTCACCGATCTCTCTCCTTGAATGGCTTGTATAAGCCTCTCGGACAGGACGGCAAGCTGCCGAAAACGTATTAGACCATTTTCCATGTGATGTCACTTCCTGTGTACTAATTAATCAGCATTGCTGGATTGCCCTGATATTCACCTAGAATATACTGTACGAGATACTTAGATGATAACTCAAGTTTGAGTGCATTAGCTCGTTGTCTTCCAGAGTTATGTACCAGTGAAGTTCGCCCAATTCCCATAGAGAATGTATTAGGGGGGGGGGGGGGGGGGGCAACTTTTGCCCCCCCTAATACATTCTCTATGGGAAATGGACAAATTTCGCTGTCTAATAACTCCTGTACCCAACGAGCTAATGCAATCAAACTTGAGATATCATCTATGTACCTAATATAGTACATTCTAGGTGAAAATCAGGGCAGTTCAGCAACGTTGATTAATCAGTACACAGGAAGTGACATCAGCGGAAAATGATCCATTAGAGATTAAATTCTGAAGAATTCCCTTGCCGAAATTAGAGACAATTTTTCCCATTTGCGTGAAGGGGTGCCGAATAATTAGGGATGCCGAATTTTTACAGTAACTCACTAGAGCAATACTTTGCTTCCAAGCGATTTGCCAGTTCTGCCAGTTGAGAGTCGACTGATGTCCTAAGACCTGCAACAACAGTAGTCCAGGTGGTAGTGATGCTAAAGAGTGCCATCCAATGACTAAGCATCTCCTTCAGGCAAACTTTGGGGTTGGGTGACATTTCGGTACGAATGGAGTCCAGCTCTTTGCTATCCAGTCCAAAATCGTTTCCTAGTGCATACCACTTGGTAGACACTCCATCTAGCTCCTCTGTCACCAAATCCAGATCAGACATCTCCAAGAGACCTAAAGCAAAGTGAAAATACAATTGCAGCGGTCATAGCAACAATTTCAACAGAATAAATGTAGTGATACAAGAACAGCAAAAAAGTAGGGAAACAACTCGATAGCTAGCTACCTAACTTTTTTCAAATCCCTAGTTCCATGTGTAGTTACCAACGGAGGAGTGGTACAATCATGCCGCTTATTGCATGTCATATTATATTCACATAATATATATGACTTCACTCCCAACATTCGGTATAAAGGGTGGTCATGACTGCAGCAGCTGCCCATGCTAATAATTGTTGTTGACCAGTGATGATTCTTGATTGTTTATGATTGTTACTCACCATACTTCACTTTCAATTCACTGCACAGACGATCCATTCCAATGTTTCTGAGACGATCCATTCCAATGTTTCTGAGAGCGTGAACAATGCCGCCCCAGTGTGATGAACCGGGGAGCCATTTCTGGAGCACACCCCGGAGAGCGTCACCATGGTTGCCATGGTAACTACATTGTGTACGAATGTCCTCCAGTTGCTCATCTGATATGTCAAGTGTCCAGCCCAGTTCCTCCCACATTGTGTCGATGGGACCCAACTCCTCCATCAGCAGATCCAGATCGGACTCATCTAGCCAATCTGAATGATTTTAAACAGTAATAATTAATGGCTACTTTAACAGCTGCACACACAACAGTGGATGTAACTATACTACCAGTCAAATCTTGCAGTTTTATACAACACATTTAGCTGCATGGGGTTAGGGTATGAAATGGCACTTAATTGGTTGAGGTTACATAACTATAATCCACAAACCACAGGTGAGTTCATTATATCACCGACATGCACCATTGTTACACACTCGAGCGAAATAAGCAGCCCAGCTAAGTGTGTTATAGCCCTATGCATGTATTAACCATGTACATGTGTATCATACTGCATTATTAATCACAGCAGTGCATGACGTCCATTGCTAAGCATGAATCCATGCCTGCTGATGAGTTAGAATTCTCTGCTATAACTAGCTACCTAGCTAGCTACCTGTAGTCTGGTGTGCCAGACCTTTTTTTCAACAAGATGGGCATTCTACATGTATATATGGCATAGCTACACTTCCCATTCTGTATATGCACCTGATAAGGTTGTAAGGCCAAAGCATTGACATTCAAGCCAAACGTCGACTGTTGCTGGCTAACCCCAAGCAAACCAAGACGGCAACAGCAAAGCCCGCACGATGTTCGCCAAATGTTTGCACCGAACTGCTCTCTTTGCTTGACATTCCTGCGGGATGCCACTCATCTTTCAGACTGGCCTTCAGGCTCTTCAGCAGCCTCACAATCATACTTCTCTTTAGCTGGTTTTTCACATTCAACAAGCTTCAAAAAGCTATACAGTCTACCTCCCCTCCCCAAGTACCAGATGATTCCTCAGTTCAAATTCAAAGTTCCCATTATACACCAAAGTGATGTTTCTGCAATACGAGGACACATCACACCAGTTGCAACCATATAGCTATGGGCATTAAACTTATACTGCCATCATGGTCACGTGGCCTCAGTATGAGTCTGAATAATCAATTGTGTCAATCTGTGGTGTAACAGCATCCTACCTTACATAGGCAATAGTGGGATGAGTTGGTTACCATGGTATTACATTACAAGGGGCAATGCCATGGGCACATTAGACTGAGGAGACCAAATGCAACTGTACTCAGACAAGGACCATCATTCTGCAATCGTTAGACCAGTCAAAAGTATAGCCTAATTTATTTTGCCTAAGCAGTATCAACATACAATTCTGATAGCTAGTTGAACAGGACAATATGCCTGGCACCATATACAATTTTATTGTGACTGTTAGCTATTCATTGTGACACCTATCTACGCATACTTACCCCTGACGATCACAGGTCCAGGATTTGTCTCTACGTCTCCAGCTAATAGCAGCAGCACTTTCCTCCAGGGAGCAGCAAAGAGGGAGGGTACAAGCTCCCCACCACAACCCCTCCCCCTGGACACACCCTCTGAAGTGGAGGTAAACAATCAGCATGTCAAAGGTGAGTATCTACATACAGAGTAATGTGTAACAGCCTGTGGTCTTCAGGTTCTTGGATAGCTAGCTATTTCGTAGCTAGCACTGTGTATTGACTAATTCACCAGTTGTTCAGGGGTGACTTGGTGTTGCAAGCACCAATAGTAATCAAATGCGTGGGTTGGGTAATGTAATGGTAATACTAAGTAATGTATGTAATAGCTACTGGTAATGTACTGGTAATGTAGGTAATACTGGTAATGTAGGTAATGTAGGTAATACTGGTAATGTAGGTAATACTGGTAATGTAGGTAATACTGGTAATGTAGGTAATGTAGGTAATACTGGTAATGTAGGTAATACTGGTAATGTAGGTAATGTAGGTAATACTGGTAATGTAGGTAATACTGGTAATGTAGGTAATACTGGTAATGTAGGTAATGTAGGTAATACTGGTAATGTAGGTAATACTGGTAATGTAGGTAATGTAGGTAATACTGGTAATGTAGGTAATACTGGTAATGTAGGTAATACTGGTAATGTAGGTAATGTAGGTAATACTGGTAATGTAGGTAATACTGGTAATGTAGGTAATACTGGTAATGTAGGTAATACTGGTAATGTAGGTAATACTGGTAATGTAGGTAATACTGGTAATGTAGGTAATACCGGTAATACTGGTAATGTAGGTAATACTGGTAATGTAGGTAATACTGGTAATGTAGGTAATAATGGTAATGTAGGTAATACTGGTAATGTAGGTAATACTGGTAATGTAGGTAATGTAGGTAATACTGGTAATGTAGGTAATACTGGTGATGTAGGTAATACTGGTAATGTAGGTAATGTAGGTAATACTGGTAATGTAGGTAATACTGGTAATGTAGGTAATACTGGTAATGTAGGTAATACTGGTAATGTAGGTAATACTGGTAATGTAGGTAATGTAGGTAATACTGGTAATGTAGGTAATACTGGTAATGTAGGTAATACTGGTAATGTAGGTAATACTGGTAATGTAGGTAATGTAGGTAATACTGGTAATGTAGGTAATAATGTAGTAATACTGGTAATGTAGGTAATGTAGGTAATGTAGGTAATACTGGTAATGTAGGTACTACTGGTAATGTAGGTAATGTAGGTAATACTGGTAATGTAGGTAATACTGGTAATGTAGGTAATACTGGTAATGTAGGTAATACTGGTAATACTGGTAATGTAGGTAATACTGGTAATGTAGGTAATGTAGGTAATACTGGTAATGTAGGTAATACCGGTAATACTGGTAATGTAGGTAATACTGGTAATGTAGGTAATGTAGGTAATACTGGTAATGTAGGTAATACTGGTAATGTAGGTAATGTAGGTAATGTAGGTAATACTGGTAATGTAGGTAATACTGGTAATGTAGGTAATGTAGGTAATACTGGTAATGTAGGTAATACTGGTAATGTAGGTAATACTGGTACATTTTCAGCAATGATTTGATAATAACATTTTTCAATTAGAAAAAAATTAAGATGACATTGTTAATTAGTACTTTTGTACACCAAACAATACAGTAAGTTTAATAATGTAATTCCTACTGTGTTTCCAGTTGATACAAAATCATAATGGTAGTATATTAACAGAACTACGATGTACAAGTTGGAGGCAGCTGCCAGATTGTTTACATAAAACAATGAGATAACATTATTCATAGCAGAAGCGGTACATGTAAACGTGTTACAAATTCAATTAACTACAGACTAATGAGGCCTTATACCTTGCGTCAAATTTTACGAAGGGAAATTGTTTCTCACGTGTTTTGACTTGTTGCACGGGTAGCCTGGTGTATTTTGCAGGGCGGCATGAAAAGAAATCACAAAATTTGGGCAGGAAACGAAGATTATGCATGCCTAGAGCACGCTCTTCTTGGATGATCCGGTAAGTTTTTGTGCACATAGCTAAAAATATACACAGGTCACCGAATATCTCTTCATCACGACCTAGCAAATACTGCGTAGTAGTGCCAGAGAATTTTTGAGGGTTGGGCTCCAGTCTGCCTCTCAGTAATTTGACGCAAGAGTGCTTGAGCAGTGAGTCTAGTTGCCTAGGTCCAAATACCCTGGGGCATTTTACTTTCCTGCTCCAGGAGTTTCATTTGGTGTTGTAATGTTGGAATGGAACTTGTTTCAGACTAATATCTGTTATAGTTCCTGAGATATAAAGCAGCAAAGTTACCAGCAAAAAATTTAATCAAATAGTACATCGTAACCTTAAGAAGTTGTTCTTCCTTAATACATTGCTGCAGCTTGGCTTTCATTTGGGTTGGAGTTTTAGGTGCTAGTGATATAAGTATGTTGTTGTTTACAACCACCTCAACCACAGTTGAGTTAGTGGAGGCCAATGGTCAGGTTCATATTAAATGAGCTTCAATGATAAGAATAGAAGAGCATTAATTTTATTTAATGCAGAATCCAAACTCTAGCCTTTTGTTGAAGCATATAAATAATATAACAATGATGACTGAACCTCAAGGTTGTACCTATGCACGTGACTTTGACCAGTACTGACTCGAGGAAAGGCAAGCAATCAATCCACAAATTGTTGGTGTGTGGGAGTGTGATGTGCAAATGGCACAGCTGACGTTTCTATTCAGCTACCACTTCAGCATCCTATTTAGCCACAGTTCTCACTTTAGTATTGTGCCCACACTATGCCCCCTCTGTGCATGGTGAGAAGCAAGGGTGTGCACTGGGCTTGTGTGGATTCATGATTAGGGTTGTAACCCAATCATATGAATTCACAATCTACCTGCCTATGTAACCTTCCCTTGGTTACGCTAGTAGCCGGCGCTTGCTTCCGGTCCACGCCGCGACAACAATCAAGCAAACAAACTTCTTTCTTTACGAGTTCTGATTGAAATGGTTTAGTTACAGCAACTCGGAACAACTCGATATAACTCTAGCCTAACCCTAACCCTAATAACTCCCTATATAACTCTCAAAACTGAGTAACTATATACACAAGATAACAGCTGTCTCCAATTAATAGGTTCTACATACACAGCTGTTGCAATTAACATAATGGTTCTGCAGGATCTTACACATTAACACAATTGAGCTCACACTTTTACACATGAGCACAGTTGAGCTCACACATTAGCACATTCTAGGTATTACTGTAAATCTCCTTATGGGGTAAAGGGTCAAGGTAGGAAAGTTAGATTCATGCAGTTCTGGGATTTGCAGCAATCAAAGGTACGTCAATAACCACCACCACCTCCACACCAGTTACTACCATGCCACCTGCCTCTGAGTCCACGCCAGTGACCACCATGCCCCCCGCCTCCCCACCTGCGACCACCTTGCCCCCCACCTCACCGCCAGTGACCACCATGCCCCACACCTCCCCACCAGCAACCATCACTAACCAGGCTTTCCCACTAGCAACCATCACAAACCCAGCCTCCCCACCAGCGACCATCGTGCCCCCAGCCTCCCTGCTAGCAACCTACACGCCCCCACCAACAACCATCACTAATCCGCCCTCCCCGCCAGCGACCATCGTGTGCCCAGCCTCCCCTCCAGCAACCCCGACCCCCCCACCAACAACCATCACTAACCCGCCATCCCCACCAGTGACCATCATGCCCCCACCAGCGACCATCATGCCCCCACCAGCGACCATCATGCCCCCACCAGCGATCATCATGCCCCCACCAGCGACCATCATGCCCCCACCAGCGATCATCATGCCCCCACCAGCGACCTCTTCCCAGCCGATAACAAAGGGGAAGAAATACCATACAAGATCAGCTGGTCCAGTCCCTCCCTTACCAAAGAGGATTCGCAAATGAACAAGATTGTCAACAGAAGGCTAAACAGAAACCCTTTGTTGAGTTCCCGAAACATGACCTTGATTAATGTGTAACCCTGTATTACCAACATTACCTTGCATTACCAGTATTACCATCATACCTGCATTATCAGTGTTATGTTATCTACATTACCAGTATTAACAACATTACCAGTATTACCTACTTTACCAGTATTATATACCTACAGTACCAACATTGCCTACATTACGAGTACTACCATTACCAACATCACCAGCATTACCAACATTGCCTACATTAGCAACTGCAGGACTTATCTCAATGCGACTTACAGACGTCATGAGAATGGCAGCGAGTCCGAGAAGTTGAACACGGCTCTTTCACTCCATTACTTTTCTCCGCATCTGGAGGCATGGCACCGGCTGCAAGAACCACCTTCAAGAGACTGGCCTCACTGATATCGGAAAAACAACAGCAGGACTACAACAAAACCATTGCATGGATCAGATGCCTGCTGAGCTTTTCATTGGTCAGATCTTCAGTAACGTGCCTCAGAGGAGCACGATCCTCCTACCACCACCCAACGAGACCAGAATGTGAATTTTACGGAAGTATCTGGACCCCCTTTGAAATTTTTGGACCCCCCCCCCCCCCCCCCCCCCCCCCCCACAAAAAAACAACAACAAACAAACAAAAACAAAACAAAAAAACAATCCATTACCAATATTACCAACATTACCAGTATTACCTACATTACCATTATTACCAGTATTACCTACATTACCAGTATTACCTACATTACCAGTATTACCTACATTACCAGTATTACCTACATTACCAGTATTACCTACATTACCTATACTACCAGTATTACCTACATTACCAGTATTACCTACATTACCAGTATTACCTAAATTACCTACATTACCTATATTACCAGTATTATCTACATTACCAGTATTATCTACATTACCAGTATTACCTACATTACCAACATTACCAGTATTACCTACATTACCAGTATTACCAGTATTACCTACATTACCTACATTACCAGGATTACCTACATTACCTACATTACCAGTATTACCTACATTACAGGTATTACCTACATTACTTACATTACCAGTATTACCTACATTACCATTATTACCTACATTACCTACATTACCAGGATTACCTACATTACCTACATTACCAGGATTACCTACATTACCTACATTACCAGTATTACCTACATTACCAGTATTACCTACATTACTTACATTACCAGTATTACCTACATTACCATTATTACCAGTATTACCTACATTACCTACATTACCAGGATTACCTACATTACCTACATTACCTACATTACCAGTATTACCTACATT
Source organism: Axinella damicornis (assembly GCA_963931865.1). NCBI lineage: Eukaryota > Metazoa > Porifera > Demospongiae > Axinellida > Axinellidae > Axinella > Axinella damicornis. The sequence continues at coordinate 8,551,308 of OZ007508.1, forward strand.
ACCAGGATTACCTACATTACCTACATTACCTACATTACCTACATTACCAGTATTACCTACATTACCAGTATTACCTACATTACCATTATTACCAGTATTACCTACATTACCAGTATTACCTACATTACCTACATTACCAGTATTACCTACATTACCAGTATTACCTACATTACCTACATTACCAGTATTACTTACATTACCAGTATTACCTACATTACCAGTATTACCTAAATTACCTACATTACCAGCATTACCTACATTACCAGTATTACCTACATTACCTACATTACCAGTATTACCTACATTACCAGTATTACCTACATTACCAGTATTACCTACATTACCATTATTACCAGTATTACCTACATTACCTACATTACCAGTATTACCTACATTACCAGTATTACCTACATTACCTACATTACCAGTATTACCTACATTACCAGTATTACCTACATTACCAGTATTACCTACATTACCTACATTACCAGTATTACTTACGTTACCAGTATTACCTACATTACCAGTATTACCTACATTACCAGTATTACCTAAATTACCTACATTACCAGTATTACCTACATTACCTACATTACCAGTATTACCTACATTACCAGTATTACCTACATTACCATTATTACCAGTATTACCTACATTACCTACATTACCAGTGATTACTATTGGTGCTTGCAACACCAAGTCACAACCAGTTGTAGGTCACTATTTGAGCACATGGCAAGTTGATCTATTGCATCATCAGATTACATCCTCAGATTAATGCATAATTCATACTCAGTTATCAGAATTCAGTTACATGTATCACAAATGTAAAGAAAGAGCTCCCCACAATACAGTAACTCTGGTTGCAACCAGCGTTGCTGCATGCACCAATTAGGGCCTGAATGGTAATTGAATTAGTTGACTAAATGACCAAGCTAAGACTAAGACAGCCTTACTCCATAGCTTATAGAGATGGCAGTGTGTTGAATAAAATGTTATGTGAAGTGATTTTGTGTTGTGGCACGTGACATTCATTCCTCAATACCATTCAAATACACCAATTCGTCAACTAGGGAAATTCTCTAGCTGCGGAGCCCAACTAGCACAGCATCATCATAATTCATGCAGCCGTCACCCATCTCTGACAAAACATGACGTAATTATTCCAGTGCTCACTTCTGCTTCCTGTTCCCTTCCAACCACCTCCATCCAGCAGTATGGCCACCAACAAAGCAGCTAGAAGGCAGGTCCATGTCAAATTCCTCTTAGGCTGGCAGGTCACTCTGAGCCGGAGGGATCGAGAGGCATCTACCAGACAGACACTGACCCGCCACTGCTCTGCACTGATCGGCATCTGAAGTGAGCTGTGCATGTGTGTGTCAGGGAGGGGGGTGGGAGCTGCATGTTTCATGTTAGCTATAATTATATGGAAACACAGACATGCGGATTACACATGCCAAAGTCTTCAGTATACTGAGCACCATGATTGGCCCTCATTTGGAAGCTATAGCTATAGCTAAAATTTAATGTGTCTATGTGCACTTATGTGTGACAGCCTGTTTGTGAGTACATTCATAACTGTTACAACTAGAGGTGTTCATCTGAGAACACATACCCCGTGCGGAACGTTCTTTGTGCGGTCACATGAGTCGATTGGTACTGGGGAAAATTCGAGGGGCTAGCCCACTAGAGTAGGGCAAAATGTTGCGAATACTAGACGGAACAATAGTCACGACATCTGCAAAGTGTATAAAATTAATGGTGGGATAAGACTGCATGTTTCCAAACAGTCATCTCGAAGCATGAGGTTTCCAAATACGGTGTAGCTATGTTTCCTGTTCGTGATAGGACTCTGTGATCACTAAGAGGTAGAGCCAATGTTATGAATGGTTATGTAAAGCCAAAATAACAGCGAAACGAAGCACCTTGACTTCAGTCAAGTATACAGCTATTTGTTGACTCCCTTTTCAAAGGTTTTTGAGAGTCTATGTGTTCAATTATTTTTCACACACGACAGAAGTACAAAACCGATTGCTTAACCCCGCTTCACGCATGCGTGTGCGGGGGTATAATAAAGTCAGAACCACCACAATCATGCACTGTGTATGGTCAACTATAAGCTGACGAGCTATATAGAGGGTGAATACCATTCCGGCGGTTGTACGCTCCTTCTCGTTATTGACTCCTGTGTTAAATTAACAACTACTATAATGCAACATTGATGAAGTCATGTGAATTATAAGCCATTCACTAATACTCACAACACCAGTGGTTGATCCAGGGTTCTTAGAGTGATATTGGAAACATGGTTGCCCCATGACAGGTTGGAAGATATCAAGATCCCAAGGTATGTATAGGACTGGACTTTTTCCAGAGGCAGACCATTAACCACCATATTTTGAGTACATGTTGGCACCCGTTTCCTTGACAATAGAAGTGATTTGCACTTTTTAGCGTTGACGTACGTACTATCTCCATTGTAGGGTGTATGCTTTGTATTAGCTCACCAGCTATTCATGCATCCTTGTACTATGTACATAAAATCCTATACATAAAAAAGAGAGGGGATGGCTGCCATTATTGAGATTGAGCCACTGGGGGAATGTATCATTGCAAGTGTCCTCCAATAGGTGTCAACCAAATATCACCATGATCTATGATGAGTGTCAAGGAGTCCCATCAAATGTCTAACTCGCAGACGCATTAAATAACTACTAAGCCTGTAATAATAATTATGACATGCACTAGACTATTACAATGTCACAGAGTACGCAGCAATAGTTGAACATGGTTAATTGAACGATTACTTTTATAAGGAACAAAATTATAGCAACATGCTTAGACGGATACCCGTATGGACCATAATTTTTATTATTGCAACTTGCTAAGTCTATAGATGTGTACACCTGATGGCTGAGCTGTAAGATAAATCATGAGCAGTAAGCTGTATTCTTGCAGAAGAATAATATTCCATGTTAGTATGGGCCCATCAATTGGGAAAACATGGACCTAGGTATATGAACTGACCATTAATTGGTGGGTCTATATTATCTGTGTGCATTAGTTATATGCTGTAGAGATCCTCTCCCTTTGCAGGTAGGGGATAGAGTCTCGGTACCAGACTCCCAACCAAAGGGGGCCTGGGAGGTGAAGTCTGGTATAGTTGCATACATAGCAATTTTGCAGTCTGCAGAATTTCAGTGGCATGAATCTGATTTGCTGATTGCTATGTAATTGCATTGTGGCACTTCATAGGTTGATAGCCTCCATGCATATCACCTTTACTTGGCACTTAGGACTCCTCATGCAAGCTGTAGCCCATAATGGCTCTCCGTACGCAGACTCCCCCTCCAACTTTGGGTATGACTCCTGCATTCTGCAGTAAAGGGTCACTGAATAGGGCTGGTGTAAGCAGTATGGCTGCATGTACCATGTTTTTAAAATGTTGCACATAATATTGTCGTTATTCATAATATCCCCATCACCAGTTAATTGCATTACTGGAATAACTGCAAGTAGCTAGTTCATGCATGACTAATAAATTCCTCTTGTGTGCATTGTCTGGCAGATCTTTAAGAAGTGGCAGTAAAGGTTGTGCTGATAGCAATCACCACATGAAGAAGTGCAAAATTGCCAAAGCAGGAGTCATTCGTGAGACTATAAATTCCTTGAAACATTTTGACAACTCCTCAAAAGCAGCCAGCCACAGTGTAGCTACCTGTCGGTACCAGACTCCCATGATGCAGTTCTGTTAACTAGCTATACTTACAGCAAACATAACTATTGTGCATGCAATCTATTTCCCCCTTGAGAGAACATTATCAGTACCTGGTTTGTTGCAGCAAGTGGACTCATACACAAACTGACAGTGCACTCATGTGAGTGTTACTGGTTCACTGACTTCACTCTGCTTTGGGAGTATAATTATATAATATTGTGTAGCATGCTGATTTTCCTAGGCTAGTATCGATCAGAAGGATATCTCTTCTGCCTGTCCTGACGTCTGAAAAGGCAAGTCTCCTGGAAGATTCAGAAGAGTGGCATGCAAGGTACACTGATTTAGAAACCAGTTCATTGGCGAGCTGATGTGCCAAGCCTACTTATGGTTATGGCTGTGAAAAACATTTCCCAAAGAACATCCAATTTCAGTTTTTCCAAATTGTGTAACTACTTGGACTCCCTTGTGGAGACGTATTTGCTTAGCCTCGTTCCCAGGCTCCCACCTGGGTGCGCAGGGGGAGGAGCCTGGGAACGAGGCTATAGTATTGCTATTCTTGCACATACATGGGACAGGTAACCTGTGGCCTTGACGATTACCTGTATTGCTGTAAAAAAGAAGACCATTCATGAATAATTTGTGTCACATGCTTTGATGTTGCCATTGCTCGCCAATGCATTTATTTGGTATAGAGCAAAATTCATGAGGTGCTCTAAGTTGCTTCACATGTGGTCTAAGTTACTTTTCGCCTAAGTTACTTTTCGCCTCCCCAATAACCGAGTACGAGTCTGGGCCACTCCGTACATACCGGTTCTCGACTCCTCGGCCTAGCAGCTCGAGTACGCCGGTTCCCATCTGACCACCGAAGCTAAAGGTGTCTGGTGGAAAGCAGGTTAGCCTCCTGTGATTCCAGTCACGCCTATCCATCGCTCCTGAGGCTTACACTTCGGTGTCTGACCTGTCACGGAGGGATGGGTTGTTGCTAGGTTGTATTTTTTTCTTTTTTTTTTCTCTTTCCCCCTCAAGTTCTGTTCTTTTTTGGTTTTCTTTTTCTTGTTCCTTTTTTTTCCGGTTCTTTTGTTTTCCTTTGGCATGGAGGGAAGCTTAAGGCTGCTAGGCTTTTTTTTGGCGTAATGATTATGTAATTATGCCCATAGGTCATGTGGCTTAGCATTAGGGTGGAGTTGGCCTATTAGCTTGGGTTTGAGGCTAGTCTTAGTATTGGCTCCTGATAATTATTACCAAGGGCGTATCGAGCCGCCGAAGGCGGCGAGAGGGCATGTAACTCCGCAAACGGCATAATCCAAATCGATTCTATTTTTAGAAATCACGTGCTACATTGTTTATTTCATATCCGCGGCGCGCGCAGCTCTGGCACACTAACCGCGCTAGTCACAGCCACAGTTCCTGAAAATATCCATTCTCTAGTAAGTCAATGAACTGCTATCTAAACTCACTGCTGTTACCCTGGACGGCGCTTACCACTGCCTTCTCCTTGCCTCAGTTTCGCCAACGAACCGTGTCATTCAGTGGAGACGGTCCCGAGCGAAGCCTCCGGCACCTGTGTGCAATGGCTGCCGCATGTAGGACGGACGGGCACGTTGTTTCCAGTCGTCAAAACGTGGATGGCGTCCATCCATCCACTCTACGCGCTCGATCTAGCTCTCTGGCCTGCTCTGCGATATTCCACGTAATCGGATAATTGCATTCATTCACATATACGGTTACATACCAACGTCTAAAAATAGTATATCCGGTGGCCGCATTTGGATTTTGCCGTTTGCAGAGTCAATACGAGAGTTGCATGCCCTCTTCCCGTAGGGTCGATGCGCCCTTGTTATTACCCAATAGCATAAGTGTTGATGAGAGTTATGGGATACATCACTCATGCATCATATTCAATTTTCCACACCCGTATACGTACTGCTCTCTACCATAGAGTATGAAACTACTAGCTGTTGCAAGCAATTAGCTTTAAGATTACGGGATACTCGTGCGCGTGCCGTGTGAAATGTATATTGGGAAATGTATACTTAAGCTCGCTAACCAAAGGTATGAACAGTGTGAGCAACTTGATTCTAGAGGTGGAGGTGCACTGTCACAAGGTGCAGGGCATGATGGAAGCTTTTACCGATACGCTGTATATATCCGTGCAAAACAAGCAGTTCAGTTAACCAAAAAGCCGAGTGAGACAGCAGATAAATTCATTGACGCACATCAGCAACATGTACCAACACGTATTAATGTCCTGTTCCTGTTCATCAACTTCAGGGTGCCACACATCAAATATTAGCAACACTCGATTGGTTTGTTCACCATTGCTTTCCTTCCCTTGACATTGTAATGTTGGTTACTGAAGATAAAATTCAGAATGTCCTGTTCCAGTTCATCGACTTCAGGGTGCCACACATCAAATATTAGCAACACTCGATTGGTTTGTTCACCTTGCTTTCCTTCCCTTCGTGCCACACAGTATGCACATGTGAGTCATCAAACACCATCAGTTTCCCAACTTGCCAGGGTGTGGTGACATTGCCAACTCTGATTCGATAGCTATCAGGAGCTAAGAGGGGTAGGTAGGCGGAAATTACAGGGGCCAGTATGGATCTCAATACGGCTACCAGGCTTCAGAACTGAGAACACGGCGTTCCCAAATGCATTGTCCTTCATGAAACTTGAGATGCTCTGAAGCAGTTGTGCTGTTTGTGGACATTGAACACAGTTGGCTTCTACTCTGCTTCCTTGGTTGAAGAAAGGAAATACTCTCCACTCTCCAGTTGGTGTACTATTTATTTTCCATCCTTGAGGTTGCTGAGAAACGAGTTCATATTCAGTTTGGATGGCTTTGAAAGCACTCTTGGTTTCAAAACAAGAAGAAATCAATTGCAGTGTCTCACATTTGGATGTCTTCCAAACAGGATCCCTCTTTAGCCCGGGAAGAGTCCAGATATGAGGTTGGAATTCCGATAGGTCCACCTCGTCTCCTGATTCCCTATAAACTGTCCACGTTTATTGTCTATGCTTTGAACAGTCCCTACAATTCTGGGGTGATGTTGGGAATGATAATCATCCACACTTTCCGTAACTCCATCAACCTCCATTACGTACTCCCTACACCTCTGCATTAGCTTCATTCTGATAGTATCTTCCCCATGGCATCTTAAACATTTCAGAGACTGGCATGTAGCTAGACAGTTCATGCGGTCCCTGTTTGATTTTCCCTTCTCTTTTCTTGCTACATAAGTAGAACACAAACAAAAGAATATGGATGTAGCAAGGATACTTCCATGTACATAGACTGCTAAGTCGTCATGTTTTTGACTTCCAATTTTCTGTGGATTCTCTTCGCGCGCAACGGGTTAAAAAATTAACTACGTCATTCAAAGTGGTCTCCAACTCACGCAAAAAATGGCGGTTGGCTTCACAGAACTACTTGCCTTGAGGCCGTCGTAGCACCGACTATGGAGGACCAGCGTGTCGCGTGGATGAAGCAGCGCGTGTATGCCGTCCTTGGGCTGCACGAAGACACCCTGTTTGTGGATTTGCTGCAGAGGGAGGAGAATAATTTGGGCCAAGCGGGAGTTGCTCGACTACTTGGACCAGCCTGCGGCGCAGTACTCCCCTGCAGTGCTGTTCTATCCCCAGGAGGGGGAGGTCGAGATGGAAGAGGAAGTCGTGGAAGGTATTATAGCCCCAAAAGCTGCAGATACAAATCTATCTCCAAACAGGAGCTTATGAGCGGCGAAGCCGCGAAGGAGCGTGCAACTCCGTTCCGTCCAAATCCTAATTACTTACGTATTTCCGTTTTGGTGACGAAGAGGAAGGCGTCTTCAAACAGTGAGGGGTCCCGGGATCTTCAAAACTACCACGTTTTTGTCGCAAATCGCTTTCACTGTCACCCGTTCGCTTGGCCATTTCACTGCGGCTATGTCAAAGGCGCTCCACTGAGCGAGTGTCAAACTTCTCACATCGCTACCACAGAACACGTGGGTTTTTATGTCGTCATTATGACGCTAGATTGAAGAACAGGTTTCCATATTTGGAAGTTCGCTAGCTAATAATTTGGATTTCGACGGCACTCAGGCGTATGCGGTAGTTGCACGCTCCTTCGCGGCTTCGCCGCTCATAAGCTCCTGCTCCAAATTATGGTGCTGGTCTCCTAGTCATAATTACCCCGTGCGCGCATGCGCGAAGCGGGGTTAAGCAATCGGTTTTGTCTGTCAGTCGTCTGTCTGTCTGTCAGGCGAAGAAAATTGAAATCTCGCCACATAGACCCTCATAAACCATCAAAATGGAGTCAAACAATAGCAAATAGCAAAAAACTGCTCTATGTGTACCTGACTGAAGTCAAGGCGCTCCGTTTCGCTGTATTTCGGCTATTTCCTACTTTTCATAACCATTCATAACATTGGCTCCACCTCTTTGTGACCTCAGAGTCCCATCAAGAACAGGACACCCAGTGCATTTGGAAACTTCATGCTTCGAGATGACCGCTAGGAAACAGTGTTTTCTCACGATCTATGTACTTCACAGGCATCGTGGCTATTGTTTCGGCTGTTTTTTCCAGCTATTTCCTATTATTCGCAACATTTGGCCCCACCTCTCCAGCTTCACAATATAATTATATTGTATATACGGTAAGCGGTCACTCCCACACCTTGGATATGGCCATACACGACCACAGTATACGCGATAGCCGCCCTGTTCGATGCGCATCGGCAGAGATGTCACGTAGATTGTAGCTGCACTGCATGCATCCTGGCCTGTAGACGTTCAGCGTGGGGTATGTGTTCTATGAACACCTCTAGTTTCAGACCATTCTGAGTGGGGAAAGCAAAACGTGGTTGCAGGCTAGAATGCACATATGTAGGTCCAGACATGGATGTAGAATTCACTGTTCCGTTTAAACGCTGTGTATAATTTGCGTGCGTTTTCACACAAACTGTTTTGGCAAATGAGGAAAGCAATCAAAGTGTAGCCTCGTTCCCAAGCCATTCCCACCACCAGTATTTGCAGTATGCAAGTACGGCGGGGGAAGGTCTGGGAGATCTGGTCACATGTGATGACGTCATGTAGACAGAGGGTAGACACACGGGGGCAGTGCCCAACCATTAGAATACCTGTTATCTGCTGGAGCTAATCTCTCATCTGTAGAACAACTGATTGAGGAGCTGGTGGAGCAAGCTGAGAGGCTAGATGGAGAGGGCGCTGGGGAAGGGGACGGCGGAGCTGCTGGTGGCAATGGAAGTGGAGAAGCAGGTGTGCATGCCTTCCTAGGTTCCTGTGGTCTGAACTGTTAGACCGTGACAATACTTAACATGTTACCAAAATGTCACTTGTCCATCAGTACTTGACAAATGTTGTTGCTATCCCTGCTCAGTGTCAGTTGGAAGCTCTGATGGAGGCAGTACTACCAGTGGTGGCAGAGCGGAGGAGACTAATAGAGTTGTCAAGAAAGTGTGTGTGTGTGTGTGTGTGTGCATTTGTGCGTGCGTGTGTGTGTGAATGAGTGTGTGTGCATGCATGCATGCAATGTGTACAGACTGTGTATGTTCTTACTTGGAGCCTATGGCAGAAGTGGAAACCACTCAGCACAAGCTAGTGATTTCACTGCACTTGTAGATTTTAGTGGCTACGGTAATTCATTTTACACTGCACAAAATACAGGTATTTGCATGCACCCATTACAGAAGCTAGTGAAGAGGAGCGTGACGAAGATGCAGTTGCACCTCTGCTACAAGCATCTCCCTCGACGGTGGGGTTCTTCTTTATCCGTACCTCTTGTGACGCCATCCCGGTCCCCTCCATTCCCGGGGAGGCAAACTCTCTGCTCCCAAAGTGTTTTGAGACCGGCACTGTGAACAACAAGCCACTGAATGCCCTGGAGCATGTCCTCATTCGTGTACATCCCAATGGTCATGGTTGCAGGTGTGTGCCATGGTCAGGGTGCTACAGCTGGCTTCATTAATTTACTGGTCTTCAAAGACCCCTAAAATTTGGCTTGTGAGTATACAAGGTTCAAGGAAGTCTGCAGGTTGATGGCCTTTGTGGAGTTATCAAACTGTCTAGGCGATTCCCTCAAGACCTAGCCTCGTTCCCAGTCCCACGCCCAGCTTTTCATCGCTTGCAGTACGGTACTTTACCATACTGCAAGCGATGAAAAGCTGGGCGTGGGATGGGAACAAGGCTACTCAAGACCCATGTCTGCTCTGGCTGGTAGGGTTTCCTAGTGCAGTGTTGTATGTGTATCCATTTAGTTTTGATACCAAGAAAGGACATTACCTTTCGAAAATTGTCTAAGAGAGGGAAGCCACCACTCCTTATGTTTGATGCTGGTCTCTTTCCCAGGTCAACGTGGTGGAGATGGGGAGCTGGAGTCAGTATCCTCTCAAGAGGTGGAACTCCGCCGGTCTGAGTCTAGAATGAGGTCCCTTATGAGAGGTGAATATATAAGTATCACCATAGTACCAAGCTATACCGGAAAATATCACGAGTTTGTTGCCGTAGTATTGTTACGAGTGCGAAGCACGAGTAACAATGCCGAAGGCGACAAACGAGTGATATGTTTCCGGTATAGCTTGGTACTATGGTGATACTGATTTTATCATACAAACCTGGAATTTCATTGCACATTCCTCTACCAATGAACGTAGCGAATGCGCGTTACCATAGCTTGCTCATGGCGACAATATTTTCATTTCTGGTTGCCAACCCTTCGCGTTAGTACGGCAAGCTTCAGACGCTTGGGCGAGAAGGCCTGCATACCAAGCCCAAGGCGGAGCCACGCCGATAACTAGCAGCTGTACGGTCGGTCCACGCTGGGCAGTTGTACGGTCCATTTCAAACGGAGTATACGAACGAGTTCAACCTCGACTTCAGGAAGTATCGAGATGTTGTAAGTCAGCCCTCTTCAGGAGCCCAAAAGGTAGTCAGTACCAGCTAGTCCAGGTAGTCTCTGACACGAAACTATCAGAGAGTTGCTGTAGCGCACGTGACTTACTGTACATAATACGGATTTCTCGCGTGACCAACAGTACTAATACGGATTTTTCACGTGACCAACAGTACAAAATACGGGTTTTTATCAACTGCGCTTGCCTACCAGGCTTTTCCATTGACTGCTGTACATTATTCAAACGTAGGTGTATGATAAGTGCTCATTAATGTACAGAAGTTTGCCACCCAGGTACTGGGATTATGTGCATGATGGTAGTGTGTGTCAGGTACGTACGTGTCTAGTATACTGTTGTGTTATTAACCCTCGGCGCGCATGCGCACAGGGTTACTGTAGTCGTTTTGTGTGTCTGTTTGTCTGTTTGTCCAAGAAACTTATCTGCCAACTGGTGCTAGTAAACGTAGAACTAAAGGCACTAGCGGTACAAGCGGGATACATACATGGATTTTAAACTGGCGTTTTTCCTAAAAATACTTAGTTAGGAAGCTAGAGCGCTTCTTGCTTACCGCGATAATGTCCGCCATTTTGCCCAACATGCAATTTTCCAGGCGTACTTGCAAATGATTATGGGTTTCCTGGTTGCTTCATGAATATACTTACCTAGTCAGAGTGAGCTACATGAATATCTTTACCAGGCTGTGAATACGACAATGCCCACTCGCTTCTCGTGAGGCTCTTCTGCGTGTATTCACGTATGCACTACATGTAGTTCATAATGATTACATCATGCACCATTTGGATGTAGATTTCTGGCGAGAACCCTGTTGGTTGGCCACTGGTGACTGACAATGGAGTCTGTATGGTCTATGCGTCTGAGAAAGACATGTCCAAAGTGTGGTGCAGTAGTACAGTGCATGCGAAGAGGGCGGTTTGTGATTGTGGCCATGCCTTTGCGTGTAAAAGGAGGGCACGTTGCAGTGATGATTGTGAGCCTAAGAAAGCTACCAAACGCCGAGGGTTTGCACTTTAGTGCTTTTCATCTATTCCAGCAGGGTTGTCCAATCTGTTAGTAGCCTATTAAGCTGTCTTGTTAACAATTTCCCCTCTCCCTCAACCCCCCCCCCCCCCCCCCCCCCCCTCCTCTGGATCCCCCCGTCCTCTCCTTCCTACTCTTCTTCTCCCCTCCACCCAAGGTTCATTGCACCATCCAGCAGGTGGAGGGTGGGGTGAGGCTGGAGATCCCCAATGTGGTCATCGCTGAGGACCCGCTGTGGAGGCCAAGAACTTTGTGGTGGTGGGACAGCTTGAAACAGCCATGGAGGGCATGGGCAAGCATCATCTCAGCTACCATTGATGAACAACCACACGGGAATGTTCCACTGGCCGAGATTGACTTCTGGAAGGAAAGGAATTCGGTGCTCAGTGCACTGTATGAGCAACTCAAGTTGCCTGCCATCCAGAACATCCTTGCTGTACTGAAGGTGGCTAATGCAATGCCCCTTGGCCTTCCTACTCAAACTATGAATACCACAGTGGAGAGCTGAACAGGTACTACCTGGAAGCCAAGGACAACGTAAAGTCTCTTGGAACTCTTGAGAGGCACGGATCCAACTTTGTTATCATTCTGGAGACCGTTCCTGCGATGATGAACTTCCTCCGAATGGTGTGGGTGATTTTGCGCCACTACAATACCGATGAGCGCATGGTGCCGCTGATGGTATGCATTGCCTGGGATCTGTGCGAGAGGGCAGCCAGGGTGGTCAACGTCAAGAGTATCTTCAGGTGGGCTGGCTGTACGCTCATACAGTAATAGGCCACAGTCAAGGAAGTGACGTCAGAATTCACAGTGCATTAATGTTCCTATGGCCTTTAACAGTTAAGGTTTTTACACTCTTACATATACAAAGGTGTTGGATGGGTACACATTGCTGGCTGCTGGTCCACAAACTGGCAATGTGAATCATAGTCGGGAGTCTGGGAACAAGACTGTGAATCACAAGTACGTGTAGAATACCTAAGCACTTTCATTGTGCATCTCCTTCAGGGAGCCTCTTCCTGGGATCAAACACAAGGCATCAGAGGCACGGAAGGTGCTGGACACGTGGAAGCAGGCCTACCTGGATGTCAGGAAGAAGATTGAGCAGTCTGGCCGTGATGCACACTGGGAGTTTGACCAAAAGAAGCTCTTTGAGAGGTCGGATTACATCATTCAAATCTGCAGTGATGTGGTGCAGGTAATATGCATACTGTGTGTGATGCTTTTGCTGATGGACACCTAACAAATTAGGGCTAGTCGACTAAATGGCTTGTAATTGAGTACTAATAATTATGAGGATGACAGAAAGTCATCACTACTACTGACGACGAAAATGCACTAGCATCTCTACATGCTATGGAGTAAGGCTGGCCCTATTGACGTTAGTTAGTATGCAAGACGTATAGTCAACAGCCTTAGTTCAGTTTAATCAACCCAGTGGAAGTAGTACACATGTATACATGTGTCCTCGTACTTCTCTTGTCCCGGTCACTCTTCCAGAGGGTGAAGCAGACGGTGCTCCGCTTCCAGACCATGAAGGAACTCATTGACAGTGAGGCAGGGAAGACGGTGAGCGATAGTAAACACGTGCCTATGGAAACATTTCAACACTTATGAATTTACGATGACTGAGCTCCCCTCTGCCTTCCCTGCAGGCAAGCAAGCACTGCCTGGCAGTGGCTCGCTCAATGAAGTAGTACGAGCAGGAGCTGTATGGAGAGTGGCTGGAGGGAGGGAGGGAGGGAGGGAGGGAGTGAGGGAGCGAGCGAGCGAGTGAGTGAGCCTCGGTCCCAGAGAGCCTTGGAACGATGCTAGGAGGGAGGGAGCCTGGGAACGAGGCTAGGAGGGAGGGAGGGGAGGGAAGGGGGGGAGGAGAGGGGGGAGGGGAGGGGAAGGGGAGGGAGAAGAGAGAAGAGAAGGGAAAGGTGGATGGATGCATGTGGATAGACCAATTGAGTATATGTGTGTGTGTGTGTGGGGGGGGGGGGGGGGGGGGGGTAGTGTGTGTGAAGGTATTGATCTGTGCTGTTGTATTTGACCTACTCTGTAGCATTGCCTGCAAACTGTGAGTATGTCGTGAACTTTGTGCCAGAGCTGTCAGAGATCATAGCTGAGGCAAAATACCTTGAAAAGCTGGGGTTCCAGGTGCCGGACCTTGCCAGGAGTGTGGCCCTGCAGGAAGACAAGCTGATTGGCTACCAGGATGACCTTAACTGCTGCCTCTTCCACTACCACCGTGTCCTTGCTTCTCTTAGTGATGCCGAGGTGGGGGAGAGAGATGGAGAGAGAGAGAGAGATAGGGAGAGAAGAGGGAGGGAGAAGGAGAGAGAGAGAGTGGATAGATAAACCGTTACATAAGACAAATGGAGAGAATTTTTTACTTGTGAAAACCTTGAGTCCTGTTGTGTGCATGTTCACGTGTGTTACAACAGATCTGTTGCTCACATGCTACATCCTTCCCTCCTCTACTCCCAGACGGACCTGTTGGTTGACCACACCAAGGCACTGCAGCGGGTGTTGAAACCTGGTAGCAAGAGACTCACCTGGAATTCTCTTGGGATTCAGGACTACATCACCAAGTGTGAACAGGTAGATTTGTAGTCCCAGATCAGAGTAGTGTAATATAGCTAGTACATCTCTACTGTGTTCCAGTTTAGTTGCTTAGTGCAATATGTGTATGGGTTGTAGTAGTGGAGTGGGAACTGTACATGTATGTATACTACGTAACTACGTACCTATGCTCTTTCTTATTATTGTTCATCACCTTCGTCATTTCTTCCCCTCCCTTCCCCTCTCTCCCTCCATCCCCCCTCCCCCCTCCCTTTGGTCTCCCCTCCCTTTCGTCCCTCTCCCTTTATCCCCACTCCCTTTTTGTCCCCCTCCCTTTCATCCACCCTCCGTCAATCACCACCCCCTCATCCCCCCCCCCTCCCCCTCCCTCTCCCCATTCCCCCCTCCACTCCTCCCCTTCCCCCTCCCCCTCCCCCCTCCCCCCTCCCCCTTCCCCCTCCCCCTCCCCCCTTCCCCTCCCCCCTCCCCCCTTCCCCCTCCACTCCTCCCCTCCTCCATCCTCCCCTCTTCCATCCTACCCCCCCCCCCCCCAACTCCTATTCCAGTCCATCACCAAGTGTGAATCCCTGGCCAACCAGATCCAAAAGAATGCTGGGGACATCGAAGAGAGGCTACCCATGATTGAGGCAGTTCGGCTGTTCAAGCAGCACCCTCCAAAGCCAGGGGCTGAGCTACCAGAAGCAAAAGTAAGATTTTCTTCTTGTGCTTGCTTATAATGCTTTACTATGTTGCAACTATAAGTACACATTATGCATACAGTTTACAAGATAGTCACAATTGAGTATGAGACTCAGCCAAGTTCCCTCTCTCTCTTAATACTGCTTTGCTTTTTCCTTCAGGAGTATTTTGAGTTCCAGGAGATTCATCGCAGTCGCATATTCAGCACACTGAGTAGGAAGTACCACGACATAGGCCCCCTGCTGATCAAGGTGGAGGGTCTGGTGGTATCCACCAACACAGGCAAGTCCCCTCTCCTCGTCTTAACTCTTTGCACGCGGAATATGCGCTTATGAATAATTAATGAGTTAGAAATACCAAAATGGAAGATAAAAAATAAAAAAAAGAGTTCCTCTTTGTGGATTCGAACCGCCGATCTCCACATCACCATGTGAGCGCACTGCCGACTACACCAAATCGCCGTACTAACCGGTGGTAACGCGTACAGGTGTTTAAAAGCAAGCAATACTACGCCTAGATGCTCTATTGAAGGTGCGAGTGCATGTGTGTGGATGTGGAGGTGTGTGTTATGTGCATTGGTGGGGTATTAGCTTGGATATTGGCTGGCTGCGTCCATAAGTGGACATTTGGCTGTTTTTTTGAGGTGGGATGTGCTCATGCATGTAGATACAGTATGAAACACTAGTTATTAGTGAGTGTGTTACAGCCCGTTTACACTGGCGCTCAGGATCGACACAGCTCGAACTAGACTCCTGGGAACGAGGCTTTGTTCAAATGACCTCTTAGTGTAAATACGAACCGAACCGCCCCGATCTGCTCCATACTGGACCACCAAACTTCATCGAACTGGGTCCGACCCGGAGCACTCCTGCCCCAAGTGTAAACGGAATTGAACCCGTTGGTAGGGCGTGGATGGGGGCGAGACAGTTGCCAATATTATCGGAACCAGACCGCTGGTTTCAAGACTAGGGGTTGTCATGGTGTTGTATATCCAACATGACTTGTCTCGTGAGCATGTGGTCTGGGCATGTGACTAATCATAAACTTTGACCCCAAACCACACCTACATGGAGCTCTCGCGTGGTGTGCCTGTGTCGAACTGGATCGAATCCACCCTTCTCGGTCTGTAGTGTAAATGGGCTGTTAGTATTCATAGTATGGTGATACCATAGGATCTTGAAAAACTACGGTGACTATTTTTTTGAGCGATAACTGAAAGGCTAGAGGTGATATGAGTCCCTGTGTTGCTCTCCCCAGATGGTGACCAACAACCTGCGCTACTACGACACCCTGCTGCAGGCCAGCAGGCCCCTGTTCACAGTGGAGGCCCTGCTCTCTCCCCCAGAAATCATACTGCACCCCCATGCCAATGAACCCTTCAAAGTGATGCCCCCATGCCAATGAACCCTTCAAACTGATGACACAGGCCATGCTAGAAGTCGTTGAAGGGTATGTAATCTTTTGTAGCTCAGACGTCTCCTGCAAGCCAAGTACCAACATGCACATGTATCCAAACATGTAGAAAATGTTGGTCCTTTGTTGAACAGCACACTTGCATGTTGAATGTGCCTCTGAATTCACCACTGTGTAGTGCTGGCCTATATCAATCTAAGTTTGTATCTGCACTAACTGATCCACATTTGACCCAACTTCCATTAGTTAGTGATCGTCAACCTATTTTTGTTCCCTCTCGTGTGCACCGACACAGCACCAAGAAGTTCCCTCGGTGGCTGAATGGATCATGTATTGAAGCCCAGCCGCAGCAGGTGACCGGACAGGACGAGGCAGTACTTTTCAGCTTCTCAGACGTGAGCATGCATCCTGCTGTCAACGAGGTGGCACTTGGGGTGCAGGAGGGCATCAGAGGTGGTGTGGCCAGCCTCTTGAAGCACATCAGCTGGTGGAAGAAGTACAGACTTCTGTGGAAGATGCAGAGGGTGGGTGTGGGTGTGTGTGGGTGTGGGTGTGTGTGATCTCTGTACTGGGTATTATGGTGAACAGCAGAGCAAAACTAATTCACTCATGGAACAGCATAATCATTGCTTGTTCCCTGGCCTTTCCATCTACGTGAGATGGTCTGGCTGTCCAGGCATTTACTGATCTGCAGTGAATTTCTGCTGTCATTTCTTGCCATTCTGCACAACCCCAACGTTGCTCCAGGACATCCTCCTTGAGAAGTTTGCCCAGAGGCAACCCACCTGTGTGGCCTTCGACGAGAAGCTTAACTTCTACTCCAGTGTGGCGGCAGAGATTGCCACCCACCCCCTCAGCCGAGAGGTGGAGTTTGCTGTGCTGCACATGGACCCCCTGGCCCAGGCCCTGAGGAAGAATGCCCGCCGCTGGGTCACCTCCCTTGGGAAGCTGTTGAATGACAGTGCCAGTGAAAGCCTCATGCAGCTCAGAGCAGAGCTTGAGGTATGCATGTTAATGTGTATTGTTCGCACAACATTGATCAACTTGCCGTATTGTCCATGTGTAGATGAGTTGGAAAGATCTGCTGTTCTGCATGTGGTATTCATTGTCTAGCACCATATAATGTATTCCTCCAGGGGTTGTCCAGTGACCTGACACGATCCCCTGACACTCTGAAGATCTCAAGTTTGTGCTGAGTGCAATTGCCGAGATCAGAAGCATGTCCTTGGACGTGGAGATGTAGTACAGGTGTGCACCAGGGGTAATTACCCACATTCTTGATGATGATGCAGCTTATGATGAGTGAACATACACCTAGAAGTTGTTGACCGTACATGGTGCATGAGAAGTTCAGAAAAGTGGATGCCTGGCTGCAGGGTTTATTTCAGAAAATATCACAAGGGGGGCAAAACAGAACATAGGGAAAGTTTGGTGGGGGGGGGGGGGGGGGGGGGAGGCAGTGCACCATTTAGGGGATCTGGGTTTGAATTCTCTAAGGAGGAGCAAAACATTTTCAAGTGGGGGTGAATGCCCCCCCCCCCCCCCCCCCCCCCAAAAGAAACCCTGCCTGGCTGAGTGTAACTGCTAACAGCTGTTTACCTTTGGCAGCTTACACAGGCAAATACCCTTGCTTATCAGGCACTGCAAATAAGTAATAGATTGTATAGTGAACTTCCCCCGCCCTGTCCTTCCTCCTCATGCTCGCAGGGACATCCAGGAGCGCTACCGCACCCTGACCATGTACAGCATAGCAGTGCCACAGGAGGAGGTGGAGATGGCAGCAGGCATCGAGCAGCAGTGGAAGGATGTGTCCACGCAGGCCGGGCAGGTGGACAAGAGCCTCATCTCTGTCAAGAAGAAGTTTACCTTGGTGTGTATGTTGATAGTGCCGATAGACCTGAATGGTACATGTACTACTGTCAATTTCACTTGGCTTCAAACATGCGTATAGTCTCAGCTCCAGACCCAAGCGGGATCACTTCCAGTATCATACTGGAAGCGATCCGCGCTGGGGTTGGTTTGGGTTTGGGACCGAGACTACCATGCATGCGTGGTACATTAGTGCACTGGCACTGGGAATTAGTTAACGGGGGAACCACAAAAAACTGGCTGTGGTACCATCTATATAATAATGTAAGATTCAGAAAGCCTAACACTGATGCACACATATCACGCAGTTGATGTGAAGTTGATAGCAGTATGTATGCAGTATGTATGCTTGAGTGTGCAGTTTATGAATCATGAGGCATACGTGTACATACAGTACATGTAGGGATTGAGTTGTTTCCGTACATGTACCTAGATTCCATTCTGTGCTAGTCATGTGGACATTGTTGTCTGCTCACTGGACTATGCCGAGTGTGTCCTCCTTTCAGATCACAAATGATCACGTGAAGACCTTCCAGTCTGATGCTACAAGCTTCAAAGAGAAGTTCAAGATGGAGGGGCCTGCTTCTGTCGGAACAGACCTCGACAAAGGTGAGGCCTTCTCTCTCGACTCGTGGGAAGAGAATGTACAGGGAACATGCAGTGTAACTACACACGACACTGGCTACCTATAGTTATTAGTCACTAGAGCCCTGTGAATGAAGTGACTACCTAGGATTTGCTTGTGGTTTGGCTATAGCCTCATTTACTGGCCATTCTTGTCTGTACCACAAGCAGTGCACAATCTGGGCCAGCAGTGGTCTTGGAATGAGGCTAGAATCGACATCGTGTTAACACAAATCTGTTGAGACTGACTGTAATGCATTCACTGTCCTCATATCCACCAACAAATCCTCCCCCACTTTCTCAGGTGTGAAGCTACTGAAGGAGTTCAGGGTGCAGTATGCTGAGTACGAGCGTCAGCGCCAGGAACTGACCAATGCAGAGAAGCTTTTTGACCTGCCCATCACCCTCTACCTGGAGCTCATTGAAGTGGACCATGATCTCAAGAACATCACAAAGGTCTACGAACTCTATGAGGCACAGAGGGTGAGTGCATAACTGTCACTTGCTCTAGATTATCTGAAATCGGGTGCAAAGCAAAGATGGCAGTTAACAGTAACTCGCAGAGTGATAGATGGAGGCATAGCTACATGGCAAACAGCGGCAATGACTGTGGGACTCACATCTATATAGACAACACTGAGTGCTGAAAGGGAGCACAGCAATGCAGAGGAAAGATATTCAGTCACTACCATCAAACACAGACACAGATGCCGGGGATATGATGCTTATCCATCTCTTCAGGTGTCATATATACCGTAACCACTCATTATTAGGTGCATGTGCCTATATCTCCACAGGAAGGAATTACACACCTATAAGCGAGATGCACTTAATTTCAAATGACATTCCTTGAGTAGGATTTGCACTTGCACTTCATTGCGAATTATAGCTTTTCCGACTCCGTAGAATTGAAAATGGCAGAGTTTAGCAGAAGACTTCAGCGCTTAATTAAGACTAGCTGGGAAGGGAGTTGAACCTGTGCCTAACAGCAAATATATGCATCTATTAGTGAGCTGTGCTTAATAACGTGTGACTACGGTAGCCTCGTTCCCAGGCCTTCCACACCTCCAGCTTTTGATCGCTTCCAGTATGCAAAAACGGAGGGGGAAGGCCTGGGGAATCTTCTCACGTGATACGTGGCACAGCTGACGTCACGGATTCTAGACGCAATGGCTTATTTACATTCCCATCCACAGCTACAGAGAAGCTAGAAAACTGAAACAAGTTTCAGAGAAGAGGTAGGTCCTACCTGTAAAACATATCCAGGTTCGAAGCAAAACCGCTGAGGGATAACTGTGATACAAGGGGTGAAACTCCAAATAGTGCCGTCTTTTCACTCCACGGGAAGATTGTGTCATAGCTGGGCATTTTCACGTTTGTCACTCGGCAGCCCTTTGGAGACATGCCTTTGTAGCCTGGGTATGCTTCATACGCTCGGTGTAGCTCTCAGTTGGCGCTTGTCCCATCTTCGTAGCTAGCGCAGAATGCAAGATCGGTCTTGTACATGTCTTTGACTGTTGATATGAGGTGTGACGATGTATGACGGTCGTGCCGCGTATCACGCGAGATGATTCCCCAGGCCTTCCCCCTCCGTTTTTGCATACTGGAAGCGATCAAAATCTGGAGGTGTGGAAGGCCTGGGAACGAGGCTATGACTACGATCTGATGACTACGGTACACTGAGCAATCCACATGCATGAGTAATCGGGACTTCTGTTTGCTCACTAAGAGTGGAAGATGGCACCACAATCAGAAATGGTCCATGGCAGCCCTGCTCACATAGATGTGCCAGAAATGCTATTGCTTGCACCGTCTTTCCCAAACCCTATAGGTAGGAATTAATCAGGTCAGAAATACAACACATACCTATAACAGCAACATTTTGGCAGGTGTGCTGGTGCCAAGTCACCATCAGGCTAAACACTCTAGCCTCATTTCTGCATACCTATACTAGTCCCCTCATTAATTGATAACTACCGTAGATCCGGAAATTTTCGCGTTAAATAATATACTTCGCCTTTAATTTTTCACGTTGTTTTATTTTCGTTGCTCGAGCACACCGACGAAAATTAAACCACGCGAAAATTTTGTTCACGCGTACACGTGCACGTTCCCCATCCCGGGACCGGATACCATGTCGCGCCATTGGAGAGAAGCTGGAGCCTCGGATCAGCGCCAGCGAGGGAATGCAGCAGACACCCATGCCGTATCACTGGTAGAGAGGGAACTGCCATCGGCTACTTACCTCGAAAGATTTCACCCGTCTGCCTCGGTCCGCGGTTCCAACTGCCTTCATAAGTTCGCTTCCGCGATCGCGCGCTTGGGCTGGTATAGAAGAGCTCAACGATCTTCCTGGAATCCAGGATCAGGAACACCATCGACAGGTTTCTGGTAGGGCAGCAGAACCATGCTTGTACTTCGATTCACGAAAACTCACACGATATAATCATAAATTATTCGACGTTGAAAATATTTCGTGTTTTTAATTTTCGTCGTAATGCAATATCGACGAAAATTAATTACGATGAAAATTTCCCGATCTACGGTAATCTCCACTGTAACTAACTATAATTATGGTTACTGAGGTCCATGATACTGTGGAGGTATTATACATGTAGGCCTGTTACAAGTCGCTAGTAGTACTGTACTATAGTGCAACCAGGCATGTACTTCCAAAAATGTGGAAATGGACAAATCTTGACATAACTTCCTGGATGTAGGTCAGATGTGCTTTGAACTTGGACACATTACTCCACCCCCCAAAACCAATATTAATATGCGGCGTTGCCATGGTGACGATGACGTCACACTAATTAGGTCCAAAAATGCAGTTTTTCTGTATCAGCTAAGTAGTTCTACATGCTTCATCCAATACTAACAAAATGGGTATCAATTGAAAGCTCATTGAAAGGAACAATCCTACCAGAGAACTTTTTTGTTTCAACATTCTCATTTTTTTGTATTCATTCGAGGGGCAACCGCACTCCTGGTAGCCGTTGCAACGCCGTCTGCGACTCGCCGTAGCGAAAGCTAAGTATCGCAGTTAGTTCCAATTAACGCACATGCCACGTGGCAACCACGCTCTGTCGATCGCTGTTTCAACATTCTCATTTTTTTGTATTCATTTAAAACCGATTTTCGGGTCATCACTATGAAAGCTATGTCATTTTTTATTACTATAGCAATGAACTCCAAACTTGCAGGCAAGAAGGTAAACACATAAAGGAAGGTTTCTACCAGAGAAAATTTTCAAATACAACTACAGGAACAAAAGAACTGAAACGGAAACAAATTACTGAAGTTCGGAAATTTGTCTGTGTAATTTTATAATCCTCTGTAATTCTTAACTAGTTTCTCCAAGTCTGATCCACCAGGTACCCCTTCCAAATAGGCGTACATGTAATGCCTAACCTTCCTGAAGTGTGGATGCATACTTTCTAGAGTCACCGAATCGAGAGCTGGGTGTATAACGTTCCCCCGGAGGCTTGACTCCGTATCTGCAGTATGCCTTCGAACAACGCTTTTCCAGAGCCCATAGCGCTTGATGGGGTTTACTTCACAGTTAAACTTTGGCAACATGTACTCAATGTGTTCCTTGTCCTCCACTAAAAGCCGCTCAATTCTTGATTTCTCGTTTTGGAAGTTAGGGTGACTGCCAAAATCTTTATGGGAAACCAGGCCCAGGCGTCTTGTACGGAGGACATCGCCAAAACGTAGGTATCGTCAGGTTTGCCTGCCCCTTCACACTGGTATTCCCCGTAATGAATCTGGAGGCCTTGTTGTTAAGGTCTTCACTCGCTCGCAGTATGCGAGATCGCCGGTACTTGCCTTACTTGCTCTCTGGCCGATCTCGCTATCGTTCTCAAAGAATTGAGACTTCAGTCATGCACTGCCTTGTCTGACATCCCTATCATCATGGCAGCAAGCTCTGCAGCCATTGTGTCTCCTAAGTTAAGCTGCCTTGTGTGCTAGAAACACAAGAAAAGACCGAGAGAAACTTTGTCCAATTATCACAGTCTCAATATTAAATATGATCGACATCAGACTTCATACTCGAGTCCAGATCGAACGTGGGATCGACAGCTTCATCATCAGTGTCTGCAGCATCCTCTGTCATCGCTAGAAGTCCAGCAAATCAACGGGCTCATCTTGCTCCACGTCGGTACCGTTGCGTTCACTTCGCACTTCGATTTCAGCCGCACTGGCGGTACCACTGGCAGAATCTCGCCTTCTTTTTCACTCCCTTGCCTTCACTAGGCTCAGATCCAGCTGTCTCTTCCTCGCAGTCTTCCGTGGCATCGCTTCAGAGGCAGAAAACAGCAGCAAACCCAGTCAAGCACTATTTCGCGGCAAACACGCGGCAGTCTTGGTATGACGTCACCAACCGGTTAAAATTTTCATTTGTGATGTCATAAGCTGCCGAAATTGACGGGTATCCTCAAAACTAGCCTTCTGAGAAAGTCGTGGACATAAAAAATATATCGACGGATAGAGAATTTTGAGCGCTATAGTATGGTAAAAAAATGAAGTGTATACGGCATTCGGATCAAAAGTTACGCTAAATTTTAATTTTTGGAAGTACATGCCTGGTTGCACTATACCACAGCGGTGAACAAGATACTTATCTACTAAACTTGTTGTGCCTTCACTGTGGCAGTCCAATTCTACTTGCGATCATCATTTCCACTATACCACTGAAACAGCTCTGATCATCAAATGTGTGTGTTGGACGGGACATCTGCAGCAGCAGTAAACTATAATCCTTACCATTTCGTCTGCCAGGATGCTATTTAGGTTCTGTGACTGCATGAGGGCTAGCCAATTCAACCCCTCGAGCTGGTAGGGCTTCAGCTGCAGGCTAGGGGCATACAGGGACAATAGTGAAGACCAGACGATCTCTAGCTCAACGTACAATAAGTACTTAATTATACAGACTACATAACAATGATCAACAGTGCCCATGTAAAAGTGATGTAGAATGTTGTGTGTTTGGCGGCGGTTTGATACGCCATTGGTTCCGTGGAATGCATTCAGCAATGAGAAAAGCACAATGAAGCTTTTTGAGTTTCAAGCATACTCCACCCACAGGAAGTTGTTAGTGCTAATACACAAATGAGTGTGCTCATGGAATGAAATCGACTGTACTGATGGGTGCAATCAACCTTATTGCAGAACTGAACCGTCTACACAGAACTTACAAGTGGTTACATCAAAACATGAATCATGAATAGTATAATATTATGCATACCTTGTATTCAAAATAGCAGGCTGACTAGGATACACATTGGACCCCTGTAGGATGGATGTGAAACAATTGAACATGTGGAACCGCATTGAAGGTACACAAGACTACATTACATCCTAGTGCGTACACATACCCCTGATGCTTTAATCTGAGAGAGATTGGTCGAAATTTTCTGGCACTTGCCGACTAGTTGCAGACAACTATCCAATACCTATGTAGTAGTAGAAGTGCAGTCACACATTTAACTTTTTACTACGATGTTGCTAATAGGCAACATGAGCCTTCAGCTCAATGATGTCACTTCCAGCAATGTCCTTGGGACAGGGGTAGTGGGGTGGGTTCATGCGAAGGGTTGGGATCACCCAGTATCAACCCCAGACCCAAACCAACCCCAGCGTGGATCGCTTCCAGTATCATGCGCGTGATACTGGAAGTGATTCACGCTGGGGTTGGTTTGGGTCTGGGGCCGAGACTAGCAATGAAGCTGTTTTCTCAGCCTATGTGGGCAGTACTCTGTAGGTGTCCATCTATATACGTAGAGTGCACAAACTTGTATTGTATGTAAACAGCAAACAAACATATGTACATATACATGTACCTGCTCACCTAAGGTTCTACCTACATGTACAAACAAGACTGTGGGAGCAAATAGATCATAAAATGGACACATAACTGCATATTAGTCCAGCAACAAATCACCAGGAGTGTAACATACCCTATTGGACGACGGAGGTTCATCATCATAAGAGTCTCCGGGGGAACCTGTGGAGGATTATGACATCATTACAATCTGAACAACCGGCCAGACCCTGGATATCTATAGCCTTGTTCCCATCTTATGCTACCAGTATGGGAAGGGGAATAATATATACCAGGCCTCACGTTTGCACTAGCTGTAAGCAATGAAAAACAGCCTGAGGTGGCAACTGAATATAAGACAGTAATTTATATCTCCACATAACAATACACATCACTAATGCATTGCACAGTCATCAGTTATGTATACAAGGCTTTCAGTGGTATAATTATTTGTACCAGCAAACCATTGCTATAAAAGTAACATAGCTATCACACAACATCAGAATCAACCAGAGACCAAGAGCTACATATGTATAGCTTCGCCCAACATCACTCACTGCTGGGAATGAGACTATGCACTTACTATGCTACTGGATGCCATCGATGTCATCAGATGCAAGCACTGTGGCATGGAGATTCTTCGCAGCTGAAGCATTGGCCCTTTTGCGTTTTTGTGGCTGAAATCTAGTCCTACGGTCTTCATATGAGGAACTCTGTGATCATTTGGTGCAATATTGGTGCAATTAACACCTGCATGCAACTGATCATTCCTAACAGGTGCAATCCAG
The DNA here is from genome assembly GCA_963931865.1 of Axinella damicornis. NCBI lineage: Eukaryota > Metazoa > Porifera > Demospongiae > Axinellida > Axinellidae > Axinella > Axinella damicornis. Next base: position 8,576,724 of record OZ007508.1, read on the forward strand.
AAATGTATTGGAAACATGCTGACTGAGAGATATTTTGTAGAATAAGTCTTTATGCTTTGTATGTATTAACAATTCCAACCCACAGCGGTGTTCTGTATGGATTCACAATGCTAGTGATACCAAATTTGTGTGATAAAAGTTATTCCTCTTTCCGCCGATCACGTGAATGTTGTTGGATGTATTGAGTGTAGGATTAGTGGGGGCGTGTCTCACCTAGCCATGAAAAATACCGACGTACTCGAATTATGTGCACTGCAGAGAAAATTCCAACGCAGAGCATCATTGTGCAATGTGCGAGGATTCTAAAAATACCCACTTTGTGTAGTCTATCTAGCACTCTGTGTCCGCCGATTACGTTTAAATATCTACCAAGAAGAAGCAGAACGAACACGGTGCAGTCAATGACAACTCACCGCCCGTATTTTACCAGCGTTCCTGCCGCGTTGTTCAGCAGCTTGGAGGTGACGGACTTGGAGCTCATCGGTCTCTGCGTGACTGAATGACTTATCCCTGGCCCGAGAAAGCAAGTACGCCAGCGCTGTTTACTGTAGCGCTATCCGGAAAGATGAACGGTCAAGCGTCGATATCGCGCGGGGCGCGCATGTCCAGCTAACATCAAAGGCAACAGGGCCAAACGTGCTAATAGTTTGTTATTAGCGCTATGATCGTTTTTGCTCAAAACTTCTTGATATGTTTTGCGTTGTAGTCCTACGGTCTTTCTGCGTTACAGGTTCAAATCCATCGTCATCATCAAGGCCGTCGGAAGCGGTGCGGCAGGTGCGGCTATGGCCGCACCACTTTTTCGAGAAGTTGAAATTATTTTTTTTTGAATGTGTGCGCGAGCACGTGCAAATATAATGAGTATGACTGTCAAAGCGAAGTTACCAACTCCTTTACTTGCTCATCAGCCCTTGTCCTTCAAGTTTCCAAAGAGCGAATTCGGGAAAAAAAGTGTTGTGAAGAGATCGATCCAACCTCAGTGGTTTGCTCGTTGGAAGTGGCTACACTACATGTACGACGAAGAACGCAAGTTGGCCTTCTGTTCACGTGCGTGAAAGCCTACAAAGAAAACAAGCTCCATTCGTCTACCAACCTTGAGACGACCTATATTTCAACAGGGTATAGTAACTGGAAAGATGCCTCGGTAAGAATTGCAGCTCATGAAGCCAGCGCATGTCACAAAGATTCCGTACTGAGGACTATTACACTTCCGGCTACAACGCGCGATATAGGCGAAAGCCTCTCAGCACAGCAAAAGAAATGTTTTCTGTATTGGTGCGTGTGCAACAGACGGTAATTTCATCTCAGCTAAGATTTGTGCTTTTATCACAGAAGGCTCTAAAAGTAGCCTCAGAGAGCATGAATATCAAAAAATTTCCTGGGGGGGCATGCCCCCAGACCCCCTTAGCTATATGTATAAAGCGCTACTGCTGCACATTGGCCTTACCACTTCCTCTGTGCTTCCGACGGCCCTGATCATCATCATCTTCCATGGCCATCTGCGGCGTGGAGTCACCCTTATCCCCCTTTCTCCTCTTTGACACGTGAAATCCACTCATGGTCACTGACGCTGCAGCTAGCTTCTGAGAGAGTGAGTTTTTGTGCTGTTGCAGCTGCTTTTAACCAAGTCTCCGCCGACCACGTACATACCTTTGAATTATGCGCATGCGTTGATATGCGGCTTGCATTGGCGGCGCACGCTAGAGTCGTGTGGACCTCCTTCCACGTTAACTTGGCATTCATCTTTGTAAGATTTTAACGGCTAAGTTCTAAATTACATTCCGTCTACACCATGGTCTACATTCTGAGAAGCCTCGTGCGGTTTGGCTGTTTATACGGATGCAGGATGTAATCTTTGAGCCCGGGTGGTAACTATATATACCAAGTCTAAGCCCTGTAAGCTAGCTAGTCCATTCCTGCCACTGCATGGTCTTGCATCTCATCATGCCAAATGTACTGTGGTTAGCCAGAGTCGGTATTTCCTCCACTATCATTAATTTTGAGAATGAGAATCATGCATGAATCCAATGTTCACTGCTGAAAGTAGTCTAAGTGTGTATCTGTGTGTGGAATTTTATGCAATCCAAAACATGCACAGCGTTTCAAGACCAAGTACATCATCGTCGCTTTTAGGCGGGCATTCCATGTCCTGGAGATCTGATGAAGATGAGGAACCTTCACTTCTTGTATTCATTTGCTCTGAGTTCGACATTTCAGTTTACGCCTTGCTTTCTGCTTCTTCCTTTTGATGAAGGACTGTGTTTTCCCATGACTATATAATGGAAGATTGGAAACAAGACTAGTGTCATATACACTTTCTACCCAGCTGAAATTAGATACCAGGAGTGAAAGCATCTTTGACAACAATTAACACACAATCGCATTGTGTACATTTATAGTCCCTTCCCATTCCTATAATATCCTTGGCCTTTAACTGGACAATTTATTGGCTTCCGTTGGCCACCACTCATGCTTCGACAGTATGTGATGTCACAGGGAGAAACGGCCTGGGAACTTCCGCGACTTCAAACTGTTACTTCCGCTGCCAGAGAGTTGCAAGACCCAATCAGATTTCAGATCGCTGTCACATGACAACAGTAAACCGAATTTCGTCATGTGTTGAAACGTCGCAGTCACGCCCATTCATCACAATAGTTGATCGTTCGATCGCGCTAGTGTAGTCGCCCTGCACAACGACTTTGTTCGTTCGTCTTCAGCTTGACTTCCGTCGCAGAACCTGCACAAACAGTTGCTTCCACGAGCAGGAAAGGACCATTCTCAGCCGGTGAAAATATCAGAAGTATCACGTGGACTTCACTGCTTGAATGAGGTATGCAATTGCCATGACGTTACGTCCGTATACAGTTTGAACTCGCGGAAGTTGCCAAGCCGTTTCTCCCTCCCAAAACGGCCTGGGAACGAGGCTATAATGGCTTTAGACCAGCCAGACTGTTTATGTGCTGGTGTTTGCTGTTCAGAATCTGTATTGAACATCTGCTGTCCAAGTTATAATTATTTGCTTGCATTGTTGGACCATCTGGGTTCAGTGAAAGCTACAAATGTACTGGTAGCTACACCTGCTGTCCAGCTGTCCATTCACTTGCACTTTGCATTGGTGTACTATCTAGAAGCTAGCTACACCTGCTGTCTATGTTATGCACATTCACTTGCATTGGTGTACTATCTGGGTTCAGTAGAAGCCAGATGGGTGTACACCTGCTGTCCAACTGTCCATTCACTCAGGCTTGCCCCATTGATGTTCTGCATCTGCCTAGTATATATACTACATGTACTTTGACATCTAGGCCTGCACGATATGGCAATATTTACCGTTATTGACAGTATGCGTTCATGGCAGTGCGTTTTTTTTTTGACATGAACGGTATTTTCGAAAAACGGATAATTAGGACGTTCGGTAAGTGCACGAGTTCGAGGCAGCTTAGTCGATCGATCAGTATAGCGCGCGATGAGCGACGTACACGCAATGGTTCTACAGAGCCTGGTGAATCTGCTGCAGGCGAAGCCGAGATCTCGTTAATAAACGAAGCTGTTACTGCTGTTTGGAACGAGTGTCGAAGCAGACGAGAAAGGCAAACCACAATTACCTGACCGCCCAAAATGCCGCGTGCGTATGCAAGCCACCAAGTCTCAGCGAAGGACGGTAATCTTTACAGCCAGATTGTACTTTTATTAGTTATACCTTGCCTTACCTCTGCCCTTGCCAAGCTGTATGGCTACTTTTGTACGATATTTAGTAATATTGTGGCATCATGTGTGATGATATACCGTGGGGTTTAAAAAAATGATATCGTGCAGGCCTATTGACATCAACACGTTGTGTTCATGTGTGTTTCAATCTATGCAGGTTGCACGTGAAGAGTGGTCTGGTGCGCTGTGGGCCAACCTGAACACTGAGCAGCTGACGGAGGAGTTCATGCGGCAGTTGAGGAAGCTCCCTAAGGATGTGAAGGCCCTGCCCATCTGTCATGTGCTGGAGGAGAGGATGAGGGAGTTCAAGGACTCTGTGCCTCTGTTTCTGACCTCAAGAATGATGCCCTCAGGGACAGGTGGGTGGATGGTATATACGTATGTACATTGTATATTGTAGGACTGTATAATGTTCATAAGTACGTACATGTACATGCATATGCATCCCTCTTTGTCCCGTCTTCTGCACCCTCTCCTCTCCCCTACCCTCTTTTCTCCCTTCCCTCTCATCTCCTCTCCCCTACCTCCTCTCTTTCCTCCCCTCCCCCTCTCCCCTCCCCTTCTCTACTCTCCCATTCTCTGCATCCCTTCCCTCCCCTCCCGCTCTACTCTCTTCGAATTCTCTTCTCTTGTCCTCCCTTTCCTCCACTCCCTTCCCTTCTCTACTCCACCCTCTCCTCTCCATCCTCCCACCCCCCATCTTCTCCCTCCCTGCCTCTCTTGCAGACACTGGCAGAAGCTAATGGAGCTGACTGGGAAGAATTTTGACGTGAATCCGAAACATTCATCTTGGAGAACCTCTTTGCCATGGAGCTGCATAACTATGCTGAGACCATTTCGGACATTGTTGCTTCTGCCAACAAGGAGCTCAGCATTGAGAAGAGCCTCAGTGAGGTTGTATCCACCTGGCAGAGCCTGCGCTTTTCTGTGATAAAGTATGTGGTTACCCCTGTGAGCTTCGTACAGTGCAGGTACTACCCATTACAATAAATGGCTCATTTTTAGTACAGTATGCTGCAAAATGATTGTATGGAACATAAGGTCTGTCTTGATTTCATTCAGTGCATGCTCTATCACGTATTCACAGGTACATGCGAGGTACTCAGGAGCGGGGGCACATCCTGGGGGCAGTGGATGAGATTGTGATGACCCTGGACGACAATGCAGAGCATGGCAGCCTCCCGCTTCGTGGGGCCATTCTTTGAGAAGGTTCAGAAGTGGGAGAAGTCCCTGTCACACATCAGTGAAGTTGTAGACGTAAGTTGGCATGTTGAAGTGGAGTGCATGGTTGTCATGGAAAACTACATACCCTCAAGTCTCTCTTTTGCCAGTTTGTTCTGTCGTCTAACTACTGATTGTCATAAACAACACACATACGTACGTACATGTACTTACTCACGCACACACGCACGTACACAAACACACACACACCCACACTCATGCACGCACATACGCACACATACACACTAATGCCGTACACACACACACACACACACACACACCGTACTCGTTCATTATTAGGCGCATACTCCTATATCTCCGGAGGTAGGAAATATGCGGCTATAAGCGAGATGCGCTTAATTTCGAATGACATTCCTCAAGTAGGAAGTACACTTCATTTCAAATTATAGTCTTTTCCACTCCGTAGGATTGAAAATAGCAGACTTAAGCTGGGACGAGAGTCAAACCTGCGCCTAACAGCAAATATGCGCCTATAAGCGAGCTGCACCTAATAACAAGCAATTATGGGATATCCCAAGCAAACATATACGTATGCACACATGTGCACATGTATGTAGCATATTGAGAGTTAAGATGGAAGTGAATTAGCAGTTATAATACACAACACAACATTTGAAGTTGGTACTTACAAAAACGAGTCCTTATCTTTGGTTGGACCCATGCAGGCCCTATATGAAACCCTGCACACTTTAGACTTTGCTATACCCAATCAGACTCTACTAGCTTGAAACCTTTCACACACACACTCACACACACAGGTGTGGATGGTCGTGCAGCAGAAATGGATGCACCTCGAAGGGATCTTCATTGGAGGAGACATTCGACAGCTACCAGAGGAGGCCAAGAAGTTTGACAACGTTGACAAGACCTTCAAAAAGGTGACGCAGTAAGGCAATGAGAACTGGGTTGAAGAAGATGTAGTATAGGAACACTTGTAGTGTGATTATGTATACACTTCAGATCGGGTGGTACATAGCCTCGTTCCCAGGCCCCCACCCAGCTTTTCGTCACTTACAGTACGGAAAAGCGCTCTCCCACTTAATCGTACTGCAAGCGACGGAAATCTAGGTGGAAGCCTGGGAACGAGGCTAGGTATAATGCACACTGCACTGTCAAATAGGCAGATATTACATTCTTGAGTGTATTCACAATTCACTCACTCTCGCATCGCACTCAGACCCACACCTCCCAACACACACAGATTATGACAGACACATCCAAGAATTCCCTGGTGTACGATGCCTGCCACTCCGAGAACCGCCTGCAGGACCTGCAGATGATCCACATGGGACTGGAGCGCTGCCAGAAGAGCCTTAATGAGTGACGGACTGTACCTGGACACCAAGAGGAATGCTTTTCCTCGCTTCTTCATCTCGGATGATGAACTGCTTTCCATCCTGGGCAGCCACGAGTGCACCTGTGTCCAGGAGCACATGATCAAAGTATGTGTGTGTGTGTGTGTGTGTGTGTGTGTGTGTGTGTGTGTGTGTGAGTGTGAGTGCATGTGTGTGTGTGTGTGTGTGTGTGTGTGTGTGTGTCTGTGTGTGCGTGTGTGTGTGTAGACTGTAGAGGGAGGATAGTGGTGAATCTTCCTCCTCTGATGATGATTTTTACCCTCCTCCCTCCCAGATGTTTGACAAAATAGCTCGACTGAGGTTTGTGCAGGGACCCTCTGGGGAGCCCACAGCGGATGCTCTGATCTCGGCCGAGGGGGAGATGATGGAGTACCGGCAAGGGGTGTTGGCTGAGGGGAAGGTGGAGGACTGGATGACGGTAGTGCTCAATGAGATGAGGAGCACCAACAGATTCATCACTAAGGAGGCCATCTTTAACTACTGCCATGGAAAATCAAAAGGTGTGTGTGTGTGTGTGTGTGTGTGTTGGCGGGTGGGTATTGGGTGTGTGTGTGTGTGTGTGTGTGTGTTGGCGGGTGGGTATTGGGTGTGTGTCTGTGTGGGTATAGGTGTGTGTGTGCAGATGTTTGGGTGTGTGGGTGTTGTGTGTGGGGGAACTGTTACAAGAGGAAATGACCATATTGCATGATGCTGGCTGACGTAGAAAGGATTCTATACGTGCATACTTTCTGTTCCCTCCCTCATCTGTGAGCCAACTGAAGGGACAATTCCTGTTGTGTGTTTCCCCCACTCCAGGGTGGAGTGGATGTATGACTACCAGGGTATGGTGATCGGGGCGTGCAACCAGGTGTGGTGGACGTGGAAGGTGGAGGACGTCTTCAGGAAGGTCAAGAGGGGAGACAAGATGACCATGAAGTACTAGGCCGAGAAGCTTCATTCGCAGATTGATGCCCTGGTGGTGCAGGTAGGTGTGTGTGTGTGTATGTGTGTGTGGAGGTGTTTGTATGTATGTGTGTGTGTGTGTGTCAAGGTACCGTAGATCGGGAAATTTTCGTGTTAAAAATATTTCGTGTGTAAATTTTTCGTGGTGTTAAATTTTCGTAGTTTAGCTCATCAACGAAGATTTTTTTAACAATCATTGTGTCAAGAATGGAGACGTACGAACGAGCTGCTGCTATATGCCATCGTCACTGATGTGCCGACAAAGCGTTCTTCTGGGCTGTACTGTATCTCCTGTACGGCCCGCGCTTCTTCCCTTCCGCTTCGGCCTGCCGTTTGTCGAATCGAGCACCTTCTTGCTCCCGATTCTCTGAGGCAATACCTCGCGAAGGAACGGAGAGCGACAGAGATCTTTTGAGATCGGGGAGTCCATCTGCGGCCTTGAAGAATCGCAGAACTTGAAGGACCGTGAGCGCAGCACAGGTGAATTCAGTACTACTACTAGGCTCACCGTAAAAATTATCCGTTGTAAATAAATTTTGTGTGTTAACAACAAAAATTTCCCGATCTACGGTACATAGGTGTATACAGCAAGAAGTGCGATGCATAAGTATATTATTGATATGCACATGCTGAAGTCACCTCTTTTATGTGCGTATGACTGGATATCAGAGAACGCGGTAGCGTTCTCTATTTAGGGATGGCCAAGGAAATTTCGATTTTACCATACTGATGCACCAGCAGGATAACGGCCAAAGAAGCTACAACCCCCCAAACCCAGCATGCAGACAGAATGATACTGCCTAGCAATTCACAAAAACACTCACAAACGTACATTAGAGTACGCGGGAGTCGATGAACATGTCGCGGAGAAAAGTCCGATTTCGTCATCTTCTTTCTTCTTTCTCATAACAAAACTTTGCCCATGGATAGCGTACCAACTAAAGCACTTCTGGAGTTCATTTACGCACAGAACAACACCGATTTCACCGTAGTAGAGCCTTTGAGCCCTTTTGTCCACGAACTGGCAAGACCAGCAGTTTTAGCTAGCTACGATCCGATGGCATTCTAGCACGATGCCATTTCGACGCAATGAGGTCACGTGTTCGCCAATTGCGCATGCGCAATCCAAAATGCAAGCACATTTTGTGTTCTTTTGCTTGTGATGGCTGCGTTTGGTACACTAACAGAATCCCTGTGAATCCGTCATCTGGTGGCTTCTACTGCTACGAGGAAGTTCTACCAACCTGTTCTTGTCAAGATGTATTGTGACTATGCCATCATGGAGGCGTGGCTTTCTTTTCATGACGTAACTACAGTGCAGAACTGTGAGGCTAGAGTTTTGGATTTCCATTGCAAGCACATGACCTGCACGGCTGCCATCGAGCTCATCTGATGAAAGGTGAATGCCCCACCCCCTCATCCGCGAAGGCAACAATAAACATTGATCGTTGATCACAACAGCAACATCAAAAATTATTAATGGAAACTGCATTAAAGCCTGCTCAGTGCCCAGCAGAAGGTCCACGTCCATCAAGAGAGACCATCGCAGCTTTGTTGACATGGTGATCGCCTCGTAGTCTCGGGCCTAGGAACGAGGGTAACATGGTGATTATCATTAAGTAACAATACCAGTCTGGCATACATCCAGTTCCCCCGTACCCTTATGGTGATGTGATGTTGCATGTACCATGACTAAGAAGTTACGCATTTCATGCGCTCAAAAAAGTACGCAAACTAGTGGCAAAACATTTTCTGCGAAAATTGAAAAGGATTTAGTGATGGCCTGTCACATTCGGAATTATTCCACCCCTCGAAAAAGCTAAGAAACAAGGAGAAATGCCTTTAACCAGGCTCAGTCCCATCCCCTCCCTAAATTCTACATTTTATAATGGATGGGACTGAGCCTGGTTAAAGGCATTTCTCCTTGTTTCTTAGCTTTTTTGAGGGGTGGAATAATTCCGAATGTGACAGGCCATCACTAAATCCGTACCCTTATGGTGATGTGATGTTGCATGTACCATGACTAAGAAGTTACGCATTTCATGCGCTCAAAAAAGTACGCAAACTAGTGGCAAAACATTTTCCACATGTTTTGCCACTAGTTTTTGCCACTAGTTCATACATAACCTTGTGTCAGGTGGAGGTATGTTTTTGTGCCAAAATTGGCACATTTTGGAAACTATTTTCTACCAATAATTATTATGGCACATTTTGACCTGCCAATGTTGGAATTAAACAAAATTGGCACTTCTGTTCTGTAGGGTGACTGATTTGCCATTTCATTTCTGCCAAAATGGACCAATGAACCTTGATTGGTACAATCAGGAGCTTATGAGCGGCGGAGCCGCAAAGGAGCGTGTAACTCCGGTTCCGTCCAAATACTTACGTATTTCCGTTTTGGAAACGAAGAAGAATTCGTCTCCAAACGGTGAGGGGTCCCGGGATCTTCAAAACTACCACGTTTTTGTGGCAAATCGCTTTCACTGTCACCCGTTCGCTTGGCCATTTCACTGCGGCTAGGTCAAAGGCACTCCGCTGAGTGAGTGTCAAACTTCTCACATCGCTACCACAGAACACGTGGGTTTTTATGTCGTCATTATGATGCTAGATTGAAGAACAGGTTTCCATATTTGGAAGTCGCTAGCTAATAATTTGGATTTGGACGGCACTCGGGCGTATGCGGTAGTTGCACGCTCCTTCGCGGCTCCGCCGCTCATAAGCTCCTGGTACAATGTATTGGGTTGGAAGAACTTTGCACTAGGTATGGGTGAATGATTGAGATATGAAGCTGGGGATTGTGCCGTTGTTGTCAGCATACATGGAGCTTTCAATTGATGTCCTTAAAATGAATTTTAATTTCGGTTGGTTCAATACTGACCCAGTTCAGGGTCCCGTTGCATGGCTGGTTCAATACTGACCCAGTTCAGGGTCCCATTGCATGGCTGGTTCGGTACTGACCTAGTTCAGGGTACCGTTGCATGGCTGGTTCGGTACTGGCCCAGTTCAGTATCCCTTTGCGTTCAGTACTGACCCAGTTCACCATCCAGCCTGCTCAGTACTGACCCAGTTCAATATCCTGTTGCATGGCTGTATCCAGTTGACTTTGTGTGAAAAGCATAGGTGCTACATGTATGTCTGTGTTCTGGTAGCCTCATTCCTAGGCCCCACCCAGGTTTCTGTATGGTTAGGCGGGAGAGGGCCTGATACTTTTTATCACATGAGTGACATCAAGGGTAGAAAGATGGTAGAAACACTTGAATTGAACGTGGGCATACAGGGGCTCAGAACAGCAAGAAGAGTGAAGACACCAGATAACGTACCACACATATCTTGCTGTCATACATACCAAGCGTTGAATGTGTAGATGGTTGAACAACACGCAAAGCATAGGATTTTTGCTAACAATTTTGCCCTTTTTAGATTACGTCATGCTCACATGAGGAAACTCACTAGGCCCCCGCTCTGGGCGGGAGCCTCGGAACGAGGCCACCTGATACGGCTACGTTATTGATTGAGAGACTTACATGTATTGGTATAGAATGTGATTACTATTGTGAGTATTATAGGACGGTCTGTCCTCACTGCAGGACACAGCTGGGTCAGAGAGATTTGAGTCCATGAGTAGAATCTACTACAGAGGTGCAAAGGCAGCCATTGTGTGCTTTGGTGAGTATCTCAAGCAGTCTCTTCCCAGGCCAATTACAAGTGTGTATTTGAGTTGTGGTACGGTTCTTTGCTTTCCTGTCCTGTTTCCTGTCTTCTTCCTGTCCTGTCCTGTTACCTTTCCTGTCCTGTCCTGTCCGCAGACCTCACAGACCATTCCAGCTTTGAGAGGGCCACGTTCTGGGTTAACGAACTCAAGCAGACAGAAGAGGTTGGTGTTGAGAACCGGCACTTGTAGCTGTGGCTGCCGATGGTGGTAACATCATTCCTCCTTAGTCCTTATACTCTCCTCTCCTTAGTCCTTACTCTCCTCTCCTTCTTCCCTGCCTCCTCCCCACCCATCCCTCCCTCCACCCATCCCTCCCTTCATCCCTCCCTCCCCACCTGTCCCTCCCTTCGTCTCTCCCTCCTCCGTCTCTCCCTCCTTCGTCCCTCCCTAGCTCCCTCCCTCCCTCTCTAGGAATGTGTTGTCTATTTGTGTGGCACCAAGTTTGATCTGGTTGAAGAGAACAAGAAAGCAAGGAAGATTGATCTGGGAATTGTCAGAGACTATGCTGAAGGTATTGTATATCATTTCCTGTGTTTACATGACCATGGTAGCCAGGTGGGCATCAGTTGGAACACAGCTTAATCACCAGGTGTGTACTCATGAAGAGAGCCCATGAGTCTCAGAATACCACACACACATGCAGTTATGTGAATGGAATAGGCTGTCTGCTGTTCACATAGTTCAGAAGTAAGAACATCATTGAGAGAACAATACAGTTCACACCTGAATATGTTCTGATAGGTAAAAATAACATACATAAACAACATACATGTAGGAGCATTTTAAACGTGATGTTATCTTTGAGTTGTGCGTATTAGAACAGCTCTTCAGTGATGCCAAAACACTGGATCTCAGGATATGGCTTGGGTTTGATTCTAGCATGGCATGAATCGATGAACACATGCACACCACTGTCTCTCTGACGTCACTTTTGCCACACCGTAGTCGCTTGTTCTTAGGTACATGCGCCTATACATGTATCTCCACAGGAAGGAAATATTTGCCTATAACTGAGCTAGCTATCTGGTTAACACACCGTTCGACCGGCTGTTAAAAACTTGCCTGTCATCTTGCCATATGCCAAGGACCATCTCTACTTTATTATTGGAGAGGGGAGAGCAACAGCAAGTCAAATCAGGACCGTTATTGCAAGCAAGCTTATACTGAAGGCAAGATAGCCAGGACTTCGATAACATCGCACATCAGTAAAAGCCAGGCTGCTGTCCCATTACCATCAGCAATGTTAATGATGTCGCTATTATGAGTCAGGCTGCTGTCCCATAATGCATTACCATCAGCAATGATGTCATCATCACTGTTCAGCAATGATGTCATCATGACTCAGGCTGCTGCTGCAATTATAAGTATTGCATTTCTTTTCCAACTATATAGAAATTGAAACATCTGCCAAAACTGGTTATAACATTGGTGAGTTGTACCATTTGCGTTTGTGATTGTGAGGTATGTGTGTGCACAATGTGATCACTTAGGTTTGTGTTCATGTCATGTTCATGTCAATGTTGATGATTTCATGCCATGCCACAAGGCAGAGGGCCAATTTTTTTAAATGAGATGTACGAAGCAGCACTTGTTAGCTACATAATGTTCCATTCATGCTTGGGCTTATTGCAATAGCTATTGCAGTTTTTCCTCTTCTGATATTGAGACCTGGTTATGAGTCAGTTACTCTGTTTTTGGCACATCTCTCATCTACATCTGCCACTTTTGGTCTGTGTGATTTTTGTTAGACCATGTGCAAGGTTGTCATCTCCTACTGCCGACTGCCTCCTCACCACCCCCACCCCCACAACCACAACCACACCACCCCACCCCACCCCTTCACCTCACCATCCCCAACTACCTCACCATCCCAATCACCTCACCAACCTCCCCCCCCCCCCCCCCCCCCCCCCCCCCCCCCCAACCATCCCAACCACCTCACCATCCCAAGCACCTCACTGCCCCAATCTCCTCACCACCCCAACCACCTCACCATCCCAAGACCTCTCAGCTTTCTTGACCACCTCTCACTCATACAAGAGACAGCATATCAGAAGCCATTCCTTGCACCAAGTCTCCTTTGCCAGCCTTTGTGCTTTTAGCTTGAAGTGCTTGACTGGGCAAGGGCTTCTTAAAGATATTAATCTCATTATGCACTATCTGTGTTTGTGTTGTGTGTGTATGTGCATGTGCTGTGTGTGTGTGTGTTATTTGTGAGGAAGTTGGGATTAAGTATGTGTGTGTTATGTGTGAGGAAGTCGGGATTAAGTATGGGTTCCATCACCCCTAGACCCGTTGTTTATGTCGATTGCTGAGGACTGTCAATACGTCACGAGATAAGGGTGCTTCTAGACAAGGTATGCATACAAGTAATATTATGTGCACAATGGTTTTGGTGTGTGTTGTATGTCGGTGGAATGGGGGGAGGCGTTGAAGGAGGTTGGAAGTTGTAGTTCCTGATTCTTTAATCATGCAGCTCAATCCCTCAACAAAGGCAATAAAGTGATTGTCGATAAAATGCTCACGATCAACCATGATTGATCAACCATGATTGATGCACGTTGTGAATTTCAGGTCAAATATTATTGTGGTACAGAGGTTTGCATAAAGCTTGCAACAAGCCCTGCCTTACAGTGCTGAGACTAGAAAACCACAAGTCCCACCCTGTGCCTTTACCCTATACCTTAGTAGTACAATAATTTGCTTCCTACCCACCTAGCGCTTCCTAGCTGTAATAATAATACGTCACTATGTACACAGGGTGGGACTTGTGGTTTTCTAGTCTCAGCAGTGTTTGTTGCAAGCTTTATGCAAACCTCTGTATATATGTATGATGCCTTTTCTGATCCTACCCAGAAACTATGCAGGGCTCTGCTGGATTACGGTAGGAGCAGCCAACACCACAAAAGAAAGGCTGCTGCATCATGAAGAGCTAATTTGATTGGTTGATTGAATCACCATGCCCCATGCAACATGGCGTACTAGAAGTGCAACATCTTTTGCTTTTATGTGTACAGATGTTGGTAGGGTCTCCTCAGTTATAGCTTTTCTGTATTGCTTCTTTTACGTTTTTGTTTGCGTGTTTTATATTATGATATTCACGTTGTGTCCTAGTTTCGTGGGTGGCAGTGGCAGAGGGATTCCAGTAGCTGCTGCTGTTTTTGTGCGTTTACTACTCACAATATCATTGTAAACTGTGTAAGTGCAAATTGTGTTTGTATTGCAATGGAATTGTTCCGCCTCCAGTAGAAAAATTCTGTGGGGGAAGTTGTATATTTCAAGAGGCTACAACCCGGTCACTAACATAGTATTTCAAATCTTGGATGCAGCCTATCTGCATGGTGACCAATGGGTACAAAGGGTTGTTGTCATAACAATAGAAACCTGGAATTTCATTTTTGCAGTATATTTCTGATGGCAGTCATGATAGCCCTTACTCGTACAATGTTCTTCCTTCAGGTTCGCCAAGGTCAAGGGTCAAGGTTCATGCGTGTATGGGTCCCGGGAATTGGCGGGCTGCGATCTGATTGGTCAGTCATTTTGGCGGGCATCCTTGTGCCTCAGTTCGATGTTAACTGCGGTAAAGGGAAACTTTAAGTGGGAATGACTGCTGCCTATTTCTGATGACAGTCATGTGAAGACAATTTAATGCAACTGCTTCACGTCTTGCACGTACATGCTCTTCGCTCAGGTTCGCCCCCAAAGCAACACATCGTGCCACGCGCCTGATTCAGAGCGCAGGCCCGTGTATGGGTACTGGGATTAGCGAGCTGCAATCTGATTGGTCAATCTTTGGAGGCTGTAATTATTTTTGGCGGGAATTTTGAAATCCTTGAGCCTCGAGTAACATCAGTTTTCACATTTCAGTGTTAACAGCGGAAAAGCATATCCGAATGAATGCTGAAACGCGAGAGAAGACGAAACCACACTCAGGGATGAGGTCCTCCTCAGCTTCTGCTGCGCCAGTGAAAATAATGGAGTCGTTGTGCGTTACGCCAATTCTCCGACCTCATGACGCCATGTCATTCTGCAGTAAATCCACTCCTGTACTCTCACGCTTTTCCTTGTTGTCGCCAGCTGTCACACCTGTGGATGGTACGTTTGCGAGTAGACATGCCCCCTCACCATGCAAAATATTTCTGTTCATCCCTTCTGTTCAAGGGATAACGATCGATCCGCATTGTCTCGGAGAAGTGGTGTGGAGGAGACTCGTGGATACCACTTTTGTTCTAGGTGAGTTGACCTCCCCCTCAAACCTGCAATATTATTATTCATTCCTTAGCTAGAGTCTTTCATTGTCTGGATGGCGACTCTCCGCAGGCGATCTGGACTCTCCACGTTGTCTCGGAGAAGTGGAGTGGAGGAGACTCGTGGATACTTCTTTTGTCTAGGTGAGTTGACCTGCCTCTCCACCCTGCAATATTGTTATTCATTCCTTAGCTAGAGTCTTCCAATGTCTGGATGGCGACTCTCCGCTGGCGAGCTGGACTCTCTACTTTGTCTCGGAGAAGTGGAGCAGAAGAGACTCGTTGATTCTCCTTTTTTTCTAGGTGAGTTGACCTTGCCCCTCAACGCTGCAATATTGTTATTCATTCCTTAGCTAGAATGTCTGGATGGCGACTCTCCGCAGGCAATCTGGGCTCTCCACATTGTCTCGGAGAAGTGGAGTGGAGGAGACTTGTGGATACTTCTTTTGTCTAGGTGAGTTGACCTGCCCCTGCCCCCTGCAATATTGTTATTCATTCCTTAGCTAGAGTCTTCCAATGTCTGGATGGCGACTCTCCGCTGGCGATCTGGACTCTCCACGTTGTCTCGGAGAAGTGAAGTGGAGGAGACTCGTGGATACTACTTTTGTTCTAGGTGAGTTGACCTGACTCTCCACCCTGCAATATTGTTATTCATTCCTTAGCTAGAATGTCTGAATGGCGACTCTCCGCAGGCGATCTGGACTCTCCACATTGTCTCGGAGAAGTGGAGTGGAGGAGAGTCGTGGATACTACTTTTGTTATAGGTGAGTTCACCTAACTCTCCCCCCTGCAATATTGTTATTCATTCCTTAGCTAGAAAGTCTGGATGGCGACTCTCCGCTGGCAATCTGGACTCTCCACGTTGTCTCGGAGAAGTGGAGTGGAGGAGACTCGTGGATACTTCTTTTGTCTAGGTGAGTTGACCTGACCCTCCACCCTGCAATATTGTTATTCATTCCTTACCTAGAGTCTTCCAATGTCTGGATGGCGACTCTCCGCTGGCGAGCTGGACCCTCTACTTTGTCTCGGAGAAGTGGAGCGGAAGAGACTCGTTGATACTCCTTTTTTTCTAGGTGAGTTGACCTTGCCCCTCAACGCTGCAATATTGTTATTCATTCCTTAGCTAGAGTCTTCCAATGTCTTGGTGACGACTATCCGCAGGCCATCTGGACTCTCCACATTGTCTCAGAGAAATGGAGTGGAGGAGACTCATCAATACTAGTTTTGTTCTACGTGAGTTGACCTGCCCCTCAACCCTGCAATATTGTTATTCATTCCTTAGCTAGAATGTCTGGATGGCGACTCTCCGCAGGCGATCTTCACTTTCAACATTGTCTCGGAGAAGTGGAGTGGAGGAGACTCGTGGATACCATTTTTGTTCTAGTTGAGGTGACTTGACTCTCCACCTTGCAATATTGTTATTCATTCCTTAGCTAGAATGTCTGGATGGCGACTCTCCGCAGGCGATCTGGACTCTCCACGTTGTCTCGGAGAAGTGGAGTTGAGGAGACTCGTGGATACTTCTTTTGTCTAGGTGAGTTGACCTGACCCTCCACCCTGCAATATTGTTATTCATTCCTTACCTAGAGTCTTCCAATGTCTGGATGGCGACTCTCCGCTGGCGAGCTGGACCCTCTACTTTGTCTCGGAGAAGTGGAGCGGAAGAGACTCGTTGATACTCCTTTTTTTCTAGGTGAGTTGACCTTGCCCCTCAACGCTGCCATATTGTTATTCATTCCTTAGCTAGAGTCTTCCAATGTCTTGGTGACGACTATCCGCAGGCCATCTGGACTCTCCACATTGTCTCAGAGAAATGGAGTGGAGGAGACTCATCAATACTAGTTTTGTTCTACGTGAGTTGACCTGCCCCTCAACCCTGCAATATTGTTATTCATTCCTTAGCTAGAATGTCTGGATGGCGACTCTCCGCAGGCGATCTTCACTTTCAACATTGTCTCGGAGAAGTGGAGTGGAGGAGACTCGTGGATACCATTTTTGTTCTAGTTGAGGTGACTTGACTCTCCACCTTGCAATATTGTTATTCATTCCTTAGCTAGAATGTCTGGATGGCGACTCTCTGCAGGCGATCTGGACTCTCCACGTTGTCTCGGAGAAGTGGAGTGGAGGAGACTCGTGGATACTTCTTTTGTCTAGGTGAGTTGACCTGACCCTCCACCCTGCAATATTGTTATTCATTCCTTACCTAGAGTCTTCCAATGTCTGGATGGCGACTCTCCGCTGGCGAGCTGGACCCTCTACTTTGTCTCGGAGAAGTGGAGCGGAAGAGACTCGTTGATACTCCTTTTTTTCTAGGTGAGTTGACCTTGCCCCTCAACGCTGCAATATTGTTATTCATTCCTTAGCTAGAGTCTTCCAATGTCTTGGTGACGACTATCCGCAGGCCATCTGGACTCTCCACATTGTCTCAGAGAAATGGAGTGGAGGAGACTCATCAATACTAGTTTTGTTCTACGTGAGTTGACCTGCCCCTCAACCCTGCAATATTGTTGTTCATTCCTTAGCTAGAATGTCTGGATGGCGACTCTCCGCAGGCAATCTGGGCTCTCCACATTGTCTCGGAGAAGTGGAGTGGAGGAGACTCGTGGATACTACTTTTATTCTAGGTGAGTTGACCTGACTCTCCACCCTGCAATATTGTTATTCATTCCTTAGCTAGAATGTCTGGATGGCGACTCTCCGCAGGCGATCTGGACTCTCCACATTGTCTCGGAGAAGTGGAGTGGAGGAGACTCGTGGATACTACTTTTATTCTAGGTGAGTTGACCTGACTCTCCACCCTGCAATATTATTATTCATTCCTTAGCTAGAGTCTTTCATTGTCTGGATGGCGACTCTCCGCAGGCGATCTGGACTCTCCACGTTGTCTCGGAGAAATGGAGTGGAGGAGACTCGTGGGTACTTCTTTTGTCTAGGTGAGTTGACCTGCCCCTCCACCCTGCAATATTGTTATTCATTCCTTAGCTAGAGTCTTCCAATGTCTGGATGGCGACTCTCCGCTGGCGATCTGGACTCTCCACGTTGTCTCGGAGAAGTGGAGTGGAGGAGACTCGTAGATACTTCTTTTGTCTAGGTGAGTTGACCTGACCCTCCACCCTGCAATATTGTTATTCATTCCTTAGCTAGAGTCTTCCAATGTCTGGATGGCGACTCTCCGCTGGCGAGCTGGACTCTCTACTTTGTCTCGGAGAAGTGGAACGGAAGAGACTCTTTGATACTCCTTTTTTTCTAGGTGAGTTGACCTTGCCCCTCAACGCTGCAATATTGTTATTCATTCCTTAGCTAGAATGTCTGGATGGCGACTCTCCGCAGGCAATCTGGGCTCTCCACATTGTCTCGGAGAAGTGGAGTGAAGGAGACTTGTGGATACTTCTTTTGTCTAGGTGAGTTGACCTGCCCCTGCACCCTGCAATATTGTTATTCATTCCTTAGCTAGAGTCTTCCAATGTCTGGATGGCGACTCTCCGCTGGCGATCTGGACTCTCCACGTTGTCTCGGAGAAGTGGAGTGGAGGAGACTCGTGGATACTACTTTTGTTCTAGGTGAGTTGACCTGACTCTCCACCCTGCAATATTGTTATTCATTCCTTAGCTAGAATGTCGAATGGCGACTCTCCGCAGGCGATCTGGACTCTCCACATTGTCTCGGAGAAGTGGAGTGGAGGAGAGTCGTGGATACTACTTTTGTTATAGGTGAGTTCACCTAACTCTCCCCCCTGCAATATTGTTATTCATTCCTTAGCTAGAAAGTCTGGATGGCGACTCTCCGCTGGCAATCTGGGCTCTCCACATTGTCTCGGAGAAGTGGAGTGGAGGAGACTCGTGGATACTACTTTTATTCTAGGTGAGTTGACCTGACTCTCCACCCTGCAATATTGTTATTCATTCCTTAGCTAGAAAGTCTGGATGGCGACTCTCCGCAGGCGATCTTCACTTTCAACATTGTCTCGGAGAAGTGGAGTGGAGGAGACTCGTGGATACCATTTTTGTTCTAGGTGAGGTGACTTGACTCTCCACCTTGCAATATTGTTATTCATTCCTTAGCTAGAATGTCTGGATGGCGACTCTCCGCAGGCGATCTGGACTCTCCACGTTGTCTCGGGGAAGTGGAGTGGAGGAGACTCCGTGGATGCTTCTTTTGTCTAGGTGAGTTGACCTGACCCTCCACCCTGCAATATTGTTATTCATTCCTTAGCTAGAGTCTTCCAATGTCTGGATGGCGACTCTCCGTTGGCGAGCTGGACTCTCTACTTTGTCTCTGAGAAGTGGAGCGGAAGAGACTCGTTGATACTCCTTTTTTTCTAGGTGAGTTGACCTTGCCCCTCAACGCTGCAATATTGTTATTCATTCCTTAGCTAGATTCTTCCAATGTCTTGGTGACGACTATCCGCAGGCCATCTGGACTCTCCACATTGTCTCAGAGAAATGGAGTGGAGGAGACTCATCGATACTAGTTTTGTTCTACGTGATACTACTTTTGTTCTAGGTGAGTTGACCTGACTCTCCACCCTGCAATATTGTTATTCATTCCTTAGCTAGAATGTCTGAATGGCGACTCTCCGCAGGCGATCTGGACTCTCCACATTGTCTCGGAGAAGTGGAGTGGAGAAGATTTGTGGATACTACTTTTGTTCTAGGTGAGTTGACCTCCCCCTCAACCCTGCAATATTGTTATTCATGATTGGTATATAATTATATAGTCACGGGTATACACACATAATGCCTGAACATTATGTTTCTTGCATCATGCAGGATGGTGACGACCTTGAAGGGTCATCAAGTTCCATGCAGGATGGTGACAATCTGGAAGGGTCATCAAGTGCTCAGCTCCATACATTCTGAGGACAGGTCGGAATGTGAAGCAGTAGTTCATCTCAGTTGAGGGTACTCTCTACTATGAAGTCAATACACTAGCCAAAGCATTAGTAGCCATTGACTATACGTCGTTGCCTACCCAAAGCAAAGTGTCTATCGTTCTAATGGCACAATAGCATGATATTATTATTATTGAACCTCTTTAGTAGTCCTCAACTTTACGTTAAGTCCGAAACGCTGCATTTCTCGCACGTTTTGGGGCTTTAACTTTAACTTGTCTGTATTTTTGTATTTGGTGCATTTGTTGTCACTGTACAGTTTTTCCCAATCAAAACTGTGTAAAAGATGGCACGTAGTAATAGCAGAGCTTTGTACTGTAGGTAGCACTGAAGTTAAGGCTGTAATAGCACTTCAGGTGTTGGTTGTGGTAATCGGCTAATCACATGGGCTATAATGAGGTGTGGGTGTGGCATAAAATTCAAGCAGTCTACCACAGAATCTAATATATACTTTATAGAACACCCAAGAGCTACTTGGCTTTACAGCAGCGTGAGAGGAGAGGACCGAACGGAATGGAACGGTTCCGCCTACTAAAATACGGAACGCACGGAACGGAACGATAGCCAAGCTAGCATAATTTTCGCAGCGCAGGCAAAGACTTAGAGGACGCTTGAAATCATGGTAAGACTTGCTTGTCATATTCTGTTGAGAAGAGAAGAGGTATACTTGGCCAACCTTGCATGGGTCTCTGCGCGGAGGCTTCTCCGCGCGCGCATACTGGCGATCGCGCCCTGGACTCAAAGCGAAGGGCTAGCTTGTTAGACTAGCGGAGGCTCATGGATCACTCTCTCTGGATCTGGGAAGCTCTCTAAAAATTGTAAATGTAGTGCCTAATCTTTTCCTCACCATGCATGAACGTTGAACGTTGAACGTGAGCGCATAATGCATTGCGCTGTGCCTGATGTTCCGTTCCGTGCGTTCCGTATTTTAGTAGGCGGAACCGTTCCATTCCGTCCCGGATTTTAGTAACCACCCGCTGTACGGCAAACTTCCTAGCAACCACCTATTTTTAGATAGCTGAGCTATTTATACACATTATGTCGTCATTTCTAGCCCCATAGAAAAAACGTAGACGGCAAAACAGAGATTTATTTGACATTTTCCATGAATAAAATGATGATTATTATTATTTTATTATTATTATTATTAACAGCAGCACACCATACAAGCATTTTCAAGAATACAGCACTTGTGGATTGTTATGCTACCCTCCAGAACCCCTCATATGACTCCAGGAGTCCAAGAGAGCAGACAGGACCATCACAAAGACAAGCCTAAGAACGAGGTTTTCAAAGACGACTAACACGCCCTCAAATCCAAGGAATAGAGCTCAGAATCTTTGGAGTAAAGGGTCGTAGCCCACAGTGCTGGTTCATATTTCATCACTGGATTGTCCCCAACCTGCATGTTTGTGTGTGCATGAGAGAGTACCTCCAAACACTCCATTTCGTCAGCAGTGACATCAATGTCTCTTACGTTACGTACACCTATCCGTCCCATTTCCTTGTCATAAAAAAGGACTTGCAAAGGTCCACACAACATACTGCTATCAACAGGAGGACCTAGCTTTGCTAGTTTGAAGAGAAAGACTCTGAGACTCTTCTCCTAATAATTCCTTGTAGAATGTACTGGCTATGTGTAGGCGGGCTGTGAACTGTACTTGAACTTGCTCTCCCTTCCTCCCTCGCCCTCCGTCTCTCACTCACTCTACTGTAACCCTCCCTCCACGGTACCCATCCCTCCACTGTATCTCTCCCTCTCTCCCCCCCCCCCCCCCCCCCCCCCCCCCCCCCCCCCCAAATCCCCTGCCATTCACCATACCATGTCCTCGTTCCGTCTTTGTCCTGTCCTTGTCTATTTTGCTGTTCCATCCTCGTCCAGGGACAGACAGGTGACCCGTTACGTACTATGGGGAGGAGCTGGTTGATCCACGAGGGGAAGGGGCCGAGTTGGACTGCAAGGGACTGGACTACTCCATGCAGACCTTCATACATACAGAGTAATGTGTAACAGCCTGTGGTCTTCAGGTTCTTGGATAGCTAGCTATTTCGTAGCTAGCACTGTGTATTGACTAATTCACCAGTTGTTCACTATTTGAGCACATGGCAAGTTGATCTATTGCATCATCAGATTACATCCTCAGATTAATGCATAATTCATACTCAGTTATCAGAATTCAGTTACATGTATCACAAATGTAAAGAAAGAGCTCCCCACAATACAGTAACTCTGGTTGCAACCAGCGTTGCTGCATGCACCAATTAGGGCCTGAATGGTAATTGAATTAGTTGACTAAATGACCAAGCTAAGACTAAGACAGCCTTACTCCATAGCTTATAGAGATGGCAGTGTGTTGAATAAAATATGTGAAGTGATTTTGTGTTGTGGCACATGACATTCATTCCTCAATACCATTCAAATACACCAATTCGTCAACTAGGGAAATTCTCTAGCTGCTGAGCCCAACTAGCACAGCATCATCATAATTCATGCAGCCGTCACCCATCTCTGACAAAACATGACGTAATTATTCCAGTGCTCACTTCTGCTTCCTGTTCCCTTCCAACCACCTCCATCCAGCAGTATGGCCACCAACAAAGCAGCTAGAAGGCAGGTCCATGTCAAATTCCTCTTAGGCTGGCAGGTCACTCTGAGCCGGAGGGATCGAGAGGCATCTACCAGACAGACACTGACCCGCCACTGCTCTGCACTGATCGGCATCTGAAGTGAGCTGTGCATGTGTGTGTCAGGGAGGGGGGTGGGAGCTGCATGTTTCATGTTAGCTATAATTATATGGAAACACAGACATGCGGATTACACATGCCAAAGTCTTCAGTATACTGAGCACCATGATTGGCCCTCATTTGGAAGCTATAGCTATAGCTAAAATTTAATGTGTCTATGTGCACTTATGTGTGACAGCCTGTTTGTGAGTACATTCATAACTGTTACAACTAGAGGTGTTCATCTGAGAACACATACCCCGTGCGGAACGTTCCTTGTGCGGTCACATGAGTCGATTGGTACTGGGGAAAATTCGAGGGGCTAGCCCACTAGAGTAGGGCAAAATGTTGCGAATACTAGACGGAACAATAGTCACGACATCTGCAAAGTGTATAAAATTAATGGTGGGATAAGACTGCATGTTTCCAAACAGTCATCTCGAAGCATGAGGTTTCCAAATACGGTGTAGCTATGTTTCCTGTTCGTGATAGGACTCTGTGATCACTAAGAGGTAGAGCCAATGTTATGAATGGTTATGTAAAGCCAAAATAACAGCGAAACGAAGCACCTTGACTTCAGTCAAGTATACAGCTATTTGTTGACTCCCTTTTCAAAGGTTTTTGAGAGTCTATGTGTTCAATTATTTTTCACACACGACAGAAGTACAAAACCGATTGCTTAACCCCGCTTCACGCATGCGTGTGCGGGGGTATAATAAAGTCAGAACCACCACAATCATGCACTGTGTATGGTCAACTATAAGCTGACGAGCTATATAGAGGGTGAATACCATTCCGGCGGTTGTACGCTCCTTCTCGTTATTGACTCCTGTGTTAAATTAACAACTACTATAATGCAACATTGATGAAGTCATGTGAATTATAAGCCATTCACTAATACTCACAACACCAGTGGTTGATCCAGGGTTCTTAGAGTGATATTGGAAACATGGTTGCCCCATGACAGGTTGGAGGATATCAAGATCCCAAGGTATGTATAGGACTGGACTTTTTCCAGAGGCAGACCATTAACCACCATATTTTGAGTACATGTTGGCACCCGTTTCCTTGACAATAGAAGTGATTTGCACTTTTTAGCGTTGACGTACGTACTATCTCCATTGTAGGGTGTATGCTTTGTATTAGCTCACCAGCTATTCATGCATCCTTGTACTATGTACATAAAATCCTATACATAAAAAAGAGAGGGGATGGCTGCCATTATTGAGATTGAGCCACTGGGGGAATGTATCATTGCAAGTGTCCTCCAATAGGTGTCAACCAAATACCACCATGATCTATGATGAGTGTCAAGGAGTCCCATCAAATGTCTAACTCGCAGACGCATTAAATAACTACTAAGCCTGTAATAATAATTATGACATGCACTAGACTATTACAATGTCACAGAGTACGCAGCAATAGTTGAACATGGTTAATTGAACGATTACTTTTATAAGGAACAAAATTAGAGCAACATGCTTAGACGGATACCCGTATGGACCATAATTTTTATTATTGCAACTTGCTAAGTCTATAGATGTGTACACCTGATGGCTGAGCTGTAAGATAAATCATGAGCAGTAAGCTGTATTCTTGCAGAAGAATAATACGAAGTACACAGTAGAGTCTATATAGTCCATGTTAGTATGGGCCCATCAATTGGGAAAACATGGACCTAGGTATATGAACTGACCATTAATTGGTGGGTCTATATTATCTGTGTGCATTAGTTATATGCTGTAGAGATCCTCTCCCTTTGCAGGTAGGGGATAGAGTCTCGGTACCAGACTCCCAACCAAAGGGGGCCTGGGAGGTGAAGTCTGGTATAGTTGCATACATAGCAATTTTGCAGTCTGCAGAATTTCAGTGGCATGAATCTGATTTGCTGATTGCTATGTAATTGCATTGTGGCACTTCATAGGTTGATAGCCTCCATGCATATCACCTTTACTTGGCACTTAGGACTCCTCATGCAAGCTGTAGCCCATAATGGCTCTCCGTACGCAGACTCCCCCTCCAACTTTGGGTATGACTCCTGCATTCTGCAGTAAAGGGTCACTGAATAGGGCTGGTGTAAGCAGTATGGCTGCATGTACCATGTTTTTAAAATGTTGCACATAATATTGTCGTTATTCATAATATCCCCATCACCAGTTAATTGCATTACTGGAATAACTGCAAGTAGCTAGTTCATGCATGACTAATAAATTCCTCTTGTGTGCATTGTCTGGCAGATCTTTAAGAAGTGGCAGTAAAGGTTGTGCTGATAGCAATCACTACATGAAGAAGTGCAAAATTGCCAAAGCAGGAGTCATTCGTGAGACTATAAATTCCTTGAAACATTTTGACAACTCCTCAAAAGCAGCCAGCCACAGTGTAGCTACCTGTCGGTACCAGACTTCCATGATGCAGTTCTGTTAACTAGCTATACTTACAGCAAACATAACTATTGTGCATGCAATCTATTTCCCCCTTGAGAGAACATTATCAGTACCTGGTTTGTTGCAGCAAGTGGACTCATACACAAACTGACAGTGCACTCATGTGAGTGTTACTGGTTCACTGACTTCACTCTGCTTTGGGAGTATAATTATATAATATTGTGTAGCATGCTGATTTTCCTAGGCTAGTATCGATCAGAAGGATATCTCTTCTGCCTGTCCTGACGTCTGAAAAGGCAAGTCTCCTGGAAGATTCAGAAGAGTGGCATGCAAGGTACACTGATTTAGAAACCAGTTCATTGGCGAGCTGATGTGCCAAGCCTACTTATGGTTATGGCTGTGAAAAACATTTCCCAAAGAACATCCAATTTCAGTTTTTCCAAATTGTGTAACTACTTGGACTCCCTTGTGGAGACGTATTTGCTTAGCCTCGTTCCCAGGCTCCCACCTGGGTGCGCAGGGGGAGGAGCCTGGGAACGAGGCTATAGTATTGCTATTCTTGCACATACATGGGACAGGTAACCTGTGGCCTTGACGATTACCTGTATTGCTGTAAAAAAGAAGACCATTCATGAATAATTTGTGTCACATGCTTTGATGTTGCCATTGCTCGCCAATGCATTTATTTGGTGTAGAGCAAAATTCATGAGGTGCTCTAAGTTGCTTCACATGTGGTCTAAGTTACTTTTCGCCTAAGTTACTTTTCGCCTCCCCAATAACCGAGTACGAGTCTGGGCCACTCCGTACATACCGGTTCTCGACTCCTCGGCCTAGCAGCTCGAGTACGCCGGTTCCCATCTGACCACCGAAGCTAAAGGTGTCTGGTGGAAAGCAGGTTAGCCTCCTGTGATTCCAGTCACGCCTATCCATCGCTCCTGAGGCTTACACTTCGGTGTCTGACCTGTCACGGAGGGATGGGTTGTTGCTAGGTTGTATTTTTTTCTTCTTTTTTTCCCTTTCCCTCTCAAGTTCTGTTCTTTTTTGGTTTTCTTTTTCTTGTTCCTTTTTTTTCCGGTTCTTTTGTTTTCCTTTGGCATGGAGGGAAGCTTAAGGCTGCTAGGCTTTTTTTTTGGCATAATGATTATGTAATTATGCCCATAGGTCATGTGGCTTAGCATTAGGGTGGAGTTGGCCTATTAGCTTGGGTTTGAGGCTAGTCTTAGTATTGGCTCCTGATAATTATTACCCAATAGCATAAGTGTTGATGAGAGTTATGGGATACATCACTCATGCATCATATTCAATTTTCCACACCCGTATACGTACTGCTCTCTACCATAGAGAATGAAACTACTAGCTGTTGCAAGCAATTAGCTTTAAGATTACGGGATACTCGTGCGCATGCCGTGTGAAATGTATATTGGGAAATGTATACTTAAGCTCGCTAACCAAAGGTACGAACAGTGTGAGCAACTTGATTCTAGAGGTGGAGGTGCACTGTCACAAGGTGCAGGGCATGATGGAAGCTTTTACCGATACGCTGTATATATCCGTGCAAAAACAAGCAGTTCAGTTAACCAAAAAGCCGAGTGAGACAGCAGATAAATTCATTGACGCACATCAGCAACATGTACCAACACGTATTAATGTCCTGTTCCTGTTCATCAACTTCAGGGTGCCACACATCAAATATTAGCAACACTCGATTGGTTTGTTCACCATTGCTTTCCTTCCCCTGACATTGTAATGTTGGTTACTGAAGATAAAATTCAGAATGTCCTGTTCCAGTTCATCGACTTCAGGGTGCCACACATCAAATATTAGCAACACTCGATTGGTTTGTTCACCTTGCTTTCCTTCCCTTCGTGCCACACAGTATGCACATGTGAGTCATCAAACACCATCAGTTTCCCAACTTGCCAGGGTGTGGTGACATTGCCAACTCTGATTCGATAGCTATCAGGAGCTAAGAGGGGTAGGTAGGCGGAAATTACAGGGGCCAGTATGGATCTCAATACGGCTACCAGGCTTCAGAACTGAGAACACGGCGTTCCCAAATGCATTGTCCTTCATGAAACTTGAGATGCTCTGAAGCAGTTGTGCTGTTTGTGGACATTGAACACAGTTGGCTTCTACTCTGCTTCCTTGGTTGAAGAAAGGAAATACTCTCCACTCTCCAGTTGGTGTACTATTTATTTTCCATCCTTGAGGTTGCTGAGAAACGAGTTCATATTCAGTTTGGATGGCTTTGAAAGCACTCTTGGTTTCAAAACAAGAAGAAATCAATTGCAGTGTCTCACATTTGGATGTCTTCCAAACAGGATCCCTCTTTAGCCCGGGAAGAGTCCAGATATGAGGTTGGAATTCCGATAGGTCCACCTCGTCTCCTGATTCCCTATAAACTGTCCACGTTTATTGTCTATGCTTTGAACAGTCCCTACAATTCTGGGGTGATGTTGGGAATGATAATCATCCACACTTTCCGTAACTCCATCAACCTCCATTACGTACTCCCTACACCTCTGCATTAGCTTCATTCTGATAGTATCTTCCCCATGGCATCTTAAACATTTCAGAGACTGGCATGTAGCTAGACAGTTCATGCGGTCCCTGTTTGATTTTCCCTTCTCTTTTCTTGCTACATAAGTAGAACACAAACAAAAGAATATGGATGTAGCAAGGATACTTCCATGTACATAGACTGCTAAGCCGTCATGTTTTTGACTTCCAATTTTCTGTGGATTCTCTTCGCGCGCAACGGGTTAAAAAATTAACTACGTCATTCAAAGTGGTCTCCAACTCACGCAAAAAATGGCGGTTGGCTTCACAGAACTACTTGCCTTGAGGCCGTCGTAGCACCGACTATGGAGGACCAGCGTGTCGCGTGGATGAAGCAGCGCGTGTATGCCGTCCTTGGGCTGCACGAAGACACCCTGTTTGTGGATTTGCTGCAGAGGGAGGAGAATAATTTGGGCCAAGCGGGAGTTGCTCGACTACTTGGACCAGCCTGCGGCGCAGTACTCCCCTGCAGTGCTGTTCTATCCCCAGGAGGGGGAGGTCGAGATGGAAGAGGAAGTCGTGGAAGGTATTATAGCCCCAAAAGCTGCAGATACAAATCTATCTCCAAACAGGAGCTTATGAGCGGCGAAGCCGCGAAGGAGCGTGCAACTCCGTTCCGTCCAAATCCTAATTACTTACGTATTTCCGTTTTGGTGACGAAGAGGAAGGCGTCTTCAAACAGTGAGGGGTCCCGGGATCTTCAAAACTACCACGTTTTTGTCGCAAATCGCTTTCACTGTCACCCGTTCGCTTGGCCATTTCACTGCGGCTATGTCAAAGGCGCTCCACTGAGCGAGTGTCAAACTTCTCACATCGCTACCACAGAACACGTGGGTTTTTATGTCGTCATTATGACGCTAGATTGAAGAACAGGTTTCCATATTTGGAAGTTCGCTAGCTAATAATTTGGATTTCGACGGCACTCAGGCGTATGCGGTAGTTGCACGCTCCTTCGCGGCTTCGCCGCTCATAAGCTCCTGCTCCAAATTATGGTGCTGGTCTCCTAGTCATAATTACCCCGTGCGCGCATGCGCGAAGCGGGGTTAAGCAATCGGTTTTGTCTGTCAGTCGTCTGTCTGTCTGTCAGGCGAAGAAAATTGAAATCTCGCCACATAGACCCTCATAAACCATCAAAATGGAGTCAAACAATAGCAAATAGCAAAAAACTGCTCTATGTGTACCTGACTGAAGTCAAGGCGCTCCGTTTCGCTGTATTTCGGCTATTTCCTACTTTTCATAACCATTCATAACATTGGCTCCACCTCTTTGTGACCTCAGAGTCCCATCAAGAACAGGACACCCAGTGCATTTGGAAACTTCATGCTTCGAGATGACCGCTAGGAAACAGTGTTTTCTCACGATCTATGTACTTCACAGGCATCGTGGCTATTGTTTCGGCTGTTTTTTCCAGCTATTTCCTATTATTCGCAACATTTGGCCCCACCTCTCCAGCTTCACAATATAATTATATTGTATATACGGTAAGTGGTCACTCCCACACCTTGGATATGGCCATACACGACCACAGTATACGCGATAGCCGCCCTGTTCGATGCGCATCGGCAGAGATGTCACGTAGATTGTAGCTGCACTGCATGCATCCTGGCCTGTAGACGTTCAGCGTGGGGTATGTGTTCTATGAACACCTCTAGTTTCAGACCATTCTGAGTGGGGAAAGCAAAACGTTGTGGTTGCAGGCTAGAATGCACATATGTAGGTCCAGACATGGATGTAGAATTCACTGTTCCGTTTAAACGCTGTGTATAATTTGCGTGCGTTTTCACACAAACTGTTTTGGCAAATGAGGAAAGCAATCAAAGTGTAGCCTCGTTCCCAAGCCATTCCCACCACCAGTATTTGCAGTATGCAAGTACGGCGGGGGAAGGTCTGGGAGATCTGGTCACATGTGATGACGTCATGTAGACAGAGGGTAGACACACGGGGGCAGTGCCCAACCATTAGAATACCTGTTATCTGCTGGAGCTAATCTCTCATCTGTAGAACAACTGATTGAGGAGCTGGTGGAGCAAGCTGAGAGGCTAGAAGGAGAGGGCGCTGGGGAGGGGGACGGCGGGGCTGCTGGTGGCAATGGAAGTGGAGAAGCAGATGTGCATGCCTTCCTAGGTTCCTGTGGTCTGAACTGTTAGACCGTGACAATACTTAACATGTTACCAAAATGTCACTTGTCCATCAGTACTTGACAAGTGTTGTTGCTATCCCTGCTCAGTGTCAGTTGGAAGCTCTGATGGAGGCAGTACTACCAGTGGTGGCAGAGCGGAGGAGACTAATAGAGTTGTCAAGAAAGTGTGTGTGTGTGTGTGTGTGTGTGTGTGCATTTGTGCGTGCGTGTGTGTGTGAATGAGTGTGTGTGCATGTATGCATGCAATGTGTACAGACTGTGTATGTTCTTACTTGGAGCCTATGGCAGAAGTGGAAACCACTCAGCACAAGCTAGTGATTTCACTGCACTTGTAGATTTTAGTGGCTACGGTAATTCATTTTACACTGCACAAAATACAGGTATTTGCATGCACCCATTACAGAAGCTAGTGAAGAGGAGCGTGACGAAGATGCAGTTGCACCTCTGCTACAAGCATCTCCCTCGACGGTGGGGTTCTTCTTTATCCGTACCTCTTGTGACGCCATCCCGGTCCCCTCCATTCCCGGGGAGGCAAACTCTCTGCTCCCAAAGTGTTTTGAGACCGGCACTGTGAACAACAAGCCACTGAATGCCCTGGAGCATGTCCTCATTCGTGTACATCCCAATGGTCATGGTTGCAGGTGTGTGCCATGGTCAGGGTGCTACAGCTGGCTTCATTAATTTACTGGTCTTCAAAGACCCCTAAAATTTGGCTTGTGAGTATACAAGGTTCAAGGAAGTCTGCAGGTTGATGGCCTTTGTGGAGTTATCAAACTGTCTAGGCGATTCCCTCAAGACCTAGCCTCGTTCCCAGTCCCACGCCCAGCTTTTCATCGCTTGCAGTACAGTACTTTACCATACTGCAAGCGATGAAAAGCTGGGCGTGGGATGGGAACAAGGCTACTCAAGACCCATGTCTGCTCTGGCTGGTAGGGTTTCCTAGTGCAGTGTTGTATGTGTATCCATTTAGTTTTGATACCAAGAAAGGACATTACCTTTCGAAAATTGTCTAAGAGAGGGAAGCCACCACTCCTTATGTTTGATGCTGGTCTCTTTCCCAGGTCAACGTGGTGGAGATGGGGAGCTGGAGTCAGTATCCTCTCAAGAGGTGGAACTCCGCCGGTCTGAGTCTAGAATGAGGTCCCTTATGAGAGGTGAAGTGCTCATTAATGTACAGAAGTTTGCCACCCAGGTACTGGGATTATGTGCATGTAAATGTACATGATGGTAGTGTGTGTCAGGTACGTACGTGTCTAGTATACTGTTGTGTTATCTATTCCAGCAGGGTTGTCCAATCTGTTAGTAGCCTATTAAGCTGTCTTGTTAACAATTTCCCCTCTCCCTCAACCCCCCCCCCTCCTCTGGATCCCCCCGTCCTCTCCTTCCTACTCTTCTTCTCCCCTCCACCCAAGGTTCATCGCACCATCCAGCAGGTGGAGGGTGGGGTGAGGCTGGAGATCCCCAATGTGGTCATCGCTGAGGACCCCGCTGTGGAGGCCAAGAACTTTGTGGTGGTGGGACAGCTTGAAACAGCCATGGAGGGCATGGGCAAGCATCATCTCAGCTACCATTGATGAACAACCACACGGGAATGTTCCACTGGCCGAGATTGACTTCTGGAAGGAAAGGAATTCGGTGCTCAGTGCACTGTATGAGCAACTCAAGTTGCCTGCCATCCAGAACATCCTTGCTGTACTGAAGGTGGCTAATGCAATGCCCCTTGGCCTTCCTACTCAAACTATGAATACCACAGTGGAGAGCTGAACAGGTACTACCTGGAAGCCAAGGACAACGTAAAGTCTCTTGGAACTCTTGAGAGGCACGGATCCAACTTTGTTATCATTCTGGAGACCGTTCCTGCGATGATGAACTTCCTCCGAATGGTGTGGGTGATTTTGCGCCACTACAATACCGATGAGCGCATGGTGCCGCTGATGGTATGCATTGCCTGGGATCTGTGCGAGAGGGCAGCCAGGGTGGTCAACGTCAAGAGTATCTTCAGGTGGGCTGGCTGTACGCTCATACAGTAATAGGCCACAGTCAAGGAAGTGACGTCAGAATTCACAGTGCATTAATGTTCCTATGGCCTTTAACAGTTAAGGTTTTTACACTCTTACATATACAAAGGTGTTGGATGGGTACACATTGCTGGCTGCTGGTCCACAAACTGGCAATGTGAATCATAGTCGGGAGTCTGGGAACAAGACTGTGAATCACAAGTACGTGTAGAATACCTAAGCACTTTCATTGTGCATCTCCTTCAGGGAGCCTCTTCCTGGGATCAAACACAAGGCATCAGAGGCACGGAAGGTGCTGGACACGTGGAAGCAGGCCTACCTGGATGTCAGGAAGAAGATTGAGCAGTCTGGCCGTGATGCACACTGGGAGTTTGACCAAAAGAAGCTCTTTGAGAGGTCGGATTACATCATTCAAATCTGCAGTGATGTGGTGCAGGTAATATGCATACTGTGTGTGATGCTTTTGCTGATGGACACCTAACAAATTAGGGCTAGTCGACTAAATGGCTTGTAATTGAGTACTAATAATTATGAGGATGACAGAAAGTCATCACTACTACTGACGACAGAAAATGCACTAGCATCTCTACATGCTATGGAGTAAGGCTGGCCCTATTGACGTTAGTTAGTATGCAAGACGTATAGTCAACAGCCTTAGTTCAGTTTAATCAACCCAGTGGAAGTAGTACACATGTATACATGTGTCCTCGCACTTCTCTACGCACCAGACCATTGAGGAGTTCCACAACATCTTTGGCCCTGAGCTGAAGGCGGTGACCGGGGAACCCTGACAGGATAGAGGCTGTACTTCAGCCGGTGGACAGTCTTGTGCTGGACATCGAGACGGTACGCTTTGACCCCTACACTCCAAGCAACAGGCATGAGTGGCGCAGTGTCATGAACCGCTTCCAACATGAAGTGAAGCTGATCGAAGAGGAAGCCAACGCCTTCATTGATGAATCTTTCCAGAGCCTACGATCAGCTGAAGGAGCCTTTGACATGCTGCACAACTTCAAGCACATTCGCTCCCGTGATGCAATCAAGGCTGCCATGATGAAAAACTTCACCGAGATTTTGGTGACGTTCGAGAAAGAGGTGGACGCCATTAACGACTTCCTTAGGGATAACAAGAAGCGGCCACCGATCTCAAAGAACCAACCTCCAGTGGCCGGAGCCATCAGTTTGTCCCGGTCACTCTTCCAGAGGGTGAAGCAGACGGTGCTCCGCTTCCAGACCATGAAGGAACTCATTGACAGTGAGGCAGGGAAGACGGTGAGCGATAGTAAACACGTGCCTATGGAAACATTTCAACACTTATGAATTTACGATGACTGAGCTCCCCTCTGCCTTCCCTGCAGGCAAGCAAGCACTGCCTGGCAGTGGCTCGCTCAATGAAGTAGTACGAGCAGGAGCTGTATGGAGAGTGGCTGGAGGGAGGGAGGGAGGGAGGGAGGGAGTGAGGGAGCGAGCGAGCGAGTGAGTGAGCCTCGGTCCCAGAGAGCCTTGGAACGATGCTAGGAGGGAGGGAGCCTGGGAACGAGGCTAGGAGGGAGGGAGGGGAGGGAAGGGGGGGAGGAGAGGGGGGAGGGGAGGGGAAGGGGAGGGAGAAGAGAGAAGAGAAGGGAAAGGTGGATGGATGCATGTGGATAGACCAATTGAGTATATGTGTGTGTGTGTGTGGGGGGGGGGGGGGGGGGGGGTAGTGTGTGTGAAGGTATTGATCTGTGCTGTTGTATTTGACCTACTCTGTAGCATTGCCTGCAAACTGTGAGTATGTCGTGAACTTTGTGCCAGAGCTGTCAGAGATCATAGCTGAGGCAAAATACCTTGAAAAGCTGGGGTTCCAGGTGCCGGACCTTGCCAGGAGTGTGGCCCTGCAGGAAGACAAGCTGATTGGCTACCAGGATGACCTTAACTGCTGCCTCTTCCACTACCACCGTGTCCTTGCTTCTCTTAGTGATGCCGAGGTGGGGGAGAGAGATGGAGAGAGAGAGAGAGATAGGGAGAGAAGAGGGAGGGAGAAGGAGAGAGAGAGAGTGGATAGATAAACCGTTACATAAGACAAATGGAGAGAATTTTTTACTTGTGAAAACCTTGAGTCCTGTTGTGTGCATGTTCACGTGTGTTACAACAGATCTGTTGCTCACATGCTACATCCTTCCCTCCTCTACTCCCAGACGGACCTGTTGGTTGACCACACCAAGGCACTGCAGCGGGTGTTGAAACCTGGTAGCAAGAGACTCACCTGGAATTCTCTTGGGATTCAGGACTACATCACCAAGTGTGAACAGGTAGATTTGTAGTCCCAGATCAGAGTAGTGTAATATAGCTAGTACATCTCTACTGTGTTCCAGTTTAGTTGCTTAGTGCAATATGTGTATTGGTTGTAGTAGTGGAGTGGGAACTGTACATGTATGTATACTACGTACCTATGCTCTTTCTTATTATTGTTCATCACCTTCGTCATTTCTTCCCCTCCCTTCCCCTCTCTCCCTCCATCCCCCCTCCCCCCTCCCTTTGGTCTCCCCTCCCTTTCGTCCCTCTCCCTTTATCCCCACTCCCTTTTTGTCCCCCTCCCTTTCATCCACCCTCCGTCAATCACCACCCCCTCATCCCCCCCCCCCCTCCCCCTCCCTCTCCCCATTCCCCCCTCCACTCCTCCCCTTCCCCCTCCCCCTCCCCCCTCCCCCCTCCCCCCTCCCCCCTCCCCCTTCCCCCTCCCCCTCCCCCCTTCCCCTCCCCCCTCCCCCCTTCCCCCTCCACTCCTCCCCTCCTCCATCCTCCCCTCTTCCATCCTACCCCCCCCCCCCCCCCCCCCCCCCCCAACTCCTATTCCAGTCCATCACCAAGTGTGAATCCCTGGCCAACCAGATCCAAAAGAATGCTGGGGACATCGAAGAGAGGCTACACATGATTGAGGCAGTTCGGCTGTTCAAGCAGCACCCTCCAAAGCCAGGGGCTGAGCTACCAGAAGCAAAAGTAAGATTTTCTTCTTGTGCTTGCTTATAATGCTTTATTATGTTGTAACTATAAGTACACATTATGCGTACAGTTTACAAGATAGTCACAATTGAGTATGAGACTCAGCCAAGTTCCCTCTCTCTCTTAATACTGCTTTGCTTTTTCCTTCAGGAGTATTTTGAGTTCCAGGAGATTCATCGCAGTCGCATATTCAGCACACTGAGTAGGAAGTACCACGACATAGGCCCCCTGCTGATCAAGGTGGAGGGTCTGGTGGTATCCACCAACACAGGCAAGTCCCCTCTCCTCGTCTTAACTCTTTGCACGCGGAATATGCGCTTATGAATAATTAATGAGTTAGAAATACCAAAATGGAAGATAAAAAATAAAAAAAAGAGTTCCTCTTTGTGGATTCGAACCGCCGATCTCCACATCACCATGTGAGCGCACTGCCGACTACACCAAATCGCCGTACTAACCGGTGGTAACGCG
Organism: Axinella damicornis; assembly: GCA_963931865.1. Classification (NCBI taxonomy): domain Eukaryota; kingdom Metazoa; phylum Porifera; class Demospongiae; order Axinellida; family Axinellidae; genus Axinella; species Axinella damicornis. Next base: position 8,612,099 of record OZ007508.1, read on the forward strand.
TACAGGTGTTTAAAAGCAAGCAATACTACGCCTAGATGCTCTATTGAAGGTGCGAGTGCATGTGTGTGGATGTGGAGGTGTGTGTTATGTGCGTTGGTGGGGTATTAGCTTGGATATTGGCTGGCTGCGTCCATAAGTGGACATTTGGCTGTTTTTTTTGAGGTGGGATGTGCTCATGCATGTAGATACAGTATGAAACACTAATTATTAGTGAGTGTGTTACAGCCCGTTTACACTGGCGCTCAGGATCGACACAGCTCGAACTAGACTCCTGGGAACGAGGCTTTGTTCAAATGACCTCTTAGTGTAAATACGAACCGAACCGCCCCGATCTGCTCCATACTGGACCACCAAACTTCATCGAACTGGGTCCGACCCGGAGCACTCCTGCCCCAAGTGTAAACGGAATTGAACCCGTTGGTAGGGCGTGGATGGGGGCGAGACAGTTGCCAATATTATCGGAACCAGACCGCTGGTTTCAAGACTAGGGGTTGTCATGGTGTTGTATATCCAACATGACTTGTCTCGTGAGCATGTGGTCTGGGCATGTGACTAATCATAAACTTTGACCCCAAACAACACCTACATGGAGCTCTCGCGTGGTGTGCCTGTGTCGAACTGGATCGAATCCACCCTTCTCGGTCTGTAGTGTAAATGGGCTGTTAGTATTCATAGTATGGTGATACCATAGGATCTTGAAAAACTACGGTGACTGTATTTTTTTGAGCGATAACTGAAAGGCTAGAGGTGATATGAGTCCCTGTGTTGCTCTCCCCAGATGGTGACCAACAACCTGCGCTACTACGACACCCTGCTGCAGGCCAGCAGGCCCCTGTTCACAGTGGAGGCCCTGCTCTCTCCCCCAGAAATCATACTGCACCCCCATGACAATGAACCCTTCAAACTGACGACACAGGCCATGCTAGAAGTCGTTGAAGGGTATGTAATCTTTTGTAGCTCAGACGTCTCCTGCAAGCCAAGTACCAACATGCACATGTATCCAAACATGTAGAAAATGCTGGTCCTTTGTTGAACAGCACACTTGCATGTTGAATGTGCCTCTGAATTCACCACTGTGTAGTGCTGGCCTATATCAATCTAAGTTTGTATCTGCACTAACTGATCCACATTTGACCCAACTTCCATTAGTTAGTGATCGTCAACCTATTTTTGTTCCCTCTCGTGTGCACCAACACAGCACCAAGAAGTTCCCTCGGTGGCTGAATGGATCATGTATTGAAGCCCAGCCGCAGCAGGTGACCGGACAGGACGAGGCAGTACTTTTCAGCTTCTCAGACGTGAGCATGCATCCTGCTGTCAACGAGGTGGCACTTGGGGTGCAGGAGGGCATCAGAGGTGGTGTGGCCAGCCTCTTGAAGCACATCAGCTGGTGGAAGAAGTACAGACTTCTGTGGAAGATGCAGAGGGTGGGTGTGGGTGTGTGTGGGTGTGGGTGTGTGTGATCTCTGTACTGGGTATTATGGTGAACAGCAGAGCAAAACTAATTCACTCATGGAACAGCATAATCATTGCTTGTTCCCTGGCCTTTCCATCTACATGAGATGGTCTGGCTGTCCAGGCATTTACTGATCTGCAGTGAATTTCTGCTGTCATTTCTTGCCATTCTGCACAACCCCAACGTTGCTCCAGGACATCCTCCTTGAGAAGTTTGCCCAGAGGCAACCCACCTGTGTGGCCTTCGACGAGAAGCTTAACTTCTACTCCAGTGTGGCGGCAGAGATTGCCACCCACCCCCTCAGCCGAGAGGTGGAGTTTGCTGTGCTGCACATGGACCCCCTGGCCCAGGCCCTGAGGAAGAATGCCCGCCGCTGGGTCACCTCCCTTGGGAAGCTGTTGAATGACAGTGCCAGTGAAAGCCTCATGCAGCTCAGAGCAGAGCTTGAGGTATGCATGTTAATGTGTATTGTTCGCACAACATTGATCAACTTGCCGTATTGTCCATGTGTAGATGAGTTGGAAAGATCTGCTGTTCTGCATGTGGTATTCATTGTCTAGCACCATATAATGTATTCCTCCAGGGGTTGTCCAGTGACCTGACACGATCCCCTGACACTCTGAAGATCTCAAGTTTGTGCTGAGTGCAATTGCCGAGATCAGAAGCATGTCCTTGGACGTGGAGATGTAGTACAGGTGTGCACCAGGGGTAATTACCCACATTCTTGATGATGATGCAGCTTATGATGAGTGAACATACACCTAGAAGTTGTTGACCGTACATGGTGCATGAGAAGTTCAGAAAAGTGGATGCCTGGCTGCAGGGTTTATTTCAGAAAATATCACAAGGGGGGCAAAACAGAACATAGGGAAAGTTTGGTGGGGGGGGGGGGGGGGGGGGGAGGCAGTGCACCATTTAGGGGATCTGGGTTTGAATTCTCTAAGGAGGAGCAAAACATTTTCAAGTGGGGGTGAATGCCCCCCCCCCCCCCCCCCCCCCCCCCCAAAAGAAACCCTGCCTGGCTGAGTGTAACTGCTAACAGCTGTTTACCTTTGGCAGCTTACACAGGCAAATACCCTTGCTTATCAGGCACTGCAAATAAGTAATAGATTGTATAGTGAACTTCCCCCGCCCTGTCCTTCCTCCTCATGCTCGCAGGGACATCCAGGAGCGCTACCGCACCCTGACCATGTACAGCATAGCAGTGCCACAGGAGGAGGTGGAGATGGCAGCAGGCATCGAGCAGCAGTGGAAGGATGTGTCCACGCAGGCCGGGCAGGTGGACAAGAGCCTCATCTCTGTCAAGAAGAAGTTTACCTTGGTGTGTATGTTGATAGTGCCGATAGACCTGAATGGTACATGTACTACTGTCAATTTCACTTGGCTTCAAACATGCGTATAGTCTCAGCTCCAGACCCAAGCGGGATCACTTCCAGTATCATACTGGAAGCGATCCGCGCTGGGGTTGGTTTGGGTTTGGGACCGAGACTACCATGCATGCGTGGTACATTAGTGCACTGGCACTGGGAATTAGTTAACGGGGGAACCACAAAAAACTGGCTGTGGTACCATCTATATAATAATGTAAGATTCAGAAAGCCTAACACTGATGCACACATATCACGCAGTTGATGTGAAGTTGATAGCAGTATGTATGCAGTATGTATGCTTGAGTGTGCAGTTTATGAATCATGAGGCATACGTGTACATACAGTACATGTAGGGATTGAGTTGTTTCCGTACATGTACCTAGATTCCATTCTGTGCTAGTCATGTGGACATTGTTGTCTGCTCACTGGACTATGCCGAGTGTGTCCTCCTTTCAGATCACAAATGATCACGTGAAGACCTTCCAGTCTGATGCTACAAGCTTCAAAGAGAAGTTCAAGATGGAGGGGCCTGCTTCTGTCGGAACAGACCTCGACAAAGGTGAGGCCTTCTCTCTCGACTCGTGGGAAGAGAATGTACAGGGAACATGCAGTGTAACTACACACGACACTGGCTACCTATAGTTATTAGTCACTAGAGCCCTGTGAATGAAGTGACTACCTAGGATTTGCTTGTGGTTTGGCTATAGCCTCATTTACTGGCCATTCTTGTCTGTACCACAAGCAGTGCACAATCTGGGCCAGCAGTGGTCTTGGAATGAGGCTAGAATCGACATCGTGTTAACACAAATCTGTTGAGACTGACTGTAATGCATTCACTGTCCTCATATCCACCCACAAATCCTCCCCCACTTTCTCAGGTGTGAAGCTACTGAAGGAGTTCAGGGTGCAGTATGCTGAGTACGAGCGTCAGCGCCAGGAACTGACCAATGCAGAGAAGCTTTTTGACCTGCCCATCACCCTCTACCTGGACCTCATTGAAGTGGACCATGATCTCAAGAACATCACAAAGGTCTACGAACTCTATGAGGCACAGAGGGTGAGTGCATAACTGTCACTTGCTCTAGATTATCTGAAATCGGGTGCAAAGCAAAGATGGCAGTTAACAGTAACTCGCAGAGTGATAGATGTAGGCATAGCTACATGGCAAACAGCGGCAATGACTGTGTGGGACTCACATCTATATAGACAACACTGAGTGCTGAAAGGGAGCACAGCAATGCAGAGGAAAGATATTCAGTCACTACCATCAAACACAGACACAGATGCCGGGGATATGATGCTTATCCATCTCTTCAGGTGTCATATATACCGCTCTAATACCGTAACCACTCATTATTAGGTGCATGTGCCTATATCTCCACAGGAAGGAATTACACACCTATAAGCGAGATGCACTTAATTTCAAATGACATTCCTTGAGTAGGATTTGCACTTGCACTTCATTGCGAATTATAGCTTTTCCGACTCCGTAGAATTGAAAATGGCAGAGTTTAGCAGAAGACTTCAGCGCTTAATTAAGACTAGCTGGGAAGGGAGTTGAACCTGTGCCTAACAGCAAATATGCATCTATTAGTGAGCTGTGCTTAATAACGTGTGACTACGGTAGCCTCGTTCCCAGGCCTTCCACACCTCCAGCTTTTGATCGCTTCCAGTATGCAAAAACGGAGGGGGAAGGCCTGGGGAATCTTCTCACGTGATACGTGGCAAAGCTGACGTCACGGATTCTAGACGCAATGGCTTATTTACATTCCCATCCACAACTACAGAGAAGCTAGAAAACTGAAACAAGTTTCAGAGAAGAGGTAGGTCCTACCTGTAAAACATATCCAGGTTCGAAGCAAAACCGCTGAGGGATAACTGTGATACAAGGGGTGAAACTCCAAATAGTGCCGTCTTTTCACTCCACGGGAAGATTGTGTCATAGCTGGGCATTTTCACGTTTGTCACTCGGCAGCCCTTTGGAGACATGCCTTTGTAGCCTGGGTATGCTTCATACGCTCGGTGTAGCTCTCAGTTGGCGCTTGTCCCATCTTCGTAGCTAGCGCAGAATGCAAGATCGGTCTTGTACATGTCTTTGACTGTTGATATGAGGTGTGACGATGTATGACGGTCGTGCCGCGTATCACGCGAGATGATTCCCCAGGCCTTCCCCCTCCGTTTTTGCATACTGGAAGCGATCAAAATCTGGAGGTGTGGAAGGCCTGGGAACGAGGCTATGACTACGATCTGATGACTACGGTACACTGAGCAATCCACATGCATGAGTAATCGGGACTTCTGTTTGCTCACTAAGAGTGGAAGATGGCACCACAATCAGAAATGGTCCATGGCAGCCCTGCTCACATTGATGTGCCAGAAAGGCTATTGCTTGCACCGTCTTTCCCAAACCCTATAGGTAGGAATTAATCAGGTCAGAAATACAACACAAACCTATAACAGCAACATTTTGGCAAGTGTGCTGGTGCCAAGTCACCATCAGGCTAAACACTCTAGCCTCATTTCTGCATACCTATACTAGTCCCTTCATTAATTGATAACTACCGTAGATCCGGAAATTTTCGCGTTAAATATACTTCGCCTTTAATTTTTCACGTTGTTTTATTTTCGTTGCTCGAGCACACCGACGAAAATTAAACCACGCGAAAATTTTGTTCACGCGTACACGTGCACGTTCCCCATCCCGGGACCGGATACCATGTCGCGCCATTGGAGAGAAGCTGGAGCCTCGGATCAGCGCCAGCGAGGGAATGCAGCAGACACCCATGCCGTATCACTGGTAGAGAGGGAACTGCCATCGGCTACTTACCTCGAAAGATTTCACCCGTCTGCCTCGGTCCGCGGTTCCAACTGCCTTCATAAGTTCGCTTCCGCGATCGCGCGCTTGGGCTGGTATAGAAGAGCTCAGCGATCTTCCTGGAATCCAGGATCAGGAACACCATCGACAGGTTTCTGGTAGGGCAGCAGAACCATGCTTGTACTTCGATTCACGAAAACTCACACGATATAATCATAAATTATTCGACGTTGAAAATATTTCGTGTTTTTAATTTTCGTCGTAATGCAATATCGACGAAAATTAATTACGATGAAAATTTCCCGATCTACGGTAATCTCCACTGTAACTAACTATAATTATGGTTACTGAGGTCCATGACACTGTGGAGGTATTATACATGTAGGCCTGTTACAAGTCGCTAGTAGTACTGTACTATATACCACAGCGGTGAACAAGATACTTATCTGCTAAACTTGTTGTGCCTTCACTGTGGCAGTCCAATTCTACTTGCGATCATCATTTCCACTATACCACTGAAACAGCTCTGATCATCAAATGTGTGTGTTGGGCGGGACATCTGCAGCAGCAGTAAACTATAATCCTTACCATTTCGTCTGCCAGGATGCTATTTAGGTTCTGTGAGTGCATGAGGGCTAGCCAGTTCAACCCCTCGAGCTGGTAGGGCTTCAGCTGCAGGTAGGGGCATACAGGGACAATAGTGAAGACCAGACGATCTCTAGCTCAACGTACAATAAGTACTTAATTATACAGACTACATAACAATGATCAACAGTGCCCATGTAAAAGTGATGTAGAATGTTGTGTGTTTGGCGGCGGTTCGATATGCCATTGGTTCCGTGGAATGCATTCAGCAATGAGAAAAGCACAATGAAGCTTTTTGAGTTTCAAGCATACTCCACCCACAGGAAGTTGTTAGTGCTAATACACAAATGAGTGTGCTCATGGAATGAAATCGACTGTACTGATGGGTGCAATCAACCTTATTGCAGAACTGAACCGTCAACACAGAACTTACAAGTGGTTATATCAAAACATGAATCATGAATAGTATAATATTATGCATACCTTGTATTCAAAATAGCAGGCCGACTAGGATACACATTGGACCCCTGTAGGATGGATGTGAAACAATTGAACATGTGGAACCGCATTGAAGGTACACAAGACTACATTACATCCTAGTGCGTACACATACCCCTGATGCTTTAATCTGAGAGAGATTGGTCGAAATTTTCTGGCACTTGCCGACTAGTTGCAGACAACTATCCAATACCTATGTAGTAGTAGAAGTGCAGTCACACATTTAACTTTTTACTACGATGTTGCTAATAGGCAACATGAGCCTTCAGCTCAATGATGTCACTTCCAGCAATGTCCTTGGGACAGGGGTAGTGGGGTGGGTTCATGCGAAGGGTTGGGATCACCCAGTATCAACCCCAGACCCAAACCAACCCCAGCGTGGATCGCTTCCAGTATCATGCGCGTGATACTGGAAGTGATTCACGCTGGGGTTGGTTTGGGTCTGGGGCCGAGACTAGCAATGAAGCTGTTTTCTCAGCCTATGTGGGCAGTACTCTGTAGGTGTCCATCTATATACGTAGAGTGCACAAACTTGTATTGTATGTAAACAGCAAACAAACATGTACATATACATGTACCTGCTCACCTAAGGTTCTACCTACATGTACAAACAAGACTGTGGGAGCAAATAGATCATAAAATGGACACGTAACTGCATATTAGTCCAGCAACAAATCACCAGGAGTGTAACATACCCTATTGGACGACGGAGGTTCATCATCATAGCCGCTATGGATTGGAGAGTCTCCGGGGGAACCTGTGGATTATGACATCATTACAGTCTGAACAACCGGCCAGACCCTGGATATCTATAGCCTTGTTCCCGTCTTATGCTACCAGTATGGGAAGGGGAATAATATATACCAGGCCTCACGTTTGCACTAGCTGTAAGCAATGAAAAACAGCCTGAGGTGGCAACTGAATATAAGACAGTAATTTATATCTCCACATAACAATACACATCACTAATGCATTGCACAGTCATCAGTTATGTATACAAGGCTTTCAGTGGTATAATTATTTGTACCAGCAAACCATCAATACATTAAGATTTTACGTGTCTGTGTGTCTGTGTGTCTGTGTGTGTGTCTGTGAGTGACGGAAGTGGGATGTTCGTGGGGCGGGACTAGACTATGTGACGTGCAACCTTCGTACTTTAATTTATTTACTGAACCTCGAACTCCGTGAAGAATGTTCGAGAACATTGGGCCCGGGGCATGGGCTGGAATCCAGTATGCAGTCGGGGAGCAGCAGTCGAAGCGGACGCAATCGGGCGAGCAGCAGTTGAAGCGGACGCAATCGGGGAGCAGCAGTCGAAGCGGACGCGATCGGGAGCAGCAGCTGATCGTGAAAGCGGCGAGCAGCAGCTGAAGCGAACGCAAGAAGCAGCTCTTCAGAGAGCTGTCCGGCGCCGATTACGCACGGTAGGCGAACAAGGGGGAAGTAGCTGAGCGAGCGAAGCGAGCTCAGCTACTTGTTGCTATAAAAGTAGCATAGCTATCACACAACATCAGAATCAACCAGAGACCAAGAGCTATGTATAGCTTCGCCCAACATCACTCACTGCTGGGAATGAGACTATGCACTTACTATGCTCCTGGATGCCATCGATGTCATCAGATGCAAGCACTGTGGCATGGAGATTCTTCGCAGCTGAAGCATTGGCCCTTTTGCGTTTTTGTGGCTGAAATCTAGTCCTACGGTCTTTTTGCGTTGCAGTCCTACGATCTTTCTGCGTTACAGGTTCAAATCCATCGTCATCATCAAGGCCGTCGGAAGCGGTGCGGCTGGAGCGGCTATGGCCGCACCACTTTTTCGAGAAGTTGAAATATTTTTTTTTAGAATGCGTGCGCGAGCACGTGCAATTATAATGAGTATGACTGTCAAAGCGAAGCTACCAACTCCTTTACTTGCTCATCAGCCCTTGTCCTTCAAGTTTCCAAAGAGCGAATTCGGGGAAAAAAGCGTTGTGAAGAGATCGTTCCAACCTCAGTGGTTTGCTCGTTGGAAGTGGCTACACTACATGTACGACGAAGAACGCGAGTTGGCCTTCTGTTCACGTGCGTGAAAGCCTACAAAGAAAACAAGCTCCATTCGTCTACCAACCTTGAGACGACCTATATTTCAACAGGGTATAGTAACTGGAAAGATGCCTCGGTAAGAATTGCAGCTCATGAAGCCAGCGCGTGTCACAAAGATTCCGTACTGAGGACTATTACACTTCCGGCTACAACGCGCGATATAGGCGAAAGCCTCTCAGCACAGCAAAATAAATGTTTTCATTGATGCGTGTGCAACAGATGGTAATTTCATCTCAGCTAAGATTTGTGCTTTTATCACAGAAGGCTCTAAAAGTAGCCTCAGAGAGCATGAATATCAAAAAATTTCCTGGGGGGGCATGCCCCCAGACCCCCTTAGCTATATGTATAAAGCGCTACTGCTGCACATTGGCCTTACCACTTCCTCTGTGCTTCCGACGGCCCTGATCATCATCATCTTCCATGGCCATCTGCGGCGTGGAGTCACCCTTATCCCCCTTTCTCCTCTTTGACACGTGAAATCCACTCATGGTCACTGACGCTGCAGCTAGCTTCTGAGAGAGTGAGTTTTTGTGCTGTTGCAGCTGCTTTTAACCAAGTCTCCGCCGAGCCCGTACATACCTTTGAATTATGCGCATGCGTTGATATGCGGCTGCATTGGCGGCGCACGCTAGAGTCGTGTGGACCTCCTTCCACGTTAACTTGGCATTCATCTTTGTAAGATTTTAACGGCTAAGTTCTAAATTACATTCCGTCTACACCATGGTCTACATTCTGAGAAGCCTCGTGCGGTTTGGCTGTTTATACGGATGCAGGATGTAATCTTTGAGCCCGGGTGGTAACTATATACCAAGTCTAAGCCCTGTAAGCTAGCTAGTCCGTTCCTGCCACTGCATGGTCTTGCATCTCATCATGCCAAATGTACTGTGGTTAGCCAGAGTCGGTATTTCCTCCACTATCATTAATTTTGAGAATGAGAATCATGCATGAATCCAATGTTCACTGCTGAAAGTAGTCTAAGTGTGTATCTGTGTGTGGAATTTTATGCAATCCGAAACATGCACAGCGTTTCAAGACCAAGTACATCATCGTCGCTTTTAGGCGGGCATTCCATGTCCTGGAGATCTGATGAAGATGAGGAACCTTCACTTCTTGTATTCATTTGCTCTGAGTTCGACATTTCAGTTTACGCCTTGCTTTCTGCTTCTTCCTTTTGATGAAGGACTGTGTTTTCCCAAGACTATATAATGGAAGATTGGAAACAAGACTAGTGTCATATACACTTTCTACCCAGCTGAAATTAGATACCAGGAGTGAAAGCATCTTTGACAACAATTAACACACAACCGCATTGTGTACATTTATAGTCCCTTCCCATTCCTATAATATCCTTGGCCTTTAACTGGACAATTTATTGGCTTCCGTTGGCCACCACTCATGCTTCGACAGTATGTGATGTCACAGGGAGAAACGGCCTGGGAACTTCTGCGACTTCAAACTGTTACTTCCGCTGCCAGAGAGTTGCAAGACCCAATCAGATTTCAGATTGCTGTCACATGACAACAGTAAACCGAATTGCGTCATGTGTTGAAACGTCGCAGTCACGCCCATTCATCACAATAGTTGATTGTTCGATCGTGCTAGTGTAGGCGCCCTGCACAACGACTTTGTTCGTTCGTCTTCAGCTTGACTTCCGTCGCAGAACCTGCACAAACAGTTGCTTCCACAAGCAGGAAAGGACCATTCTCAGCCGGTGAAAATATCAGAAGTATCACGTGGACTTCACTGCTTGAATGAGGTATGCAATTGCCATGACGTTACGTCCGTATACAGTTTGAACTCGCGGAAGTTGCCAAGCCGTTTCTCCCTCCCAAAACGGCCTGGGAACGAGGCTATAATGGCTTTAGACCAGCCAGACTGTTTATGTGCTGGTGTTTGCTGTTCAGAATCTGTATTGAACATCTGCTGTCCAAGTTATAATTATTTGCTTGCATTGTTGGACCATCTGGGTTCAGTGAAAGCTACAAATGTACTGGTAGCTACACCTGCTGTCCAGCTGTCCATTCACTTGCGCTTTGCATTGGTGTACTATCTAGAAGCTAGCTACACCTGCTGTCTATGTTATGCACATTCACTTGCATTGGTGTACATCTGTGTTCAGTAGAAGCTAGCTGGGTGTACACCTGCTGTCCAACTATCCATGTTATGCACATTCACTCAGGCTTGCCCCATTGATGTTCTGCATCTGCCTAGTATATATACTACATGTACTTTGACATCTAGGCCTGCACGATATGGCAATATTTACCGTTATTGACAATATGCGTGCATGGCAGTGCGTTTTTTTTTTGGACGTGAACGGTATTTTTGAAAAACGGATAATTAGGACATTCGGTAAGTGCACGAGCTCGAGGCAGCTTAGTCGATCGATCAGTATAGCGCGCGATGAGCGACGTACACGCAATGGTTCTACAGAGCCTGGTGAATCTGCTGCAGGCGAAGCCGAGATCTCGTTAATAAACGAAGCTGTTACTGCTGTTTGGAACGAGTGTCGAAGCAGACGAGAAAGGCAAACCACAATCACCTGACCGCCCAAAATGCCGCGTGCATATGCAAGCCACCAAGTCTCAGCGAAGGACGATAATCTCTACAGCCAGATTGTACTTTTATTAGTTATACCTTGCCTTACCTCTGCCCTTGCCAAGCTGTATGGCTACTTTTGTACGATATTTAGTAATATTGTGGCATCATGCGTGATGATATACCGTGGGGTTTAAAAAAATGATATCGTGCAGGCCTATTGACATCAACACGTTGTGTTGATGTGTGTTTCAATCTATGCAGGTAGCACGTGAAGAGTGGTCTGGTGCACTGTGGGCCAACCTGAACACTGAGCAGCTGACGGAGGAGTTCATGCGGCAGTTGAGGAAGCTCCCTAAGGAGGTGAAGGCCCTGCCCATCTGTCATGTGCTGGAGGAGAGGATGAGGCAGTTCAAGGACTCTGTGCCTCTGTTTCTGACCTCAAGAATGATGCCCTCAGGGACAGGTGGGTGGATGGTATATATGTATGTACATTGTATATTGTAGGACTGTAAAAGGTTCATAAGTACGTACATGTACATGCATATGCATCCCTCTTTGTCCCGTCTTCTGCACCCTCTCCTCTCCCCTACCCTCTTTTCTCCCTTCCCTCTCATCTCCTCTCCCCTACCTCCTCTCTTTCCTCCCCTCCCCCTCTCCCCTCCCCTCCTCTACCCTCCCATTCTCTGCATCCCTTCCCTCCCCTCCCGCTCTACTCTCTTCGAATTCTCTTCTCTTGTCCTCCCTTTCCTCCACTCCCTTCCCTTCTCTACTCCACCCTCTCCTCTCCATCCTCCCACCCCCCATCTTCTCCCTCCCTGCCTCTCTTGCAGACACTGGCAGAAGCTAATGGAGCTGACTGGGAAGAATTTTGACGTGAATCCGAAACATTCACCTTGGAGAACCTCTTTGCCATGGAGCTGCATAACTATGCTGAGACCATTTCGGACATTGTTGCTTCTGCCAACAAGGAGCTCAGCATTGAGAAGAGCCTCAGTGAGGTTGTATCCACCTGGCAGAGCCTGCACTTTTCTGTGATAAAGTATGTGGTTACCCCTGTGAGCTTCGTACAGTACAGGTACTACCCATTACAATAAATGGCTCATTTTTAGTACTGTATGCTGCAAAATGATTGTATGGAACATAAGGTCTGTCTTGATTTCATTTAGTGCATGCTCTATCACGTATTCCCAGGTACATGCGAGGTACTCAGGAGCGGGGGCACATCCTGGGGGCAGTGGATGAGATTGTGATGACCCTGGACGACAATGCAGAGCATGGCAGCCTCCCGCTTCGTGGGGCCATTCTTTGAGAAGGTTCAGAAGTGGGAGAAGTCCCTGTCACACATCAGTGAAGTTGTAGACGTAAGTTGGCATGTTGAAGTGGAGTGCATGGTTGTCATGGAAAACTACATACCCTCAAGTCTCTCTTCTGCCAGTTTGTTCTGTCGTCTAACTACTGATTGTCATAAACAACACACATACGTACGTACATGTACTTACTCACGTACACACGCACGTACACACACACACACACCCACACTCATGCACGCACATACGCACACATACACACTAATGCCGTACACACACACACACACACACACACCGTACTCGTTCATTATTAGGCGCATGCTCCTATATCTCCGGAGGTAGGAAATATGCGGCTATAAGCGATATGCGCTTAATTTCGAATGACATTCCTCAAGTAGGAAGTACACTTCATTTCAAATTATAGTCTTTTCCACTCCGTAGGATTGAAATTAGCAGACTGAGAGTCAAACCTGCGCCTAACAGCAAATATGCGCCTATAAGCGAGCTGCACCTAATAACAAGCAATTATGGGATATCCCAAGCAAACATATACGTATGCACACATGTGCACATGTATGTAGCATATTGAGAGTTAAGATGGAAGTGAATTAGCAGTTATAATACACAACACAACATTTGAAGTTGGTACTTACAAAAACGAGTCCTTATCTTTGGTTGTACCCATGCAGGCCCTATATGAAACCCTGCACACTTTAGACTTTGCTATACCCAATCAGACTCTACTAGCTTGAAACCTTTCACACACACACTCACACACACAGGTGTGGATGGTCGTGCAGCAGAAATGGATGCACCTCGAAGGGATCTTCATTGGAGGAGACATTCGACAGCTACCAGAGGAGGCCAAGAAGTTTGACAACGTTGACAAGACCTTCAAAAAGGTGACGCAGTAAGGCAATGAGAGCTGGGTTGAAGAAGATGTAGTATAGGAACACTTGTAGTGTGATTATGTATACACTTCAGATCAGGTGGTACATAGCCTCGTTCCCAGGCCCCCACCCAGCTTTTCGTCACTTACAGTACGGAAAAGCGCTCTCCCACTTAATCGTACTGCAAGCGACGGAAATCTAGGTGGGAGCCTGGGAACGAGGCTAGGTATAATGCACACTGCACAGTCAAATAGGCAGATATTACATTCTTGAGTGTATTCACAATTCACTCACTCTCGAATCGCACTCTGACCCACACCTCCCAACACACACAGATTATGACAGACACATCCAAGAATTCCCTGGTGTACGATGCCTGCCACTCCGAGAACCGCCTGCAGGACCTGCAGATGATCCACATGGGACTGGAGCGCTGCCAGAAGAGCCTTAATGAGTGACGGACTGTACCTGGACACCAAGAGGAATGCTTTTCCTCGCTTCTTCATCTCGGATGATGAACTGCTTTCCATCCTGGGCAGCCACGAGTGCACCTGTGTCCAGGAGCACATGATCAAAGTATGTGTGTGTGTGTGTGTATGTGTGTGTGTGAGTGTGAGTGCATGTGTGTGTGTGTGTGTGTGTGTGTGTGTCTGTGTGTGCGTGTGTGTGTGTAGACTGTAGAGGGAGGATAGTGGTGAATCTTCCTCCTCTGATGATGATTTTTACCCTCCTCCCTCCCAGATGTTTGACAAAATAGCTCGACTGAGGTTTGTGCATGGACCCTCTGGGGAGCCCACAGCGGATGCTCTGATCTCGGCCGAGGGGGAGATGATGGAGTACCGGCAAGGGGTGTTGGCTGAGGGGAAGGTGGAGGACTGGATGACGGTAGTGCTCAATGAGATGAGGAGCACCAACAGATTCATCACTAAGGAGGCCATCTTTAACTACTGCCATGGAAAATCAAAAGGTGTGTGTGTGTGTGTGTGTGTGTGTGTGTTGGCGGGTGGGTATTGGGTGTGTGTCTGTGTGGGTATAGGTGTGTGTGTGCAGATGTTTGGGTGTGTGGGTGTTGTGTGTGGGGGAACTGTTACAAGAGGAAATGACCATATTGCATGATGCTGGCTGACGTAGAAAGGATTCTATACGTGCATACTTTCTGTTCCCTCCCTCATCTGTGAGCCAACTGAAGGGACAATTCCTGTTGTGTGTTTCCCCCACTCCAGGGTGGAGTGGATGTATGACTACCAGGGTATGGTGATCGGGGCGTGCAACCAGGTGTGGTGGACGTGGGAGGTGGAGGACGTCTTCAGGAAGGTCAAGAGGGGAGACAAGATGACCATGAAGAACTATGCCGAGAAGCTTCATTCGCAGATTGATGCCCTGGTGGTGCAGGTAGGTGTGTGTGTGTGTGTGTATGTGTGTGTGTGTGTGTCAAGGTACCGTAGATCTGGAAATTTTTGTGTTAAAAATATTTTGTGTGTAAATTTTTCATGGCGTTAAATTTTCGTAGTTTAGCTCATCAACGAAGATTTTTTAACAATCATTGTGTCAAGAATGGAGACGTACGAACGAGCTGCTGCTATATGCCATCGTCACTGATGTGCCGACAAAGCATTCTTCTGGGCTGTACTGTATCTCCTGTACGGCCCGCGCTTCTTCCCTTCCGCTTCGGCCTGCCGTTTGTCGAATCGAGCACCTTCTTGCTCCCGATTCTCTGAGGCAATACCTCGCGAAGGAACGGAGAGCGACAGAGATCTTTTGAGATCGGGGAGTCCATCTGCGGCCTTGAAGAATCGCAGAACTTGAAGGACCGTGAGCGCAGCACAGGTGAATTCAGTACTACTACTAGGCTCACCGTAAAAATTATCCGTTGTAAATAAATTTTGTGTGTTAACAACAAAAATTTCCCGATCTACGGTACATAGGTGTATACAGCAAGAAGTGCGATGCATAAGTATATTATTGACATGCACATGCTGAAGTCACCTCTTTTATGTGCGTATGACTGGATATCAGAGAACGCGGTAGCGTTCTCTATTTAGGGATGGCCAAGGAAATTTCGATTTTACCATACTGATGCACCAGCAGGATAACGGCCAAAGAAGCTACAACCCCCCAAACCCAGCATGCAGACAGAATGATACTGCCTAGCAATTCACAAAAACACTCACAAACGTACATTAGAGTACGCGGGAGTCGATGAACATGTCGCGGAGAAAAGTCCGATTTCGTCATCTTCTTTCTTCTTTCTCATAACAAAACTTTGCCCATGGATAGCGTACCAACTAAAGCACTTCTGGAGTTCATTTACGCACAGAACAACACCGATTTCACCGTAGTAGAGCCTTTGAGCCCTTTTGTCCACGAACTGGCAAGACCAGCAGTTTTAGCTAGCTACGATCCGATGGCATTCTAGCACGATGCCATTTCGACGCAATGAGGTCACGTGTTCGCCAATTGCGCATGCGCAATCCAAAATGCAAGCACATTTTGTGTTCTTTTGCTTGTGATGGCTGCGTTTGGTACACTAACAGAATCCCTGTGAATCCGTCATCTGGTGGCTTCTACTGCTACGAGGAAGTTCTACCAACCTGTTCTTGTCAAGATGTATTGTGACTATGCCATCATGGAGGCGTGGCTTTCTTTTCATGACGTAACTACAGTGCAGAACTGTGAGGCTAGAGTTTTGGATTTCCATTGCAAGCACATGACCTGCACGGCTGCCATCGAGCTCATCTGATGAAAGGTGAATGCCCCACCCCCTCATCCGCGAAGGCAACAATAAACATTGATCGTTGATCACAACAGCAACATCAAAAATTATTAATGGAAACTGCATTAAAGCCTGCTCAGTGCCCAGCAGAAGGTCCACGTCCATCAAGAGAGACCATCGCAGCTTTGTTGACATGGTGATCGCCTCGTAGTCTCGGGCCTAGGAACGAGGGTAACATGGTGATTATCATTAAGTAACAATACCAGTCTGGCATACATCCAGTTCCCCCGTACCCTTATGGTGATGTGATGTTGCATGTACCATGACTAAGAAGTTACGCATTTCATGCGCTCAAAAAAGTACGCAAACTAGTGGCAAAACATTTTCTGCGAAAATTGAAAAGGATTTAGTGATGGCCTGTCACATTCGGAATTATTCCACCCCTCGAAAAAGCTAAGAAACAAGGAGAAATGCCTTTAACCAGGCTCAGTCCCATCCCCTCCCTAAATTCTACATTTTATAATGGATGGGACTGAGCCTGGTTAAAGGCATTTCTCCTTGTTTCTTAGCTTTTTTGAGGGGTGGAATAATTCCGAATGTGACAGGCCATCACTAAATCCGTACCCTTATGGTGATGTGATGTTGCATGTACCATGACTAAGAAGTTACGCATTTCATGCGCTCAAAAAAGTACGCAAACTAGTGGCAAAACATTTTCCACATGTTTTGCCACTAGTTTTTGCCACTAGTTCATACATAACCTTGTGTCAGGTGGAGGTATGTTTTTGTGCCAAAATTGGCACATTTTGGAAACTATTTTCTACCAATAATTATTATGGCACATTTTGACCTGCCAATGTTGGAATTAAACAAAATTGGCACTTCTGTTCTGTAGGGTGACTGATTTGCCATTTCATTTCTGCCAAAATGGACCAATGAACCTTGATTGGTACAATCAGGAGCTTATGAGCGGCGGAGCCGCAAAGGAGCGTGTAACTCCGGTTCCGTCCAAATACTTACGTATTTCCGTTTTGGAAACGAAGAAGAATTCGTCTCCAAACGGTGAAGGGTCCCGGGATCTTCAAAACTACCACGTTTTTGTGGCAAATCGCTTTCACTGTCACCCGTTCGCTTGGCCATTTCACTGCGGCTAGGTCAAAGGCACTCCGCTGAGTGAGTGTCAAACTTCTCACATCGCTACCACAGAACACGTGGGTTTTTATGTCGTCATTATGATGCTAGATTGAAGAACAGGTTTCCATATTTGGAAGTCGCTAGCTAATAATTTGGATTTGGACGGCACTCGGGCGTATGCGGTAGTTGCACGCTCCTTCGCGGCTCCGCCGCTCATAAGCTCCTGGTACAATGTATTGGGTTGGAAGAACTTTGCACTAGGTATGGGTGAATGATTGAGATATGAAGCTGGGGATTGTGCCGTTGTTGTCAGCATACATGGAGCTTTCAATTGATGTCCTTAAAATGAATTTTAATTTCGGTTGGTTCAATACTGACCCAGTTCAGGGTCCCGTTGCATGGCTGGTTCAATACTGACCCAGTTCAGGGTCCCATTGCATGGCTGGTTCGGTACTGACCTATTTCAGGGTACCGTTGCATGGCTGGTTCGGTACTGACCCAGTCCAGTATCCCGTTGCATGGCTGGTTCGGTACTGACCCAGTTCAGTATCCCTTTGCGTTCAGTACTGACCCAGTTCACCATCCAGCCTGCTCAGTACTGACCCAGTTCAATATCCTGTTGCATGGCTGTATCCAGTTGACTTTGTGTGAAAAGCATAGGTGCTACATGTATGTCTGTGTTCTGGTAGCCTCATTCCCAGGCCCCACCCAGGTTTCTGTATGGTTAGGCGGGAGAGGGCCTGATACTTTTTATCACATGAGTGACATCAAGGGTAGAAAGATGGTAGAAACACTTGAATTGAACGTGGGCATACAGGGGCTCAGAACAGCAAGAAGAGTGAAGACACCAGATAACGTACCACACATATCTTGCTGTCATACATACCAAGCGTTGAATGTGTAGATGGTTGAACAACACGCAAAGCATAGGATTTTTGCTAACAATTTTGCCCTTTTTAGATTACGTCATGCTCACATGAGGAAACTCACTAGGCCCCCGCTCTGGGCGGGAGCCTCGGAACGAGGCCACCTGATACGGCTACGTTATTGATTGAGAGACTTACATGTACTGGTATAGAATGTGATTACTATTGTGAGTATTATAGGACGGTCTGTCCTCACTGCAGGACACAGCTGGGTCAGAGAGATTTGAGTCCATGAGTAGAATCTACTACAGAGGTGCAAAGGCAGCCATTGTGTGCTTTGGTGAGTATCTCAAGCAGTCTCTTCCCAGGCCAATTACAAGTGTGTATTTGAGTTGTGGTACGGTTCTTTGCTTTCCTGTCCTGTTTCCTGTCTTCTTCCTGTCCTGTCCTGTTACCTTTCCTGTCCTGTCCTGTCCGCAGACCTCACAGACCATTCCAGCTTTGAGAGGGCCACGTTCTGGGTTAACGAACTCAAGCAGACAGAAGAGGTTGGTGTTGAGAACCGGCACTTGTAGCTGTGGCTGCCGATGGTGGTAACATCATTCCTCCTTAGTCCTTACTCTCCTCTCCTTCTTCCCTGCCTCCTCCCCACCCATCCCTCCCTCCACCCATCCCTCCCTCCACCCATCCCTCCCTTCATCCCTCCCTCCCCACCTGTCCCTCCCTTCGTCTCTCCCTCCTCCGTCTCTCCCTCCTTCGTCCCTCCCTCCCTCCCTCCCTCTCTAGGAATGTGTTGTCTATTTGTGTGGCACCAAGTTTGATCTGGTTGAAGAGAACAAGAAAGCAAGGAAGATTGATCTGGGAATTGTCAGAGACTATGCTGAAGGTATTGTATATCATTTCCTGTGTTTACATGACCATGGTAGCCAGGTGGGCATCAGTTGGAACACAGCTTAATCACCAGGTGTGTACTCATGAAGAGAGCCCATGAGTCTCAGAATACCACACACACATGCAGTTATGTGAATGGAATAGGCTGTCTGCTGTTCACATAGTTCAGAAGTAAGAACATCATTGAGAGAACAATACAGTTCACACCTGAATATGTTCTGATAGGTAAAAATAACATACATAAACAACATACATGTAGGAGCATTTTAAACGTGATGTTATCTTTGAGTTGTGCGTATTAGAACAGCTCTTCAGTGATGCCAAAACACTGGATCTCAGGGTATGGCTTGGGTTTGATTCTAGCATGGCATGAATCGATGAACACATGCACACCACTGTCTCTCTGACGTCACTTTTGCCACACCGTAGTCGCTTGTTCTTAGGTACATGCGCCTATACATGTATCTCCACAGGAAGGAAATATTTGCCTATAACTGAGCTAGCTATCTGGTTAACACACCGTTCGACCGGCTGTTAAAAACTTGCCTGTCATCTTGCCATATGCCAAGGACCATCTCTACTTTATTACTGGAGAGGGGAGAGCAACAGCAAGTCAAATCAGGACCGTTATTGCAAGCAAGCTTATACTGAAGGCAAGATAGCCAGGACTTCGATAACATCGCACATCAGTAAAAGCCAGGCTGCTGTCCCATTACCATCAGCAATGTTAATGATGTTGCTATTATGAGTCAGGCTGCTGTCCCATAATGCATTACCATCAGCAATGATGTCATCATCACTGTTCAGCAATGATGTCATCATGACTCAGGCTGCTGCTGCAATTATAAGTATTGCATTTCTTTTCCAACTATATAGAAATTGAAACATCTGCCAAAACTGGTTATAACATTGGTGAGTTGTACCATTTGCGTTTGTGATTGTGAGGTATGTGTGTGCACAATGTGATCACTTAGGTTTGTGTTCATGTCATGTTCATGTCAATGTTGATGATTTCATGCCATGCCACAAGGCAGAGGGCCAATTTTTTTAAATGAGATGTACGAAGCAGCACTTGTTAGCTACATAATGTTCCATTCATGCTTGGGCTTATTGCAATAGCTATTGCAGTTTTTCCTCTTCTGATATTGAGACCTGGTTATGAGTCAGTTACTCTGTTTTTGGCACATCTCTCATCTACATCTGCCACTTTTGGTCTGTGTGATTTTTGTTAGACCATGTGCAAGGTTGTCATCTCCTACTGCCGACTGCCTCCTCACCACCCCCACCCCCACAACCACAACCACACCACCCCACCCCACCCCTTCACCTCACCATCCCCAACTACCTCACCATCCCAATCACCTCACCAACCTCCCCCCCCCCCCCCCCCCCCAACCATCCCAACCACCTCACCATCCCAAGCACCTCACTGCCCCAATCTCCTCACCACCCCAACCACCTCACCATCCCAAGACCTCTCAGCTTTCTTGACCACCTCTCACTCATACAAGAGACAGCATATCAGAAGCCATTCCTTGAACCAAGTCTCCTTTGCCAGCCTTTGTGCTTTTAGCTTGAAGTGCATGACTGGGCAAGGGCTTCTTAAAGATATTAATCTCATTATGCACTATCTGTGTTTGTGTTGTGTGTGTATGTGCAATGTGCTGTGTGTGTGTGTGTTATTTGTGAGGAAGTCGGGATTAAGTATGTGTGTGTTATGTGTGAGGAAGTCGGGATTAAGTATGGGTTCCATCACCCCTAGACCCGTTGTTTATGTCGATTGCTGAGGACTGTCAATACGTCACGAGATAAGGGTGCTTCTAGACAAGGTATACATACAAGTAATATTATGTGCACAATGGTTTTGGTGTGTGTTGTATGTCGGTGGAATGGGGGGAGGCGTTGAAGGAGGTTGGAAGTTGTAGTTCCTGATTCTTTAATCATGCAGCTCAATCCCTCAACAAAGGCAATAAAGTGATTGTCGATAAAATGCTCACGATCAACCATGATTGATCAACCATGATTGATGCACGTTGTGAATTTCAGGTCAAATTGTGGTACAGAGGTTTGCATAAAGCTTGCAACAAGCCCTGCTTACAGTGCTGAGACTAGAAAACCACAAGTCCCACCCTGTGCCTTTACCCTATACCTTAGTAGTACAATAATTTGCTTCCTACCCACCTAGCGCTTCCTAGCTGTAATAATACGTCACTATGTACACAGGGTGGGACTTGTGGTTTTCTAGTCTCAGCAGTTTTGTTGCAAGCTTTATGCAAACCTCTGTATGTATGATGCCTTTTCTGATCCTACCCAGAAACTATGCAGGGCTCTGCTGGATTACGGTTGGAGCAGCCAACACCACAAAAGAAAGGCTGCTGCATCATGAAGAGCTAATTTGATTGGTTGATATAATTATTGAATCACCATGCCCCATGCAACATGGCGTACTAGAAGTGCTACATCTTTTGCTTTTATGTGTACAGATGTTGGTAGGGTCTCCTCAGTTATAGTTTTTCTGTATTGCTTCTTTTACGTTTTTGTTTGCGTGTTTTATATTATGATATTCACGTTGTGTACTAGTTTCGTGGGTGGCAGTGGCAGAGGGATTCCAGTAGCTGCTGCTGTTTTTGTGCGTTTACTATTGCAATGGAATTGTTCCGCCTCCAGTAGAAAAATTCTGTGGGGGAAGTTGTATATTTCAAGAGGCTACAACGCGGCACTAACATAGTATTTCAAATCTTGGATGCAGCCTATCTGCATGGTGACCAATGGGTACAAAGGGTTGTTGTCGTGACAATAGAAACCTGGAATTTCATTTTTGCAGTATTTTATTTTATTTCTGATGGCAGTCATGATAGCCCTTACTCGTACAATGTTCTTCCTTCAGGTTCGCCAAGGTCAAGGTTCATGCGTGTATGGGTCCCGGGAATTGGCGGGCTGCGATCTGATTGGTCAGTCATTTTGGCGGGCATCCTTGTGCCTCAGTTCGATGTTAACTGCGGTAAAGGGAAACTTTAAGTGGGAATGACTGCTGCCTATTTCTGATGACAGTCATGTGAAGACAATTTAATGCAACTGCTTCACGTCTTGCACGTACATGCTCTTCGCTCAGGTTCGCCCCCAAAGCAACACATCGTGCCACGCGCCTGATTCAGAGCGCAGGCCCGTGTATGGGTACTGGGATTAGCGAGCTGCTATCTGATTGGTCAATCTTTGGGGGCTGTAATTATTTTTGGCGGGAATTTTGAAATCCTTGAGCCTCGAGTAACATCAGTTTTCACATTTCAGTGTTAACAGCGGAAAAGCATATCCGAATGAATGCTGAAACGCGAGAGAAGACGAAACCACACTCCGGGATGAGGTCCTCCTCAGCTTCTACCGCGCTAGTGAAAATAATGGAGCCGTTGTGCGTTACGCCAATTCTCCGACCTCATGACGCCATGTCATTCTGCAGTAAATCCGCTCCTGTACTCTCACGCTTTTCCTTGTTGTCGCCAGCTGTCACACCTGTGGATGCTACGTTTGCGAGTAGACATGCCCCCTCACCATGCAAAATTTTTCTGTTCATCCCTTCTGTTCAAAGGATAACGATCGATCCGCATTGTCTCGGAGAAGTGGAGTGGAGGAGACTCGTGGATACCACTTTTGTTCTAGGTGAGTTCACCTGACCCTCCACCCTGCAATAATTTATTGTTATTCATTCCTTAGCTAGAGTCTTCCAATGTCTGGATGGCGACTCTCCGCTGGCAAGCTGGACTCTCTACTTTGTCTCGGAGAAGTGGAGCGGAAGAGACTCGTTGATACTTCTTTTGTCTAGGTGAGTTGACCTGCCCCTCCACCCTGCAATATGGTTATTCATTCCTTAGCTAGAGTCTTCCAATGTCTGGATGGCGACTCCCCGCTGGCGATCTGGACTCTCCACGTTGTCTCGGAGAAGTGGAGTGGAGGAGACTCGTGGATACTTCTTTTGTCTAGGTGAGTTCACCTGACCCTCCACCCTACAATATTGTTATTCATTCCTTAGCTAGAGTCTTCCAATGTCTGGATGGCGACTCTCCGCTGGCGAGCTGGACTCTCTACTTTGTCTCGGAGAAGTGGAGCGGAATAGACTCGTTGATACTCCTTTTTTTCTAGGTGAGTTGACCTTGCCCCTCAACGCTGCAATATTGTTATTCATTCCTTAGCTAGATTCTTCCAATGTCTTGGTGACGACTATCCACAGGCCATCTGGACTCTCCACATTGTCTCAGAGAAATGGAGTGGAGGAGACTCATCGATACTAGTTTTGTTCTACGTGAGTTGACCTGCCCCACAACCCTGCAATATTGTTATTCATTTCGTAGCTAGAGTCTTCCAATGTCTGGATGGCGACTCTCCGCAGGCGATCTGGACTCTCCACGTTGTCTCGGAGAAGTGGAGTGGAGGAGACTCGAGGATACTTCTTTTGTCTAGGTGAGTTGACCTGCCTCTCCACCCTGCAATGTTGTTATTCATTCCTTAGCTAGAGTCTTCCAATGTCTGAATGGCGACTGTCTGCTGGCGATCTGGACTCTCTACTTTGTCTCAGAGATGTGGAGCGGAAGAGACTCGTTGATACTCCTTTTTTTTTAGGTGAGTTGACCTTGCCCCTCAACGCTGCAATATTGTTATTCATTCCTTAGCTAGATTCTTCAAATGTCTTGGTGACGACTATCCGCAGGCCATCTGGACTCTCCACATTGTCTCAGAGAAATGGAGTGGAGGAGACTCATCGATACTAGTTTTGTTCTACGTGAGTTGACCTGCCCCTCAACCCTGCAATATTGTTATTCATTCCTTAGCTAGAGTCTTCCAATATCTGGATGGCGACTCCCCGCTGGCGATCTGGACTCTCCACGTTGTCTCGGAGAAGTGGAATGGAGGAGAGTCGTGGATACTTCTTTTGTCTAGGTGAGTTGACCTGCCTCTCCACCCTGCAATATTGTTATTCATTTCTTAGCTAGAGTCTTCCAATGTCTGGATGGCGACTCTCCGCTGGCGATCTGGACTCTCCACGTTGTCTCGGAGAAGTGGAATGGAGGAGACTCGTGGATACTTCTTTTGTCTAGGTGAGTTGACCTGTCCCTCCATCCTGCAATATTGTTATTCATTCCTTAGCTAGAGTCTTCCAATGTCTGGATGGCGACTCTCCGCTGGCGAGCTGGACTCTCTACTTTGTCTCGGAGAAGTGGAGCAGAAGAGACTCGTTGATACTCCTTTTTTTCTAGGTGAGTTGACCTTGCCCCTCAACGCTGCAATATTGTTATTCATTCCTTAGCTAGATTCTTCCAATGTCTTGGTGACGACTATCCGCAGGCCATCTGGACTCTCCACATTGTCTCAGAGAAATGGAGTGGAGGAGACTCATCGATACTAGTTTTGTTCTACGTGAGTTGACCTGCCCCTCAACCCTGCAATGTTGTTATTCGTTCCTTAGCTAGAATGTCTGGATAGCGACTCTCTGCAGGCATTTTTATGCTCTCCACATTGTCTCGGAGAAGTGGAGTGGAGGAGACTCGTGGATACTTCTTTTGTCTAGGTGAGTTGACCTGCCTCTCCACCCTGCAATATTGTTATTCATTCCGTAGCTAGAGTCTTCCAATGTCTGAATGGCGACTGTCCGCTGGCGATCTGGACTCTCTACTTTGTCTTGGAGAAGTGGAGCGGAAGAGACTCGTTGATACTCCTTTTTTCTAGGTGAGTTGACCTTGCCCCTCAGCGCTGCAATATTGTTATTCATTCTTTTGCTAGAGTCTTCCAATGTCTTGGTGACGACTATCCGCAGGCCATCTGGACTCTCCACATTGTCTCGGAGAAGAGGAGTGGAAGAGACTCGTGGATACTACTTTGTTCCAGGTGAGTTGACCTGCCCCTCCACCCTGCAATATTATTATTCATTCCTTAGGTAGAGGCTTTCAATGTCTGGATGGCGACTCTCCGCAGGCAATCTGGACTCTCCACGTTATCTCGGAGAAGTGGAGCGGAGGAGACTCGTAGATACTACTTTTGTTCTAGGTGAGTTGAGCTTCCCCTCAACCCTGAAATATCGTTCTTAATTCCTTAGCTAGAATGACTGGATGGCGACTCTCCGCAGGTAATCTGGGCTCTCCGCGTTGTCTCGGAGAAGTGGAGTGGAGGAGACTCATCGATACTACTTTTGTTCTACGTGAGTTGACCTGCCCTTCAAACCTGCAATATTGTTATTCATTCCTTAGCTAGAAAGTCTGGATGGCGACTCTCTGCAGGCGATCCGTACTCTCCACATTCTCTCCTGGATCGGGAAGTGGAGCGGAGGAGACTCGTTGATACTACTATTGTTCAAGGTGAGTTAACCTGACTCTCCACCCTGCAATATTGTTATTCATTCCTTAGCTAGAATGTCTGGATGGCGACTCTCCGCATCTAGACGATCTGGACTCTCCACATTGTCTCGAAGAAATGGAGTGGAGGAGACTCGTGGATACTACTTTTGTTCTAGGTGAGTTGACCTGTCCCTCCACCCTGCAATGTTGTTATTCATTCCTTAACTAGGGTCTTCCAATGTCTGGATCGCGACTCTTCGCTGGCGATCTTGACTCTCCACGTTGTCTCGGAGAAGTGGAGTGGAGGAGACTCGTAGATGATACTTTTGTCTAGGTGAGTTGACCTGCCTCTCCACCCTGCAATGTTGTTATTCATTCCTTAGCTAGAGTCTTCCAATGTCTGAATGGCGACTGTCCACTGGCGATCTGGACTCTCTACTTTGTCTCAGAGAAGTGGAGCGGTAGAGACTCGTTGATACTTTTTTTTTTTTTAGGTGAGTTGACCTTGCCCCTCAACGCTGCAATATTGTTATTCATTCCTTAGCTATATTCTTCCAATGTCTTGGTGACGACTATCCGCAAGCCATCTGGATTCTCCACATTGTCTAAGAGAAAATGAGTGGAGGAGACTCATCGATACTAGTTTTGTTCTACATGAGTTGACCTGCCCCTCAACCCTGCAATATTGTTATTCATTCCTTAGCTAGAATGTCTGGATGGCGACTCTCCGCAGGCAATCTGGGCTCTCCACATTGTCTCGGAGAAATGGAGTGGAGGAGACTCATCGATACTAGTTTTGTTCTACGTGAGTTGACCTGCCCCTCAACCCTGCAATATTGTTATTCATTCCTTAGCTAGAATGTCTGGATGGCGACTCTCCGCAGGCAATCTGGGCTCTCCACATTGTCTCGGAGAAGTGGAGTGGAGGAGACTCGTGGATACTACTTTCATTCTAGGTGAGTTGACCTGACTCTCCACCCTGCAATATTATTATTCATTCCTTAGCTAGAGTCTTTCATTGTCTGGATGGCGACTCCGCAGGCGATCTGGACTCTCCACGTTGTCTCGGAGAAGTGGAGTGGAGGAGACTCGTGGATACTTCTTTTGTCTAGGTGAGTTTACCTGCCCCTCCACCCTGCAATATTGTTATTCATTCCTTAGCTAGAGTCTTCAAATGTCTGGATGGCGACTCCCCGCTGGCGATCTGGACTCTCCACGTTGTCTCGGAGAAGTGGAGTGGAGGAGACTCGTGGATATTTCTTTTGTCTAGGTGACTTGACCTGCCTCTCCACCTGCAATATTGTTATTCATTCCTTAACTAGAGTCTTCCAATGTCTGGATGGCGACTCTCCGCTGGTGATCTGGACTCTCCACGTTGTCTCGGAGAAGTGGAGTTGAGGAGACTCGTGGATACTTCATTTGTCTAGGTGAGTTGACCTGCCTCTCCACCCTGCAATGTTGTTATTCATTCCTTAGCTAGAGTCTTCCAATGTCTGAATGGCGACTGTCCGCTGGCGATCTTGACTCTCTACTTTGTCTCAGAGAAGTGGAGCGGAAGAGACTCGTTGATACTCCTTTTTTTCTAGGTGAGTTGACCTTGCCCCTCAACGCTGCAATATTGTTATTCATTCCTTAGCTAGAGTCTTCCAATGTCTTGGTGACGACTATACGCAGGCCATCTGGACTCTCCACATTGTCTCAGAGAAATAGAGTGGAGGAGACTCATCGATACTAGTTTTGTTCTACGTGAGTTGACCTGCCCCTCCACCCTGCAATATTGTTATTTATTCCTTAGCTAGAGTCTTCCAATGTCTGGATGGCGACTCTCCGCTGGCGATCTGGACTCTCCACATTGTCTCGGAGAAGTGGAGTGGAGGAGATCGTGGATACTTCTTCGCCTAGGTGAGTTGACCTGCCTCTCCACCCTGCAATGTTGTTATTCATTCCTTAGCTAGAGTCTTCCAATGTCTGGATTGCGACTCTCCGCTGGCGATCTGGACTCTCCACGTTGTCTCGGAGAAGTGGAGTGGAGGAGACTCGTGGATACTTCTTTTGTCTAGGTGAGTTGACCTGCCCCTCCACCCTGCAATATTGTTATTCATTCCTTAGCTAGAATGTCTGGATGGCGACTCTCCGCAGGCAATCTGGGCTCTCCACATTGTCTCGGAGAATTGGAGTGGAGGAGACTCATCAATACTAGTTTTGTTCTACGTGAGTTGACCTGCCCCTCAACCCTGCAATATTGTTATTCATTCCTTAGCTAGAATGTCTGGATGGCGACTCTCCGCAGGCAATCTGGGCTCTCCACATTGTCTCGGAGAAGTGGAGTGGAGGAGACTCGTGGATACTACTTTTATTCTAGGTGAGTTGACCTGCCTCTCCACCCTGCAATATTGTTATTCATTCCTTAGCTAGAGTCTTCCAATGTCTGGATGGCGACTCCGCAGGCGATCTGGACTCTCCACGTTGTCTCGGAGAAGTGGAGTGGAGGAGACTCGTGGATACTTCTTTTGTCTAGGTGAGTTGACCTGCCTCTCCACCTGCAATATTGTTATTCATTCCTTTGCTAGAGTCTTCCAATGTCTGGATGGCGACTCTCCGCTGGCGATCTGGACTCTCCACGTTGTCTCTGAGAAGTGGAGTGGAGGAGACTCGTGGATACTTCTTTTGTCTAGGTGAGTTGACCTGCCTCTCCTGCCTTCAATGTTGTTATTCATTCCTTAGCTAGAGTCTTCCAATGTCTGGATGGCGACTCTCCGCTGGCGAGCTGGACTCTCTACTTTGTCTCGGAGAAGTGGAGCAGAAGAGACTCGTTGATACTCCTTTTTTTCTAGGTGAGTTGACCTTGCCCCTCAACGCTGCAATATTGTTATTCATTCCTTAGCTAGATTCTTCCAATGTCTTGGTGACGACTATCCGCAGGCCATCTGGACTCTCCACATTGTCTCAGAGAAATGGAGTGGAGGAGACTCATCGATACTAGTTTTGTTCTACGTGAGTTGACTTGCCCCTCAACCCTGCAATGTTGTTATTCATTCCTTAGCTAGAATGTCTGGATAGCGACTCTCTGCAGGCATTTTTATGCTCTCCACATTGTCTCGGAGAAGTGGAGTGGAGGAGACTCGTGGATACTTCTTTTGTCTAGGTGAGTTGACCTGCCTCTCCACCCTGCAATATTGTTATTCATTCCGTAGCTAGAGTCTTCCAATGTCTGCTGGCGATCTGGACTCTCTACTTTGTCTTGGAGAAGTGGAGCGGAAGAGACTCGTTGATACTCCTTTTTTCTAGGTGAGTTGACCTTGCCCCTCAGCGCTGCAATATTGTTATTCATTCTTTTGCTAGAGTCTTCCAATGTCTTGGTGACGACTATCCGCAGGCCATCTGGACTCTCCACATTGTCTCGGAGAAGAGGAGTGGAAGAGACTCGTGGATACTACTTTGTTCCAGGTGAGTTGACCTGCCCCTCCACCCTGCAATATTATTATTCATTCCTTAGGTAGAGGCTTTCAATGTCTGGATGGCGACTCTCCGCAGGCAATCTGGACTCTCCACGTTATCTCGGAGAAGTGGAGCGGAGGAGACTCGTAGATACTACTTTTGTTCTAGGTGAGTTGAGCTTCCCCTCAACCCTGAAATATCGTTCTTAATTCCTTAGCTAGAATGACTGGATGGCGACTCTCCGCAAGTAATCTGGGCTCTCCGCGTTGTCTCAGAGAAGTGGAGTGGAGGAGACTCATCGATACTACTTTTGTTTTACGTGAGTTGACCTGCCCCTCAAACCTGCAATATTGTTATTCATTCCTTAGCTAGAAAGTCTGGATGGCGACTCTCTGCAGGCGATCCGTACTCTCCACATTCTCTCCTGGATCGGGAAGTGGAGCGGAGGAGACTCGTTGATACTACTATTGTTCAAGGTGAGTTAACCTGACTCTCCACCCTGCAATATTGTTATTCATTCCTTAGCTAGAATGTCTGGATGGCGACTCTCCGCATCTAGACGATCTGGACTCTCCACATTGTCTCGAAGAAATGGAGTGGAGGAGACTCGTGGATACTACTTTTGTTCTAGGTGAGTTGACCTGTCCCTCCACCCTGCAATGTTGTTATTCATTTCTTAGCTAGAGTCTTCCAATGTCTGGATCGCGACTCTTCGCTGGCGATCTTGACTCTCCACGTTGTCTCGGAGAAGTGGAGTGGAGGAGACTCGTAGATGATACTTTTGTCTAGGTGAGTTGACCTGCCTCTCCACCCTGCAATGTTGTTATTCATTCCTTAGCTAGAGTCTTCCAATGTCTGAATGGCGACTGTCCGCTGGCGATCTGGACTCTCTACTTTGTCTCAGAGAAGTGGAGCGGTAGAGACTCGTTGATACTCCTTTTTTTTTTAGGTGAGTTGACCTTGCCCCTCAACGCTGCAATATTGTTATTCATTCCTTAGCTATATTCTTCCAATGTCTTGGTGACGACTATCCGCAAGCCATCTGGATTCTCCACATTGTCTAAGAGAAATGGAGTGGAGGAGACTCATCGATACTAGTTTTGTTCTACGTGAGTTGACCTGCCCCTCAACCCTGCAATATTGTTATTCATTCCTTAGCTAGAATGTCTGGATGGCGACTCTCCGCAGGCAATCTGGGCTCTCCACATTGTCTCGGAGAAATGGAGTGGAGGAGACTCATCGATACTAGTTTTGTTCTACGTGAGTTGACCTGCCCCTCAACCCTGCAATATTGTTATTCATTCCTTAGCTAGAATGTCTGGATGGCGACTCTCCGCAGGCAATCTGGGCTCTCCACATTGTCTCGGAGAAGTGGAGTGGAGGAGACTCGTGGATACTACTTTCATTCTAGGTGAGTTGACCTGACTCTCCACCCTGCAATATTATTATTCATTCCTTAGCTAGAGTCTTTCATTGTCTGGATGGCGACTCCGCAGGCGATCTGGACTCTCCACGTTGTCTCGGAGAAGTGGAGTGGAGGAGACTCGTGGATACTTCTTTTGTCTAGGTGAGTTTACCTGCCCCTCCACCCTGCAATATTGTTATTCATTCCTTAGCTAGAGTCTTCCAATGTCTGAATGGCGACTGTCCGCTGGCGATCTGGACTCTCTACTTTGTCTTGGAGAAGTGGAGCGGAAGAGACTCGTTGATACTCCTTTTTTCTAGGTGAGTTGACCTTGCCCCTCAACGCTGCAATATTGTTATTCATTCTTTAGCTAGAGTCTTCCAATGTCTTGGTGACGACTATCCGCAGGCCATCTGGACTCTCCACATTGTCTCAGAGAAATGGAGTGGAGGAGACTCATCGATACTACTTTTGTTCTACGTGAGTTGACCTGCCCCTCAACCCTGCAATATTGTTATTCATTCATTAGCTAGAAAGTCTGGATGGCGACTCTCTGCAGGCGATCCGTACTCTCCACATTGTCTCCTGGATCGGGAAGTGGAGCGGAGGAGACTCGTTGATACTACTATTGTTCAAGGTGAGTTAACCTGACTCTCCACCCTGCAATATTGTTATTCATTCCTTAGCTAGAAAGTCTGGATGGCGACTCTCCCCAGGCGATCCGTACTCTCCACATTGTCTCCTGGATCGGGAAGTGGAGCGGAGGAGACTCGTTGATACTACTATTGTTCAAGGTGAGTACGTTAACCTGACTCTCCACCCTGCAATATTGTTATTCATTCCTTAGCTAGAATGTCTGGATGGCGACTCTCCGCATCTAGACGATCTGGACTCTCCACATTGTCTCGAAGAAATGGAGTGGAGGAGACTCGTGGATACTACTTTTGTTCTAGGTGAGTTGACCTGTCCCTCCACCCTGCAATGTTGTTATTCATTCCTTAGCTAGAGTCTTCCAATGTCTGGATCGCGACTCTTCGCTGGCGATCTTGACTCTCCACGTTGTCTCGGAGAAGTGGAGTGGAGGAGACTCGTAGATGATACTTTTGTCTAGGTGAGTTGACCTGCCCCTCAACCCAGCAATATTGTTATTCATTCCTTAGCTAAAATGTCTGGATGGCGACTCTCCGCAGGCGATCTGGACTCTCCACATTATCTCGGAGAAGAGGAGTGGAAGAGACTCGTGGATACTACTTTGTTCCAGGTGAGTTGACCTGCCTCTCCACCCTGCAATATTATTATTCATTCCTTAGGTAGAGGCTTTCAATGTCTGGATGGCGACTCTCCGCAGGAGATCTGGACTCTCCACGTTATCTCGGAGAAGTGGAGCGGAGGAGACTCGTAGATACTACTTTTGTTCTAGGTGAGTTGAGCTTCCCCTCAACCCTGCAATATTGTTATTTATTCTTAGCTAGAATGTCTGGATGGCGACTCTCCGCAGGTAATCTGGGCTCTCCACGTTGTCTCGGAGAAGTGGAGTGGAGGACACTCATCGATACTACTTTTGTTCTACGTGAGTTGACCTGCCCCTCAACCCTGCAATATTGTTATTCATTCCTTAGCTAGAAAGTCTGGATGGCGACTCTCTGCAGGCATCCGTACTCTCCACATTGTCTCCTGGATCGGGAAGTGGAGCGGAGGAGACTCGTTGATACTACTATTGTTCAAGGTGAGTTAACCTGACTCTCCACCCTGCAATATTGTTATTCATTCCTTAGCTAGAATGTCTGGATGGCGGCTCTCCGCATCTAGACGATCTGGACTCTCCACATTGTCTCGAAGAAATGGAGTGGAGGAGACTCGTGGATACTACTTTTGTTTTAGGTGAGTTGACCTGTCCCTCCACCCTGCAATGTTGTTATTCATTCCTTAGCTAGAGTCTTCCAATGTCTGGATCGCGACTCTTCGCTGGTGATCTTGACTCTCCACGTTGTCTCGGAGAAGTGGAGTGGAGGAGACTCGTGGATACTACTTTTATTCTAGGTGAGTTGACCTGACTCTCCACCCTGCAATATTATTATTCATTCCTTAGCTAGAGTCTTCCAATGACTGGATGTCGACTCTCCGCAGGCGATCTTGACTCTCCACGTTGTCTCGGAGAAGTGGAGTGGAGGAGACTCGTGGATACTTCTTTTATCTAGGTCAGTTGACCTGCCCCTCAACCCTGCAATGTTGTTCATTCCTTAGCTAGAATGTCTGGATGGCGACTCCCCGCTGGCGATCTGGACTCTCCACGTTGTCTCGGAGAAGTGGAGTGGAGGAGACTCGTGGATACTTCTTTTGTCTAGGTGAGTTGACCTGCCTGTCCACCCTGCAATATTGTTATTCATTCCTTAGCTAGAGTCTTCCAATGTCTGGATGGCGACTCTCCGCTGGCGATCTGGACTCTCCACGTTGTCTCGGAGAAGTGGAGTGGAGGAGACTCGTGGATACTTCTTTTGTCTAGGTGAGTTGACCTGCCTCTCCACCCTGCAATATTGTTATTCATTCGTTAGCTAGAGTCTTCCAATGTCTGAATGGCGACTGTCCGCTGGCGATCTTGACTCTCTACTTTGTCTCAGAGAAGTGGAGCGGAAGAGACTCGTTGATACTCCTTTTTTCTAGGTGAGGTGACCTTGCCCCTCAACGCTGCAATATTGTTATTCATTCTTTAGCTAGAGTCTTCCAATGTCTTGGTGACGACTATCCGCAGGCCATCTGGACTCTCCACATTGTCTCACAGAAATGGAGTGGAGGAGACTCATCGATACTACTTTTGTTCTACGTGAGTTGACCTGCCCCTCAACCCTGCAATATTGTTATTCATTCCTTAGCTAGAAAGTCTGGATGGCGACTCTCCGCAGGCGATCCGTACTCTCCACATTGTCTCCTGGATCGGGAAGTGGAGCGGAGGAGACTCGTTGATACTACTATTGTTCTAGGTGAGTTAACCTGACTCTCCACCCTGCAATATTGTTATTCATTCCTTAGCTAGAATGTCTGGATGGCGACTCTCCGCATCTAGACGATCTGGACTCTCCACATTGTCTCGGAGAAATGGAGTGGAGGAGACTCGTGGATACTACTTTTGTTCTAGGTGAGTTGACCTGCCCCTCCACCCTGCAATGTTGTTATTCATTCCTTAGCTAGAGTCTTCCAATGTCTGGATGGCGACTCTTCGCTGGCGATCTTGACTCTCCACGTTGTCTCGGAGAAGTGGAGTGGAGGAGACTCGTAGATGATATTTTTGTCTAGGTGAGTTGACCTGCCCCTCAACCCAGCAATATTGTTATTCATTCCTCAGCTAAAATGTCTGGATGGCGATTCTCCGCAGGCGATCTGGACTCTCCACATTGTCTCGGAGAAGAGGAGTGGAAGAGACTCGTGGATACTACTTTGTTCCAGGTGAGTTGACCTGCCTCTCCACCCTGCAATATTATTATTCATTCCTTAGGTAGAGGCTTTCAATGTCTGGATGGCGACTCTCCGCAGGAGATCTGGACTCTCCACGTTGTCTCGGAGAAGTGGAGCGGAGGAGACTCGTAGATACTACTTTTGTTCTAGGTGAGTTGAGCTTCCCCTCAACCCTGCAATATTGTTATTAATTCTTAGCTAGAATGTCTGGATGGCGACTCTCCGCAGGTAATCTGGGCTCTCCACGTTGTCTCGGAGAAGTGGAGTGGAGGAGACTCGGATACTTCTTTTGTCTAGGTGAGTTGACCTGCCTCTCCACCCTGCAATATTGTTATTCATTCCTTAGCTAGAGTCTTCCAATGTCTGGATGGCGACTCTCCGCTGGCGATCTGGACTCTCCACGTTGTCTCGGAGAAATGGAGTGGAGACGACTCGTGGATACTTCTTTTGTCTAGGTGAGTTGACCTGACCCTCCACCCTGCAATGTTGTTATTCATTCCTTAGCTAGAGTCTTCCAATGTCTGGATGGCGACTCTCCGCTGGCGAGCTGGACTCTCTACTTTGTCTCGGAAAAGTGGAGTGGAAGAGACTCGTTGATGCTCCTTTTTTTCTAAGTGAGTTGATCTTGCCCCTCAACGCTGCAATATTGTTATTCATTCCTTAGCTAGATTCTTCCAATGTCTTAGTGACGACTATCCGCAGACCATCTGGACTCTCCACATTGTCTCAGAGAAATGGAGTGGAGGAGAGTCATCGATACTAGTTTTGTTCTACGTGAGTTGACCTGCCCCTCAACCCTGCAATATTGTTATTCATTCCTTAGCTGGAATGTCTGGATGGCGACTCTCCGCTGGCGATCTGGACTCTCCACATTGTCTCGGAGAAGTGGAGTGGAGGAGACTCGTGGATACTACTTTTATTCTAGGTGAGTTGACCTGACTCTCCACCCTGCAATATTGTTATTAATTCCTTAGCTAGAGTCTTCCAATGACTGGATGTCGACTCTCCGCAGGCGATCTTGACTATCCACGTTGTCTCGGAGAAGTGGAGTGGAGGAGACTCGTGGATACTTCTTTTATCTAGGTCAGTTGACCTGCCCCTCAACCCTGCAATGTTGTTCATTCCTTAGCTAGAATGTCTGGATGGCGACTCCCCGCTGGCGATCTGGACTCTCCACGTTGTCTCGGAGAAGTGGAGTGGAGGAGACTCGTGGATACTTCTTTTGTCTAGGTGAGTTGACCTGCCTGTCCACCCTGCAATATTGTTATTCATTCCTTAGCTAGAGTCTTCCAATGTCTGGATGGCGACTCTCCGCTGGCGATCTGGACTCTCCACGTTGTCTCGGAGAAGTGGAGTGGAGGAGACTCGTGGATACTTCTTTTGTCTAGGTGAGTTGACCTGCCTCTCCACCCTGCAATATTGTTATTCATTCGTTAGCTAGAGTCTTCCAATGTCTGAATGGCGACTGTCCGCTGGCGATCTGGACTCTCTACTTTGTCTCAGAGAAGTGGAGCGGAAGAGACTCGTTGATACTCCTTTTTTCTAGGTGAGTTGACCTTGCCCCTCAACGCTGCAATATTGTTATTCATTCTTTAGCTAGAGTCTTCCAATGTCTTGGTGACGACTATCCGCAGGCCATCTGGACTCTCCACATTGTCTCACAGAAATGGAGTGGAGGAGACTCATCGATACTACTTTTGTTCTACGTGAGTTGACCTGCCCCTCAACCCTGCAATGTTGTTATTCATTCCTTAGCTAGAATGTCTGGATGGCGACTCTCCGCAGGCGATCCGTACTCTCCACATTGTCTCCTGGATCGGGAAGTGGAGCAGAGTAGACTCGTTGATACTACTATTGTTCTAGGTGAGTTAACCTGACTCTCCACCCTGCAATATTGTTATTCATTCCTTAGCTAGAATGTCTGGATGGCGACTCTCCGCATCTAGACGATCTGGACTCTCCACATTGTCTCGGAGAAATGGAGTGGAGGAGACTCGTGGATACTACTTTTGTTCTAGGTGAGTTGACCTGCCCCTCCACCCTGCAATGTTGTTATTCATTCCTTAGCTAGAGTCTTCCAATGTCTGGATGGCGACTCTTCGCTGGCGATCTTGACTCTCCACGTTGTCTCGGAGAAGTGGAGTGGAGGAGACTCGTAGATGATACTTTTGTCTAGGTGAGTTGACCTGCCTCTCCACCCTGCAATATTATTATTCATTCCTTAGGTACAGGCTTTCAATGTCTGGACGGCGACTCTCCGCAGGCGATCTGGACTCTCCACGATGTCTCGGAGAAGTGGAGCGGAGGAGACTCGTAGATACTACTTTTGTTCTAGTTGAGTTGAGCTTCCCCTCAACCCTGCAATATTGTTATTAATTCCTTAGCTAGATTGTCTGGATGGCGACTCTCCGCAGGCAATCTGGGCTCTCCACGTTGTCTCGGAGAAGTGGAGTGGAGGAGACTCGTGGATACTTCTTTTGTCTAGGTGAGTTGACCTGCCTCTCCACCCTGCAATATTGTTATTCATTCCTTAGCTAGAGTCTTCCAATATCTGGATGGCGACTTACCGCTGGCGATCTGGACTCTCCACGTTGTCTCGGAGAAGTGGAGTGGAGGAGACTTGTGGATACTTCTTTTGTCTAGGTGAGTTCACCTGACCCTCCACCCTGCAATAATTTTATTCATTCCTTAGCTAGAGTCTTCCAATGTCTGAATGGCGACTGTCCGCTGGCGAGCTGGACTCTCTACTTTGTCTCGGAGAAGTGTAGCGGAAGAGACTCGTTGATACTCCTTTTTTTCTAGGTGAGTTGACCTTGCCCCTCAACGCTGCAATATTGTTATTCATTCCGTAGCTAGATTCTTCCAATGTCTTGGTGACGACTATCCGCAGGCCATCTGGACTCTCCACATTGTCTCAGAGAAATGGAGTGGAGGAGACTCATCGATACTAGTTTTGTTCTACGTGAGTTGACCTGCCCCTCAACCCTGCAATATTGTTATTCATTCCTTAGCTAGAATGTCTGGATGGCGACTCTCCGCAGGCAATCTGGGCTCTCCACATTGTCTCGGAGAAGTGGAGTGGAGGAGACTCGTGGATACTACTTTTATTCTAGGTGAGTTGACCTGACTCTCCACCCTGCAATATTATTATTCATTCCTTACCTAGAATGTCTGGATGGCGACTCTCCGCAGGCAATCTGGGCTCTTCACATTGTCTCGGAGAAGTGGAGTGGAGGAGACTCGTGGATACTACTTTTATTCTAGGTGAGTTGACCTGCCCCTCCACCCTGCAATATTGTTATTCATTCCTTAGCTACAGTCTTCCAATGTCTGGATGGCGACTCTCCGCTGGCGATCTGCACTCTCTAAATTGTCTTGGAGAAGTGGAGCGGAGGAGACTCATTGATACTACTTTTGTTCTAGGTGAGTTGACCTGCCCCTCCACCCTGCAATATTGTTATTCATTCCTTAGCTAGAGTCTTCCAATGTCTGGATGGCGACTCTCTGCAGGCGATCTGGACTCTCTACATTGTCTCGGAGAGGTGGAGCGGAGGAGACTCGTTGATACTTTGACCTACCCATCAACCCTGCAATATTGTTATTCATTCCTTAGCTAGAATGTCTGGAAAGCGACTCTCCGCAGGCGATCTGGACTCTCCACATTGTCTCGGAGAAGTGGAGTGGAGGAGACTCGTGGATACTACTTTTGTTCTAGATGAGTTGACCTAACTCTCCACCCTGCAATATTGTTATTCGTTCCTTAGCTAGAGTCTTCCAATGTCTGGATGGCGACTCTCCACAGGCGATCTGGACTCTGCACATTGTCTTGGAGAAGTGGAGTGGAGAAGATTTGTGACTTTTGTTCTAGGTGAGTTGACCTGCCCCTCAACCCTGCAATATTGTTATTGATTCCTTAGCTACAGTCTTCCAATGTCTGGATGGCGACTCTCGGCAGGCGATCTGGACTCTCTACATTGTCTCGGAGAGGTGGAGCGGAGGAGACTCGTTGATACTACTATTGTTCTTGGTGAGTTGACCTACCCATCTACCCTGCAATATTGTTATTCATTCCTTAGCTAGAATGTCTGGATAGCGACTCTCCGCAAGTGATCTGGACTCTCCACATTGTCTCGGAGAAGTGGAGTGGAGGAGACTCGTGGATACTACTTTTGTTCTAGATGAGTTGACCTAACTCTCCACCCTGCAATATTGTTATTCATTCCTTAGCTAGAGTCTTCCAATGTCTGGATGGCGACTCTCCACAGGCGATCTGGACTCTGCACATTGTCTTGGAGAAGTGGAGTGGAGAAGATTTGTGACTTTTGTTCTAGGTAAGTTGACCTGCCCCTCAACCCTGCAATATTGTTATTCATTCCTTAGCTACAGTCTTCCAATGTCTGGATGGCGACTCTCCACAGGCGATCTGGACTCTCTACATTGTCTCGGAGAAGTGTAGCAGAGGAGACTTGTTCATACTCCTTTTTTTCTAGGTGAGTTTGCCTTGACCCTGCAATATTGTTATTCATTCCTTAGCTAGAGTCTTCCAATGTCTTGGTGATGACTATCCGCAGGCCATCTGGACTCTACACATTGTCTCGGAGAAATGGAGTGGAGGAGATTTGTGGATACTACTTTTGTTCTAGGTGAGTTGACCTCCCCCTCAACCCTGCAATATTGTTATTCATGATTGGTATATAATTATAAAGTAATAAAAAACATTTAAAATGTAACAGGATGTAGGGATACCAGAACCGCAAAAAGTAAGGAAACAAGGTAGGGATGATCACACAAAACAGTGAAGTATACAACCCCCTACAGAGATCTTTTTCCATAATATGTTGATAATGAAAAAAGATATGTAGGGGGATTGTATACTTCACTGTTTTGTGTGATCATCCCTACCTTGTTTCCTTACTTTTTGCGGTTCTGGTATCCCTACATCCTGTTACATTTTAAATGTTTTTTATTACTTGTTTATGTCTTTTTTTTTTAGCAGCAGGCGCATGCATACTGGACTCTGGCATTTACACTGCCAGCAATGGCTGAAGAATCAGACCCAAGCATCTCAAAAGCCAACCCTTTTCTGGATGGATACTAAGCCAGTGCTCCCTGAGCTGAAGTAGTATACATGTAGGTAAAATAGCTATACCAGATAGTAGTAGTGACACATTGTTGAGTCTTTAGATAGGCATTCACCCCTCTCACAGAACACAGTCTAGTAACATCATGAACATATTATAGCACAGAGAATTCACCTCAGTCTAGTTACGGTAACACAACAGCGCAAGGCACTTCTAATTCAGCGATCTTGAATAATAATTACGTATCGTTGCTAAGTGATTGTTTAAGTGCGCATGCGTACAAACATGAAAATGGCGTGACAAATGAAGCCATAGTTGTTGAGTGGGCAGCTGTAGCCGCCTGGTGAAGACCTAGAGGTTGCCAAAAAGCGATGGGCTGGTGCACTGCTCGGTGTAAAATGCTGCTGTTTCGTGCGAAAACCATCATGAGGGATTGAGGCGACGTTGAGCTAGCCCGTCTGAAAGAAAGAAAGAAGAAGAAAG
This sequence comes from Axinella damicornis, assembly GCA_963931865.1. Classification (NCBI taxonomy): domain Eukaryota; kingdom Metazoa; phylum Porifera; class Demospongiae; order Axinellida; family Axinellidae; genus Axinella; species Axinella damicornis. The sequence continues at coordinate 8,651,423 of OZ007508.1, forward strand.
AAAAACAATTTGCCCGTTTTGCGAGTACCTGGTGCGGTACTTTCGCGACGGTTTTTCGCGACGCGAGGAGTCTTGTTGGTCATGAAAACACTCGAAGATGAACGGTATGTGGTTATAAAGGCTTATAAGTGTACCGTTTCTGAGATTTGGAGAGATTCTTTTGTATTAGCATATATTGCGTGTACGTCGTATCCCTACATACAGAGTCTACCGACTCTGTGATAGTCACGGGTATACACACATAATGCCTGAACATTATGTTTCTTGCATCATGCAGGATGGTGACGACCTTGAAGGGTCATCAAGTTCCATGCAGGATGGTGACAATCTGGAAGGGTCATCAAGTGCTCAGCTCCATACATTCTGAGGACAGGTCGGAATGTGAAGCAGTAGTTCATCTCAGTTGATGGTACTCTCTACTATGAAGTCAATACACTAGCCAAAGCATTAGTAGCCATTGACTATACGTCGTTGCCTACCCAAAGCAAAGTGTCTATCGTTCTAATGGCACAATAGCATGATTATTGAACCTCTTTAGTAGTCCTCAACTTTACGTTAAGTCGAAACGCTGCATTTCTCGCACGTTTTGGGGCTTTAACTTTAACTTTTCTGTATTTTTGTATTTGGTGCATTTGTTGTCACTGTACAGTTTTTCCCAATCAAAACTGTGTAAAAGATGGCACGTAGTAATAGCAGAGCTTTGTACTGTAGGTAGCACTGAAGTTAAGGCTGTAATAGCACTTCAGGTGTTGGTTGTGGTAATCGGCTAATCACATGGGCTATAATGAGGTGTGGGTGTGGCATAAAATTCAAGCAGTCTACCACAGAATCTAATATACACTTTATAGAACACCCAAGAGCTACTTGGCTTTACAGCAGCGTGAGAGGAGAGATCATGGCATGTTACATACAACGTATCATAGAGTCGGTTATACTGAAAGGTGTGATATTAATGAGCTCGAGACATCATTATACCAAGTTATACTGTATAATGACAATCTTGCAAGATTAGATAGCTTTTACCAAGTTTCGATATTATATTTGCGTTTCACCATGGTAATTGAATAGCGTTTACTTAAAAATTCATAGCGGCGCCGCTGTACATCCAATCTTCATTCCGTTCATCTGTCATGCTATTTACCTCAGTGCCCAAATGCAAATCTTCCTGCAGTCCATCACATCTCCTCATTGCTTCCTCGTCAATATCATCGTCGTCTATGTAGCCATCAAATTCCTCACCACTGCTGTCACTGTCCAAATCATCCATATATTGAAGTAGATATTCAGGATCAGATGGTAGATACATTTGTCGAGCCATAGCTGATCGTCGAGACTGCACTGGAGCCTTGAAGAAGACTGGTATAGTATGAACTGACACTAGACAATCACACGAAGCAGATGGTCTAAGTTGATAATGCGTGCGCCATCCGGTGGCGCGCGCAATAAGGTGTGCGGCTACCTCGTCGCTAATTTGCGACAGTCGCATCTTACGCGCGTTCGCGCATGTCGCATTTGCGCGACAAACGCAGACAGAGGGTTATTAATTAACGTAAAATACATAATTATTGTGAGTGACTTGCAACTATACAAATTATAGTGTAAGTTAGACAAATTAATTAGACAATATGATTATAATTTGAAAGTTAGACTGAATTATACATTGTAAAAGTTACCGTATGGAAAAAAGGTCTGTGTGTGTGTGTGGTCGTGTGTGTGTGTGTGTGTGTGTGTGTGGGGGGGGGGGGGGGGGGGGGGGGGGGGGGGGGGGGGGGGGGGGGGGATACTTCACTGTTTGTGTGATCATCCCTACCTTAATTATTGTTTCCTTACTTCTTGCCATTCTTGTATTCCGCTAAATACATGTACATCCTGTTACATTTTTGATTACTTGTAGCTAGCTAAATTATAATAATTGCAAGTAGCTGAGCTCGCTTCGCTCGCTCAGCTACTTCCCCTTGTTCGCCTACCGTGCATGCGTAATCCGGCGCCGGACAGCTCTCTGAAGAGCTGCTTCTCCCCGATTGCATCCGCTTCAGCTGCTGCTCGCCGCTAGCGCTTGCGTTCCGCTTCAGCTGCTGCTCCCGGGCCCGATTGCGGCATCCGCTTCCACTGCTGCTCGCGCTCCCCGTTTGCCTCCGCCTCGCGTCCAGCTGCTGCTCCCGATTGCGCCCCGCTTCAGCTGCTGCTCGCCGCCCGATCGCGTCCGCTTCGACTGCTGCTCCCCGATTGCATACACGGGCCCAATGTTCTCGAACATTCTTCGCGGAGTTCGAGGTTCAGTAAATAAATTAAAGTGCGAAGGTCGCGCGTCACTATAGTCTAGTCCCGCCCACGAACATCCCACTTCCGTCACTCACAGGACACACACACACACAGAACACGTAAAATCTTAATGTATTGATGCTCTTGTGTGGCACCTAGCACCTAGTAACAAATTAGGGCTAGTCGACTAAATGGCTTGTAATTGAGTACTTAATAATTATGAGGATGACAGAAAGTCATCACTACTACTGACGACAGAAAATGCACTAGCATCTCTACATGCTATGGAGTAAGGCTGGCCCTATTGACGTTAGTTAGTATGCAAGACGTATAGTCAACAGCCTTAGTTCAGTTTAATCAACCCAGTGAGAAGTAGTACACATGTATACATGTGTCCTCGCACTTCTCTACGCACCAGACCATTGAGGAGTTCCACAACATCTTTGGCCCTGAGCTGAAGGCGGTGACCGGGAACCCTGACAGGATAGAGGCTGTACTTCAGCGGAGTGGACAGTCTTGTGCTGGACATCGAGACGGTACGCTTTGACCCTACACTTCAAGCAACAGGCATGAGTGGCGCAGTGTCATGAACCGCTTCAACATGAAGTGAAGCTGATCGAAGAGGAAGCCAACGCCTTTATTGATGAATCTTTCCAGAGCCTACGATCAGCTGAAGGAGCCTTCGACATGCTGCACAACTTCAAGCACATTCGCTCCCGTGATGCAATCAATGCTGTCATGATGAAAAACTTCACTGAGATTTTGGTGACGTTCGAGAAAGAGGTGGACGCCATTAACGACTTCCTTAGGGATAACAAGAAGCGGCCACCGATCTCAAAGAACCAACCTCCAGTGGCCGGAGCCATCAGTTTGTCCCGGTCACTCTTCCAGAGGGTGAAGCAGACGGTGCTCCGCTTCCAGACCATGAAGGAACTCATTGACAGTGAGGCAGGGAAGACGGTGGAGCGATAGTAAACACGTGCCTATGGAAATATTTCACCACTTATGAATTTTACGATGACTGAGCTCCCCTCTGCCTTCCCAGCAGGCAAGCAAGCACTGCCTGGCAGTGGCTCGCTCAATGAAGTAGTACGAGCAGGAGCTGTATGGAGAGTGGCTGGAGGAGGGAGGGAGGGAGTGAGGGAGCAAGCGAGCGATTGTGAGTGAGCCTCGGTCCAGAGAGCCTTGGAACGATGCTAGGAGGGAGGGAGCCTGGGAACGAGGCTAGGAGGGAGGGAGGGGAGGGAAGGGGGGGAGGGGAGGGGAAGGGGGAGGGGAGAAGAGAGAAGAGAAGGGAAAGGTGGATGGATGCATGTGGATAGACCAATTGAGTATATATGTGTGTGTGTGTGTGTGTGTGTGGGGGGGGGGGGGGGGTAGTGTGTGTGAAGGTATTGATCTGTGCCGTTGTATTTGACCTACTCTGTAGCATTGCCTGCAAACTGTGAGTATGTCGTGAACTTTGCGCCAGAATTGTCAGAGATCATAGCTGAGGCAAAATACCTTGAAAAGCTGGGGTTCCAGGTGCCCGGACCTTGCCAGGAGTGTGGCCCTGCAGGAAGACAAGCTGATTGGCTACCAGGATGGCCTTAACTGCTGCCTCTTCCACTACCACCGTGTCCTTGCTTCTCTTAGTGATGCCGAGGTGGGGGAGAGAGATGGAGAGAGAGAGAGAGAGAGATAGGGAGAGGAGAGGGAGGGAGAAGGAGAGAGAGAGAGTGGATAGATAAACCGTTACATAAGACAAAATGGAGAGAATTTTTTACTTGTGAAAACCTTGAGATCCTGTTGTGTGCATGTTCATGTGTGTTACAACAGATCTGTTGCTCACATGCTACATCCTTCCCTCCTCTACTCCCAGACGGACCTGTTGGTTGACCACATCAAGGCACTGCAGCGGGTGTTGAAACCTGGTAGCAAGAGACTCACCTGGAATTCTCTTGGGATTCAGGACTACATCACCAAGTGTGAACAGGTAGATTTGTAG